>JBBGZY010001841.1:1820000-2188542 GCA_037952925.1 Lithobates clamitans | reverse complement strand
AAGGAAGTGGGAGTGTCTTTGATTACATGACAAAGGAAAAACAGAACTTTGTGTGTTATGGTAGCAATACAAATAAGAAACGCAGTAACATTACCTTTCAGAATGTGTTAATTCAGCAGTACAAATCCAGTTCATTCCAGTTATTTCTTTAGCTTCTCTGGCAAGCTTCCCTCGACATTTCAGAGCTTGTCTCCTCACTTTGTAATCTCCCACATTCCGAATAATTATAAAGCTGATTTCCCAACTATTGTCTCATAGATCACCTTGATAAAGGTACACGCTAACTAGATTTCAAAATATTTTAATAACATTGCAGAAATATATTCCTTTGGAGACTGAAACTGGGTAATTTTCCATAATTGACTTTTATGAAAGAATATTATGCAAACTTATTTTAGATATATTAGTTCTTCTGCAACAATAGTTCGCCTGCCGGGGATTTTCCTTAGTTAAAAGAGCAACTTCTGCCATTGAAGCATATGCTATATGGCCAAATGTTTATGGATATTATTATTATTTAAGGTACTTATATAGCGCCGTCAATTTCAAAGGCGCTTTACTTATACATTGTACATTCACTTCAGTCCCTACCCTCAAGGAGCCTACAATCTAAGGTCCCTAACTCACATTCATATACTTGGGCCAATTTATACAGAAGCCAATTAACTTACCAGCATGTCTTTGGAGTGTGGGAGGAAACCCATGCAGGCACAGGGAGAACATGCAAACTCCAGGCAGGTAGTGTCGTGGTTGGAATTCGAACCAGCATATCCTACTCCAAAACCATAGTCATAAAAGAAGTTGACCTAACCATACATTTTGAAGTTTGTCTGTGGGAATGCAGTGGAAGAGCATTGTGAGGTCAGGTACTGATATTGGATGAGAAGATCTGGCTAACAATAGCCATTCTAGTTGAACCCAAAGTTGTTCGGTAGGGTTAGGATCAGGACTCTGTGAAGACTACTCAAGTTCCTAGACACCAAATGCAAAATACAGAAAAAAAGGAGAAGTGGACTCCAAGTCAATAACTACTTACTTACGCAAAGGTACCACCCCAAACTATTTTTTTTTTACACCAAAAGCACCCACTAACAATAAAATCCGTTATTGTTGGTGAGTGCTTCCCCTCCTCACAAATTCATCATACCAAGTCTTTGCAGAGCTGGCTTTGTTCACAGGGGGACAGACATGCTGGAACAGAAAAGGTCCTTCCCCAAACATTTTCCAAAAAGTTGTAAGCTCACAATTGTAAATAATGTCTTTGTATGCTGTAAAATGAACACTATCTTTACCTGGAGACATTTTAACGCAGTAATTTGGAGGACTTTATAGGTAGTAGTGATGGTCAAGTGTCCAAAAAAAAACATTTGGCTGTAGAAACTGTTTTTAAATGACAAAATATATATAAAGTAATGTGCTTATCATGAACCATTCACCCCTGCTTTGCTGCGTGTCTGCATACGGAATCATTTTCAGAGCCAGCAGTTTTGCAGACTCTTTGTCACTGACCAACCTTCTGTCTGTACTTTAGATTACTAATTACCATTGGTGACTCCAAGCCTGATTTCTTCCCTCCTATAACCTCACCTTTGTACCCAGGGCCACACTAATAAAATCATGGGCCTGGTGCTGAGGATTTTGGTGGGGTTTTTTAACCACTTGACCACTGGGCACTTAAACCCCCTTCCTAACCAGACCAATTTTCAGCTTTCGGTGCTCTCACACTTTGAATGACAATTACTCAGTCATGCAACACTGTACCCAAATGAATTTTTTGTCCTTTTTTTCACACAAATAGAGCTTTCTTTTGGTGGTATTTAATCACCGCTGGGTTCTTTATTTTTTGCGCTATAAAAGAAAAAAGACCGAAAATTCTGTAAAAAAATGCATTTTTCTTCGTTTCTGTTATAAAATTTTGCAAATAAGTAATTTTTTCTTCATATATTTTGGCCAAAATGTATACTGCTACATATCTTTGGTAAAAATAACCCAAATCGGTGTATATTATTTGGTCTTTGTGAAAGTTATAGCGTCCACAAGCTATGGTGCCAATATCTGAAAATTGATCACACCTGAATTACTGACGGCCTATCTCATTTCTTGAGACCCTCACATGCCAGAAAAGTACAAATACAACCCAAATGACCCCTTTTAAGAAAGAAGACATTCCAAGGTATTTAGAAAGATGCCTGATGAGTTTTTGAAGTTGTCATTTTTTCCCACAATTCTTTGCAAAATCAAGATTTTTTTTTTTTCTTTTTTTTTTTTTCACAAAATTGTCATATTAGCAGGTTATTTCTCACACACACCGCATATGCATACCACAAATTACACCCCAAAACACATTCTGCTATTACTCCCCAGTATGGCGATACCACATGTATGAGACTTTTACACAGCGTGGCCACATACAGAGGCCCAACATGCACGGAGCACCTCCAGGCGTTCTGGAGTGCCCAGGCCAATTCTGACATTTCTCTCCTACATGTAAAAATCATAATTTATTTGCTAGAAAATTACATAGAACCCCAAAACATTATATATATTTTTTTAGCAAAGACCCTAGAGAATACAATGGCGGTCGTTGCAACTTTTTATCTTGCACTATATTTGCGCAGCAATTTTTCGAACACGTTTTGTTTGAAAAAAAAACAGTTTTGTGCTTTCAAAAAAAACAAAACAGTAAACTTAGCCCAATGTTTTTACATAATGTGAATAATGAAGTTATGCCGAGTAAATAGATACCTAACATGTCACCCTTCAAAATTGCACACGCTCGTGGAATGGCACCAAACTTCGCTACTTAAAAATCCCCATAGGAGACGCTTTAAAATTTTTTACTGGTTACATGTTGTGAGTTACAGAGGAGGTCTAGGGCCAAAATTATTGCTCTCGCTCTACTGATCGCAGCGATACCTCACATGTGTGGTTTGAACACCATTTTCATATGTGGGCGCAACTTACGTATGCGTTCGCTTCTGACTGCGAGCACACGGGGACACGAGGAAATTTTTTTTTTTTTTTTTTTTTTTATTGTTCATTTTACTTTATTTATTTTAGTTTGGGGCTTTTTTCCAAAAAATA
This sequence comes from Lithobates clamitans, assembly GCA_037952925.1. Classification (NCBI taxonomy): domain Eukaryota; kingdom Metazoa; phylum Chordata; class Amphibia; order Anura; family Ranidae; genus Lithobates; species Lithobates clamitans. Next base: position 2,185,458 of record JBBGZY010001841.1, on the reverse strand, counting down.
AATTTTATAATCACTTTTATTTCTATTACAAGGAATGTAAACATCCCCTGTAATAGGAATATGGCATGACAGGTCCTCTTTACAGTGAGATGTGGGGTCAATAAGACCCCACATCTCACCTCTAGGCTGGGAAGCCTGAAATAAAAAAAAAAATAAAAAAAAAGATCCTGGCTTCGATCGTAGCGGTGAGTCGGTAGAAGCACCTGAGGGCGGCGAGAGGGGGGGGGGGCGTCCCCTCTCGCCTCCCGTAAGAATGATCAAGCAGTGGAACAGCCGCTATGATCATTCTTATGGTGTAGGGAATCGCCGGCTGAAAAAGATGATGTCTGAATGATGCCTGTAGCTGCACCCATCATTCAGATATCCCCGCACAAAGTCAAGAACGTCGTATGACGACATACCAAAAATGACACCCCAAAATAGATTCTCCTACTCCTCCTGAGTACGGCGATACCACATGTGTGAGACTTCCACAGCCTGGCCACATACAGAGGCCGAGTACAGCCGAGCATGGCAAAGTATGGCTGGGTATGGCGGGGTATGGCGGGGCATGGCGGAGTATGGCGGGGCATGGCGGGGCATGGCGGAGTATGGCGGGGCATGGCGGGGTATGGCGGAGTATGGCGGTGCATGGCGGAGTATGGCGGGGCATGGCGGAGTATGGCGGGGCATGGTGGGGTATTGCGGGGCATGGCGGAGTATGGCGGGGCATGGCGGAGTATGGCGGGGCATGGCGGGGCACGGCGGGGTATGGCGGAGTATGGCGGATTATGGCGGGGTATGGCGGAGTATGGCACAGGGTTGCACAGGATCATTGCAGAGTATTGCACAGGGTTGCAGAGTATTGCACAGGGTTGCAGAGTATTGCACAGGGTTGCAGAGTATTTCACAGGGTTGCAGAGTATTTCACAGGGTTGCGGAGTATTGCACAGGGTTGCAGAGTATTTCACAGGGTTGCAGAGTATTGCACAGGGTTGCAGAGTATTTCACAGGGTTGCAGAGTATTTCACAGGGTTGCAGAGTATTGCACAGGGTTGCAGAGTATTTCACAGGGTTGCAGAGTATTGCACAGGGTCTTTGCAGAGCATAGGGGGGGATGGCTGAGCATAGTGGGATGGATGGATGTGACTGGACATGTCACTGAGCTGCGCTGTGGGCACTACACATCCAGCCCACAGCGCGGCTCACATCCGATCTCTCCCCCTCTGTACCGATCGGTACAGAGAGGGGAGGGAGGAACCGGCATCATGACATGACGCCGGTTTGTTTACATGTGATCGCTCCGTCATTTGACGGAGCGATCACATGGTAAACGGCCGCGATCAGCGGCCGTTTACCGTGATCCGTGATGCGCCGGGTCCTCTGGACCCGGTGGTCACGGATGTTCCCGTGTGCGCGCCCCAGGGGGCGCGCGGGAGCAGTTTTCTGGAATCACGTCATGCAGCCGTCATTTGGCTATAGGGCGGTTGGCAAGTGGTTAATAAAAAAAAAAAAAAAAAGCAAACTTTTTTTGTTATAACAAATATAAATAAATAGAGAGAGGGAGGGTGAGAGAGAGAAAGGGGATGAGAGAGGGGTGAGGGGTAAGGGAGGGAGGATGAGAGAGGGGGGATGAGAGAGAGGATGCGCATGAGCATGCGTGGGAGTGACAGCAATGCAGCCCGGCCAAGGCAAGTGACGGAAGGCACAGAACATGGAAGGAAGATCCGGTGACGATGGAAACGCCTGGGACCCACCGGATTGACCACAGCGCAGCGCTGGAGGGCTAAGTCTGACAGGTAAGTGTACCCTAATGTGCTAATATGCTGGGCATACTAGTACATTATGGCATAACCTTCCTCAGGGCCTCTAAAAAGTAGTAATGTTAGCAAAGTTTACTACCGCTTTAATATCACAGGATCCCAGGAGCCTCTCATGGGGCCCCCTACTGACCCGGTGACACTTGGGCAGTGCCCAAGCCTAGTTGCCAACATTTCAAAAATATTTTCAGGGACACTTATGCCAGTGGGCAATATGTACAGGAGAGGAGTGTGGAGGGGATGACAGTGGGAAGTATGTACAGGAGAGGAGTGTGCAGGGTATGATGGGGCAGTATGTACAGGAGAGGAGTGTGGAAAATATCATGGTGGCAGAATATACAGGAAAGGAGTGTGGAGAGAAAGACAGTTGGCAGTATGTACAGGAGAGGAGTGCTGAGGGTACGATGGGGGCAGTATGTACAGAAGAGGAGTGTGGAGGGTATGATGGGGCAGCATGTAAAGGAGAGGAGTGTGGAGGGTATGATGGGGCAGTATGTACAGGAGAGGAGTGTGGAGGGTATGACAGTGGGTGGTATATACAGGAGAGGAGTGTGGTGGATATGACAGTGGGCAGCATGTACAGGAGAGGAGTGTGGACGGTATGAGAGTGGTGGGGTAAGTCTTCGGCTACCTACCTACCAAATTGAAGGTTTCAATGACTCTCAAAGCTCGATTTTTTTTTTTTGGGTGAATTTTTTTTTTTTTTTGGGCAAATGGGCCTATCTTAAGGTAAGGGGCCTGGAGCTGCAGCTCCAATAGCCCCTATGTTAATCCGGCCCTGTCTGTACCTATCCTTCCTGCTCATCAGCCTGCAGAAATGAAAATCCCACTACTAATTTATTTGTAGCTTCCCATTTGATGCCAAATCACATAAGGAGAAATGTCAAATACGGTAATCACAGTAGATCAATTTGAACCCAACGCATAAATAAGTGAAAAGAACAAATACAAATCTGAGATTTGGCCTGATGTGCAGCTATAGTATATACAGTAATCCACAGTTTTTTTCTTTTCATTTTCTCTTTTTAACTTTAGTCTAAATTAAAAAAGACAAGCATTGTGTCCATATTTAATAACCTATTCTGACCCAAGCATGATGGGAAAAATCCCGATAGTTTAAGAGCCATAAGCATGAAGGTTCCACCAATCAGTTACAGATATGTATGTTGGGAGGATGTTTCAAGTGGAAACTGTTAAAATAATGCCACCCTGTTGTACAGCAAGGGTAGGCAACCACGGCCCTACAGCTGTTTTGAAACTACAAGTCCCATGAGACATTGCAAGACCCTGACAATCACAGGCATGACTCCTAGATGCAGAGACATGATGGGATTTGTAGTTTCACCACAGCTGGAGTGCCGAGGTTGCCTACCCATGATGTACAGCCTACAAACCCCTTTGCGGGAGGCTAGGTTAGGTGCTAAACCACTGTAGCACCCTCTTAGATAGATGCTAGGTTAGGTAAATTTAGTTCAGGTTCACTGTATCCAGTGGGGCTGCATTTCATTGCTGGGCAAATTTAGTTCTTGTTCACTGTAATCAGTGTAGCTGTGTTTGATTGTTCTGTGTTTTTTGAGTCCCCCTGATTGTCCATAAATATTCTTGAAGATAGTGGGCAGGGAGAGTCTAATCAACAGTTGAATATCTACGCAGTCCTGGCTAATCCCTGGGAAAAGGTGCCCAGATGGTGGCTGGGAATCTGTATAAATACTCTGAGACTGAGAGCAGAGGGGTCTTTTTTTTTCCTGAGGAAGAGATCACAGCGTAGGGGGCTATTTGCCCCCAGGCAATTCTGTCATGTGCCTGCGGTTCATCAAGAGCCTAAGTTGGGCTAGCTGGAGGCCTATTTTGCTGAGAGTTTGCTGACGTTGACTGAGGGGCTGTCATCTAAAGATCTAGTCTGGTATCACAGGGTTGTGATACCAGACCAGTGATGTCTGGGAGATTTTGGAAGCAGGCAACCAATTTTTAAGAACATTAGTAAGTACAGACTAGTGTGAGAGATCCTAAAGCCTTTGGGGTTGATTTACTAAAACTGGAGAGTGCAAAATCTGGTGAAGCTGTGCATGATAGCCAATTAGCTTCTAACTTCAGCTTGTTCAGTTAAGCTTTGTGTCACATACCTGAGAGGAGACTGAAATGACAAGGTCGGCCTCTCTTGTATCTCCAGCCCAGGCCCCACTGGAAGTGAAACAGAGAGCGCTGAGGGACAGAAGGAACACAAACGAGTGCCTGCAGATGTAGATCGAGAGATCACAGCAGGAGATGCAGTTCCAAGGAACAGGAGAACCATCAGGTCAGGAACAGCAACCGTGCACAGTAGTCCAGTCGATGTTAAAGAAGCACTCCACAGCCAACATGTGGCTGGTCAGAGCTACTGCAGACTTGCAGCAGGACACTCAAATGGGTCAGAAAGCCAGAATCAGAAGCAAAAGCGTGGTCACAGGATTAGCCAGGGTCATCAACAGGCGAGGCTGAGAGGTACCAAATCAAGAGCAAAGTCAGGAACAAGCCGGGTCAGGAACAACCGACAAGACAAAAGCAGGATCCAAGATCAGTATGTGTAAGCTAGGTCAGCAACAAAGGGAACACACTTGAAGTACACAGGACACGGAGAACAGCTTAAGACCAGTCAACACTTGAGCACAGGCAGGAGCATCCTTAAATAGTCCGTCTGGTGCCAACATGCAGTGTGTACGCGCCCGTACTCACATTCCCGTGCGCATTCCTCCGCCTAATTGCCATTGTGTGGAGATTTATGCGCACATGCACATTTCTATTAGACAGACATCTCACAGGATTTCCCTGACACTGACAAAAAAAGCTTTAGGCAAGTTTTTATGGAGAACTTCACAAGATCTTGCACTTTCCAGTTTTAGTAAATCAACCCCTTTGTGTTGCTGCTATCCCTCTTATGCTAGAGTCAGTTAGTTTAACCTCCCTGGCGGTATGATTATTTCAGATTTTAGGTGCTGAAAGCGGTACAATATTTTGCATGGAAATTTGGCGTTTTATATTGTAGGCCTATAATTCTTATGCCGCGTACACAAGGTCGGACTTTTCGGCTACAAAAGTCCAAATGACGCCGACGGACCAAGTCCGGCGGACAATCCGATCGTGTATGGGCTTCCCGGACTTTCAGCGGACTTTTTCAGCCACAAATCTAAAGGACTTTAGATTTGAAACATGCTTTAAATCTTTACGTCGTAACTACGCCGGACCCAGAAATCCGCTCGTCTGTATGCTAGTCCGACTAACAAAAACTGACGTTAGGGCAGCTATTGGCTACTGGCTATCAACTTCCTTATTTTAGTCCGGTGTGCGTCATCACGTACGAATCCGTCGGACTTTTGTGTGATCGTGTGTAGGCAAGTCCGGTCGTTAGAAAGTCTGTTGAAAGTCCACCAAAAGTCCGTCGAAAGTCCGTCGGACGGGCTGTCGGACTTTTGTAGCTGAAAAGTCAGACCGTGTGTACGCAGCATTAGGAATAACACACTTAAATCTGTCTAAACAAGAGTCTAGTAGACATCCCAGGCATGATAAAGTTTGAAAAACGAAATCATAAATTATAATATAATAAATAACTATAAATAATTATAAGAAATAATAATATAATAATAATAAAAATTATTCAATAATGTAATCAAATCAAAAACACTGAAATTTGCTGAGTTGCAGAATTGTCGCTGTCATTACTTTCAGTGTTTGATGACGAATTTCCCCACAAATCACTATCGCTCAATTCTGCAAGTGATTCTAATTTATTATCGCTGTTTTTCTAGCTGGCCTAAAAGCACTTTTGATGTAAACGGACATTTTTTGGTTGCTATGGACAATCTCCAGTTTCCTGGCAGAAAGAATAGTGTTTATAATATAAAACTGCATACAGGGCACTGGACAAACCACTAGGAACAAGGGGGATGTGTAATTATTTGATACAGTTATGTAATCTATACTGTGTTTTTTACTTTTGAATTTGGCGCCGAATTCCATCCCCGTGCGTCACAACGCTCGTAGGGAACGGAGCTCGGCACTGTGAATCGAGCCAGACGCGGCGGCTCGCAGATCACAGCAGGGAGACATCGCAGGATCCAGGGGACAAGGTAAGAAAGCTCTTCCAGGATCCTGCGATGCGATCCCGAGTCTGGCTCGGGGTTACCGCTTTTGGTATTGAAATCTCACCCCGAGCCAGACTCGGGAATACCGCCAAGGAGGTTAACCTCCCTGATGGTATTCCCGAGTGTGGCTCGGGGTTAAATTTCAGCACCATTAGCGGTAACCCCGAGCCACACTCGGGATTGCATTGCAGGATCCTCGTGTGGTATATTTACCTTGTCCCTGGGATCCTGCGATGTCACCCACTGTGTCTGCGGGCTCTGTCCTCCTCCGAAACCTCTCTGTGCCAGGCTCCGTTCCCTGCGAGCGTCGCGACGCACGGGGCGGAGCCTGGCGGCAAATTCAAAAAAAATTTAAAAATCATAACACATACAGTACTGTAATCTTACAGATTACAGTACTGTATGAAATCATTTCACATGCCTTTTGTCCCCAGTGCTTTGTCCAATGCCCTGCATGCAGTTTTATATAATAAATACTGTTTTTTCTGCCTGGAAACTTGAGATTGTCCATAGCAACCAAAAAGTGTCCCTTTACATCAAAAGTGGCTTTAGACCAGCTAGAAAACAGCGATAGTAAATTAGAGCACTTGCAGAATTGAGCGATAGTGAATCGTGGGGAAATTAATTTTATTATTATTATATTATTATTTTTTTTAATTATCTATATTTATTTATTATATTATAATTTATGATTTTGTGTTTCAAACTTCATCATACCCGGGATATCTACTAGACTTTTGGTGGACAGATTTAAGTGTGTTATTGCTAAGAATTACAGGCCTACAATATAAAACGCCAAATTTCCATGCAAAATAATTGTACCACTTTCAGCACCTAAAATCGGAAATAATCATACCGCCAGGGAGGTTAAAGGGGACACAGTGGGGTTGATTTTCTAAAGGCAAATCCACTGTGCACTACAAGTGCACTTGGAAATGCTGTTGCTGTAGATCTGAGGGGAAGAACTGAAATGAGGGGAAGCTCAAAAGCTTCAAAGCAGAACTTACTTGTGCAAGGACTTGGATCACAGTTCTAAAGGATAAAATTTAGTGTCCTCAAAGTATCACTAAGGATTACTGGAGTATCCCACAATTAGCCACTACCCATCCATGTTCAAGTTCTCATTAAAGCATCAAAAAGCATACCCCTGCGCTGGGTAATGAGTATGAAGAGTGATCAGAATTGTGTGCCTGGCTGTGGGGCAATTACTGATAAAAAGAACTCTGGGCATCTACTTAGCGGCTCCTACAGGCAGGGCCGTTTAAAGGAATTTGGGGGCCCCAAGCAAAAAAGCAAAATGGACATGGAGGTACCCCCAAATCCCCCCCCCCACGTACCGCGCAGCAGGAGATTCAGTTTTCTGTTCCCGGCCGGCCGGAATGAAAGGAAGTGAGCACTCAGTGTGTGCACTTCCTGCCAGTGCAGCCGGGAACCAGAAACTGAATCTCCTGTACCGTGAGGACTGCAGGAGGAAGGAAGAGGAGCTCGGCCACGCTACAGGCTGCTGCTTATAGGAAGCGCCGGCTGGCGGCGTGGCTGGGGCCCCAGGCCAGCTCGGGGGCCCCAAGCAATTGCTTGTTTTGCCTGTCCTGTCGCAACGGGCCTGCCTACAGGGGTAGTAAGAAAAAAAACGCGCTAAGTCAGAAATAATATACATTGAAACATATGTGAAAATTTTTAAATTCACAATAACTGTAAACCAAAAAATAAAGTCCAAAAAGCAGCAGCTCACAATGTGATAACACAAATAAACTGTAAAAAGGGAAAAAAAAAGGCTGCGCTACAAATGGAAAGTCCATACAGTGGTTCTTGGATGGACAATATTAGTTCAATCTAGTGACGAACACCCAGGTGAATCAGAGTAATATCAAACGTGCCACCACCTGAAGAAAAGCCTGCTTACCAGCTGGCAGGTAAATCGGGCAGTTGGCTTATACCCAGCCAGTCCTGTCGCAACGGGCCTGCCTACAGGGGTAGCACAACCACATGTGGACACCACATGAAGAATTAAAAAAACAGCAGATATATGGATGTACTATATACTATATATATACAGCATCTCACAAAAGTGAGTACACCACTCACATTTTGGTAAATATTCAACCTCTGTAGTAATGCTGGCAGCACTCATACGTCTATTTCCCAAAGACAATCTCTGGATATGACGCTGAGCATGCGCACTCAACTTCTTTGGCTGACCATGGCAAGGCCTGTTCTGAGGGGAACCTGTCCTGTTAAACTGCTGTATGGTCTTGGCTACCATGCTGCAGCTCAGTTTCAGGGTCTTGGCAATCTTCTTATAGCCTAGGCCATCTTTATGTAGAGCAACAATTCTTTTTTTCAGATCCTCAGAGAGTTCATTGCCATGAAATGCTGATGTTGAACTTCCAGTGACCAGTATGAGAGAGTGAGAGCGATAACACCAAATTTAACACACCTGCTCCCTATTCCCACCTGAGACCTTGTAACACTAACAAGTCACATGACACGGGGGAGGGAAAATGGCTAATTGGGCTCAATTTGGACATTTTCACTTAGGGCTCTAAATTTACACTGTTATACAAGCTGTACACTCATTACTTTACATTGTAGCAAAGTGTCATTTCTTCAGTGTTGTCACATGAAAAGATATAATAACATTTTTACAAAAATGTGAGGGGTGTACTAACTTTTGTGAGATACTGTGTATGTATATATATATATATATATATATATATATATATATATATATAGTGGCTTGCGAAAGTATTCGGCCCCCTTGAACTTTTCAAGCTTTTGCCACATTTCAGGCTTCAAACAAAGATAAAGATATAAAATTTTAATTTTTTGTGAAGAATCACCAACAAGTGGGACACAATTGTGAAGTGGAACGAAATCTATTGGATATTTTAAACTTTTTTAGCAATTAAAAAACTGAAAAGTGGTGCGTGCAAAATTATTCGGCCCCTTTAATTTCAGTGCAGAAAACTCACTCCAGAAGTTCAGCGAGGATCTCTGAATGATCCAATGTTGTCCTAAATGACTGATAGTGATAAATAGAATCCACCTGTGTGTAATCAAGTCTCTGTATAAATGCACCTGCTCTGTGATAGTCTCAGGGTTCTGTTGAAAGCGCAGAGAGCATCTTGAAGACCAAGAAACACACCAGGCAGGTCCGTAATACTGTTGTGGAGAAGTTTAAAGCCGGATTTGGATACAAAAAGATTTCCCAAGCTTTAAACATCCCAAGGAGCACTGTGCAAGCGATCATTTTGAAATGGAAGGAGTATCAGACCACTGCAAATCTACCAAGACCTGGCTGTCCCTCTAAACTTTCAGCTCAGACAAGGAGAAGACTGATCAGAGATGCAGCCAAGAGGCCCATGATCACTCAGGATGAACTACAGAGAACTACAGCTGAGGTGGGAGAGTCTGTCCATAGGACAACAATCAGTCGTACACTGCACAAATCTGGCCTTTATGGAAGAGTGGTAAGAAGAAAGCCATTTGTCAAAGATATCCATAAAAAGTCTCGTCTAAAGTTTGCCACAAGCCACCTGGGAGACACACCAAACATGTGGAAGAAGGTGCTCTGGTCCGATGAAACCAAAATCAAACTTTTTGGCCACAATGCAAAACGATATGTTTGGCCTAAAAGCAACACAGCTCATCACACTCAATACACCATCCCCACCGTGAAACATGGTGGTGGCAGCATCATGGTTTGGGCCTGCTTTTCTTCAGCAGGGACAGGGAAGATGGTTAAAATTGAGGGGAAGATGGATGCAGCCAAATACAGGACCATTCTGGATGAAAACCTGTTGGAGTCTGCAAAAGACCTGAAACTGGGACGGAGATTTATCTTCCAACAAGACAATGATCCCAAACATACAGCAAAATCTACAAAGGAATGGTTCACAAATAAACGTATCCAGGTGTTAGAATGGCCAAGTCAAAGTCCAGACCTGAATCCAATCGAGAATCTGTGGAAAGAGCTGAAAACTGCTGTTCACAAACGCTCTCCATCCAACCTCACTGAGCTCGAGCTGTTTTGCAAGGAAGAATGGGCAAGAATTTCAGTCTCTCGATGTGCAAAACTGATAGAGACATACCCCAAGCGACTTGCAGCTGTAATCGCAGCAAAAGGTGGCTCTACAAAGTATTAACGCAAGGGGGCCGAATCATTTTGCACGCCCCACTTTTCATTTTTTTATTAGTTAAAAAAGTTTCAAAAATCCAAAAGATTTCGTTCCACTTCACAATTGTGTCCCACTTGTTGGTGATTCTTCACAAAAAATAAAAATTTTATATCTTTATGTTTGAAGCCTGAAATGTGGCAAAAGGTTGAAAAGTTCAAGGGGGCCGAATACTTTCGCAAGCCACTGTATATATAATACTACCAAAAGTATGGGGACGTCTGCCACATGAACTTTAATAGCATCCCACTCCATAGGGTTCAATATTGAGTTGGCCCACCCTTTGCAGTTATAATAGCTTCAACTTTTCTACTCTTCTGGGAAGGCTGTCTACAAGGTTTAGGTTTTGTGTCTATGGGAATTTTTGACCATTCTTACAGAAGCGCATTTGCAAGGTCAGGCACTGATGCTGGACGAGAAGGCCTGGGTCGCAGTCTCCGCTCTAACTCATTCCAAAGGTGTTCTAATAGGTAGAGGTCAGGACTCTGTGCAGGCCATTCAGGTTCCTCCACCCCAAACTCGCTCATCCGTGTCTTTATGGACCTGGATTTTTGGACCCAATTAGCCAGGTGTTAGTGTTAGGTCTGGAGACTTAATAAACCATTTGAATGCACCTTGCCTTCCAATCCACCTGTTTGGAAAAGTTTGATTGAAAACATAGCTCACAGCAATAGCAAAGTGTGGTGGAGCACCGTCTTGCTCCAACAAAGGAGTGTCATTTTACGGAGAGATAAGAAAACATTTTAGGATACTGAGATCATTTTCCCAGTTACATTATCATAAAAAATAATGGCCCAATTTATTATCCATTATCAAATATCCCCTCCCACTTCATAATTTGTGGAACCGTTTGAAAATGGCTTCATTCATCCAGTTTAGGTTCTTTTTAGATGAGTAATGGGCACTGTTCCAGTTGACACTACCGTTCGGATGAAATGAGGATTCATCGCTGTAAAGCTCCATTAACCACTTAAGGACCAGCCTCGTTTTGGATTTTAGGTGTTTACATGTTTAAAACAAGTTTTTTTGCTAGAAAATTACTTAGAACCCCCAAACATTATATATGTTTTTTTTCTAACACCCTAGAGAATAAAATGGCGGTCGTTGCAATACTTTTTTTTGCACCGTATTTGCCCAGCGGTCTTAAAAGCGCACTTTTTTTGGAAAAAATTCACTTTTTTGAATAAAAAAATAAGACAACAGTAAAGTTAGCCCAATTTTTTTTTATATTGTGAAATATAATGTTATGCCAAGTAAATTGATACCCAACATGTCACGCTTCAAAATTGCGCCTGCTCGTGGAATGGCGTCAAATTTTTACCCTCAAAATTCTCCATAGGCGACGTTTAAAAAATTCTACAGGTTGCATGTTTTGCGTTACAGAGGAGGTCTAGGGCTAGAATTATTGCTCTCGCTCTACCGGTCACGGCGATACCTCACATGTGTGGTTTGACCACCGTTTTCATATGCGGGCGCTACTCGGGTATGCGTTCGCTTCTGCATGCGAGCTCGTCGTGACGGGGGGGGGGTTAAAACATTTTTTTTAATTTTTATTATTTATTTTACAATATTTTATTTATTTTTACACTGCTTTAAAAAAAAAAACAGTGTCACTTTTATTCCTATTACAAGGAATGTAAACATCCCTTGTAATAGAAAAAAGCATGACAGGACCTCTTAAATATAAGATCTGGGGTCAAAAAGACCTCAGATCTCATATGTACACTAAAATGCAATAAAAAAAAAAAAAAGTCATTTAAAAAAGTGACATTGAAAAAAATATGCCTTTAAGAGGTGTGGGCGGAAGTGACGTTTTGACGTTGCTTCCGCCCAGCAGTGTCATGGAGACGAGTGAGCGCCATCTTGCTCTCCTTCGTCTCCAGGCACAGCGCTGAGCAGGACGCGATCGCCTCCACCGCTACCGACGGCTCCGTTAAGCGGCGGAGGGCACCGGATCGCGGCGGGAGGGGGGGGGGCCCTCTCCCGCCACCGATAAAAGTGATCTTGCGACATATCTGCCACAGGGACCACTTTTATCAGAAAGCCGACCGCTGCATAAAAACAGGGATACCGGGGTTATGGCAGCTGGCTGCTGCCATAACAACGATATGCGCCGGCAGAGTTTGGACGCACATCGGCGTGCGGCGGTCGACAAGTGGTTAATTGCTGCCCTGCAGTTAGAACCACTCACAGTATTCCTTACTCCAGTCTGGTATCTTATACCATGCAGTTCTTGGACCATCTGCTCTTCATAGGGATGGAAATTATGACTTCAAAAAATTCAGTACTTATGGATCCAGACTTTTAGGACACTATATAAATATATATATAAACTGTCAAGGGCAAACTTTGCGCTTTGCTCAGCAACATGCTAAGCCCCAACTAATAACATTCCATTGAGGATTGTGGTAGTAGTGTTGGAACATGGGATTGTAATATCTAACACACATTCCAGCTCCCATGCAGCCAAGATTAATTACTTAATTCCCTGAACAACAACTTCTCTGGTTAGACTGTAACCACAATATTTTCTATTAAATGAAATAATTAGCCAGTCAGAGGAATGTTTCCAGGATAACCTTCTCTAATTTCTCGGATCATTTATTTTCTTTTACACTTTTAGTCATTTTTCCACAAAACCCCTATAATAATGTATAGTTCATATAATAACGTTTTAGGTTTTGTCTGCTTCTCCCAGTCAGAGCATGGAAAAGACCTCGGTTCTGCCTCTGATCCCATGTAGAGACCAGATCCTTCTCTAATGATGGACAGCTAGGTGATGAACGCTGAGAGCGAGGCATTAATTAACTCTCTAAATAAAGACAACAAAGCTTCCCTTATGGAGTGGATGGAAAGGTGTAATATTAATCTTGTACAAGTTAATGGTTAGAGCAATTATGGTGGCCCACCTGCAGACTGGGTTGGGGAAGCTCCTCCACTTGGGACGGAAATATTTATCAACAATATCCCTCAAGAAATCTATAAAGATAAATTCATTTCACTTTTTCAGACTGCTGGACCATTGTATTATTGTTTTATCTTATGATGACTTTTTTAGTAGACAGATTACACAAGTGAAAGTCAAACACCTGAAAGACAGCATGTCAGGTCACCTGAGACCAGGTAGGAGTCAGAAGTGCACCGCTAAGATAGTGGACCCTAGGACTGACTGCTGCGGATAGTACCCAGGAAGGTTCAGGAAGCAGGTCTACTGGATCACTAACACAGATCCCAGTGGGAGATACAGCATAGATTCCCCAGGGCGCGGAGTCTAAGAGCCAGCAGGTGTTCACCAGAGCCTCTAGTGGTGAGGATGGACTGAGCTGCAGTCTGGCTCCAGGTCGCCGCCCCTACGGTCTCACAGCTCACGCTCACCGTAGACTACAGGAGAAGGAAGTAGCAGGCTGGAACAACAAGGATAGTAAAGGCATAAGGCAGAGGCCAGGGCGACTAGCAGACAGGAACAACAGAGTACATGCCAAAGGTTCAGGGTCACAGGCAAACAGGGATAGTCGGGGACATGCCAAAAGGTCAGGGTCACGAGCAGACAGGAATGGTCGGGAACACGCCAAGGTCGGTAACAGAGACAAATGAGGAGCACACGGCAAGCAGGAAACAGGAAGCCAAACGCACAATGAATACACAATGGTTGAGCAGCACCGCTGGCTTGCAGTGCACAGGTTAATATAGGGTTCCCTGATAGGGCCTGGGGTGGAGCCATGCTTAGAGGAGAGGTTATAAAAACAGACAGGTGAGAGTGGCTGGCCTCTTAGTCTGAACACATGGGGAGAGGTAAGCTGACTGAGAAAGATTACTGCATAACCATGACACACCATGTGTAATGTACTTTATGTATCCAGGGCTGTGGACTTGTTTCCAGACTGTCTGGGGTGGGCTCCTTGACTAATCAAAGCTTGTCTGGGTGCCTGGCTGTTGATTAGCTTATTGTTAATTAGAGCAATGTTTAATTAGGTCACTGTTAGCTGCTAGTTGTTCATTAGATGTACTGATAATATTACTGTTTACAGTTTGCATTGTTTAGGATAATGTGGTCAAGCTCTTTTATGATTTAGTGTGGTATAAATTCTGTGTGAATTTACAAAAAAGGGAGTTCCTGTTTGCACCTAAGCTAACTTTGCCTAGTTCTTGGGTGCAATTCCCAGCTATAATACCTTGTCCCTGGTTCCAGAGTGGAGGAAGCAGCTCTTTGGCGGAGGCACCCAGGCAGTTTGTTACACCAGGGTCACTGGGGAAGCTATCCGATTGGATGTTCCACCCCATGTGACTAGCAGCCATCTTGGGTCAGACAGAACCTATTTAGGGCCCTGGCTTGCAGGCTTGTTTGGGTCGTTTAGGGACAGGTCACCGTCTGACAGGGACAGTGATTAGCGGCAGGGAGAGGTTCCAGAGATGTAGGGAAAGGATTGGGACACACCATTGTACCTGGAGACCACCCCATTTGGGTCTGGCTTGGCCAGGCCACATTCCGCCCCTCAAGACAGACGCTGTCGACACATCTGTGCTGTGTGAAACTCATGCTTGGTTTGTAGATTGAAAAAACATTCAACATTCGATCAACTTTCACAGAAAACACACCCTAAAACCATAACCTTCTACATGTGCCAGTTCTCTAATGGGATTGTTTATAACCAGGTCTTAAAGAACAGCCCTTGGGGCAAGGAGTACACAATGTTTTTGCATAAATAGTTTAAAACTTTGTTTAGTCTTTTTTTGAATAACGTCAAAAACATTATAAACAACACTAGTACACTCATGGAAAAAGATGTCATTTTTCAAGAATGTTGAGATCATGTCATGTGTGGATGCTGGTTAAAGGTAAATGCAGGGCAAAGCAGCAAGTCTCCACAGATGCATAAACTTACCTTACCACCCTGTTTAGGCACATAGAGAGCACAGCCCCATATAAGTTACCAGGGTTCTAACTCACACAGGGTTTTGGACTCCCATGTGACAATGCTGGTTGGCCCAGTGCTGTCACATGAAGTGAGTCATATGCTCCTCCATAACCAGATACATAGCTCCAAACTGATTTTGAGGGACTGTCCCTGATTTGGAATAATGTCCCTCTTTCCTCCTCATTTGTCCCTCACTTTGGTCTGATCTATATAGTTGTATATAAAATGCACTTTTTATCTTTCAAAAAGTGTTTCCCAGTGCTAAACCTTTCATCCGATTTCTAAATTGCTGCATTTGTAAATTTCAAAAACCAATATAAAGTAACAGTAGTGACAAAAAAGCACTTGTGGGTTTAACTAATTTTTTTTTGTTTATATAATTCTCCTTTAACTGCTTGATATCCGCGCTATAGCCGAATGATGGCTACAGCGCGGACCTTAATTCCGGGAGGCCGTCAAATGACGGCCTCCCCTGTGCACGCGCCCTGCAGGGCGCGCACCGAGCGCGATGTGATCACCGAGTCACTGAGACTCGGCTGATCAACGATCCAAGTAAGGGGCCGGTCCCGGCCCCTTACCATGTGATCAGCTGTCAGCCAATGACAGCTGATCACATGATCAAAACAAAAGCTCTGTGATCGTTTTTTTTTTCTCGTGCGAGGAGAAAAAAAAGCCGATCACCGGCTCATTAGCAAGGGACATCGGTCCCGAAGAGGAGGAGGCAATAATGCCTCAATTATGCCACCAGTACCCCCTGCCAGTGCCACCTGACAGTGCCCACCAGTGCCACGTATCAATGCCCATGAGTGCCAACTATCAATGCGTACAAGTGCCACCTATCAATGCCCACAAGTGTCACCTATCAATGCCCACCAGTGGTGCCAATCAGTGCCACCTAGCAGTGTTGCCTATCAATGTACCAGATCAGTGCCCATCACTGCCACCCATCAGTGCCCATCACTGCCACCCATCAGTGCCCACCAGTGCCGCCTCATCAGCGTACATCAATGAAGGAGATAAATTACCCTTTTTAAAATTTTATAACAAAATATAAAAAAAAATATATATTTTTTTTAAAATTCGGTCTTTTTACATTTTTTTAACAAAAAATAAAAGCAGCAGAGGCGATCAAATACCACCAAAAGAAAGCTCTATTTGTGAGGAAAAAATGATAAAAATTTCATTTGAGTACAGTGTGGGGGGGAGGCGTGTCCTATGCCGACATACATTTGCTAATAGGTGTTATAATGGGGTCCCGCCAAGCACTAGCGCGGACCTCATGCGTGCTCTCACTTAACTCCTTCAGTCTCCTGTGCCATGCGGCTAGCTGCTTGGGGTCTTCGTACCACCGGTTTGGTGACGGTTACTTTTGGGGGAACCGACCCCCTCGCTACCGGAGGACCTGTCACCTTCGCCAGGTACCACGTTTAATGACTGGCTGCTATATACACTTTCCACCAGGTCTTGGTTACCCGCAGCAACTATTCTTCAACTCCGATGCTACATGTTACCATGTGATTAACAGCTTTACTGAAGATTCAGCAACACAGTTCAACAGCACAACACATATGAAACAGTGTTCAGTTCTAACTAACTATTGCAGGTTGCCCAGGTTCATACCTTCTAGAACAGGGGTCTCCAAACTTTCTAAACAAAGGGCCAGTTTACAGTCCTTCAGACTTTAGGGGGGCAGGACTGTGGCCAGTGGAAGTAGAAAATGACCTGATGTCAGTGGGTGTACAGTTCCCCATCTTTGGTATTATTGGGAGGAAAAGTGTCCCGTCATTGGTGTCAGTGGCAGGAATATTGTCCCGTCAATGGTGTCAGTGGCAGGAATATTGTCCCGTCATGGGTGTCAGTGGCAGGAATATTGTCCCGTCATTGGTGTCAGTGGCAGGAATATTGTACCGTCATTGGTGTCAGTGGCAGGAATATTGTCCCGTCATGGGTGTCAGTGGCAGGAATATTGTCCCGTCATTGGTGTCAGTGGCAGGAATATTGTCCCGTCATTGGTGTCAGCGGCAGGAATATTGTCCCGTCATTGGTGTCAGTGGCAGGAACAGTGTCCCATCATTGGTATCAGTGGGAGGAATAGTGTCCCATTGTTTAGTGTAAGTGAGAGGACTAGTGCCCCATCATTGGTGTCAGTATGAGGAATAAAGTAGCAGGAACTATGGCCCACCAGTGGGGGTGGAGGGGTAATACCCCAGGGGCCAAATAAAAGCAAGCAAAATGCCACATCCGACCCCCGGGCTGCAGTTTGCAGACCACTGCTCTAGAGAATCAAAGTTCATTCAGCAAAAGTTCAGTAATGGTAGGTTCCTAGTCCAGGGAGAATCCCAGCAGGATGACCCAAAAGGGAGCCATATGCTCCATTAGGACTACAGCTGCAACAGTTCTTCCTCTATAAATCCCATGTGGAAGAGAGGGAGCTCTGAGCCCTCCCCTAATATTTATGTGGCTTACCGCAGGGGGCAGAAAGCCCAGGAAAGAGTCTAGACAGAGTTTAACCCCTTCTCGGCAGCCTG
Source organism: Lithobates clamitans (assembly GCA_037952925.1). Lineage (NCBI taxonomy): Eukaryota > Metazoa > Chordata > Amphibia > Anura > Ranidae > Lithobates > Lithobates clamitans. The sequence continues at coordinate 2,167,922 of JBBGZY010001841.1, read as the reverse complement.
TAATAGTCTGTATAGGCTGAGCAATGAATACAACAGCAGAAATACATTCATTGACACCCCATAAGCATTTGCTTCCATGCTGGCAGAAGACCAGCTTTTCTACTCAGGCTGTGGCTACTTTGGAAAGAAAACATACTGTAATACATTGAACACCGTTTGTTTTGATGCACCTGGAATGTAGTTAGCTGATTTAAAGTCATTGTAAACATATTTTTTTGTCATACTTATCTGCTCTGCGCAATGGTTTTGTACAGAGCAGCCCTGATCCTCTTCTTCTGGTGCCCCTAGCTTTCCGCCGCTGCTGAGGGCCCCAACAGCAAGCTGCTTGCTATGGGGGCACCTGTGTGGGCCTGATCCTAAACCGGCCTGTGTGCACCCATAGACTTGGTCCCAACCCCCACTCTCTGCTCACTGGCTTTGATTGACAGCAGCAGGAGCCAATGGCTCCCACTGCTGCCTCCATGCCCACTGAGGAGAGAGGGAACAGAGAGAGACACTGCTCTCAAGCACAATACTGGATAGAGATCTGGTTCAATTATGTATTGGGGGGGGGGTGAAGGTTCAATTGGGCTTTAACCACTTTAAGACCAGCCACCACAGTTGTACTCTCCTGGGCGAATCGCCGTCATTGTACATCGCCCGTTTTAAGAGCTCTAGGGTGGCCGCGATTGCTCCTGAGAGAGACAGAACGGGGATCTGTCAATGTAAACAGACAGATCTCAGTTCTGTCAGGGGAGGAGAGAGATCTGCTGTTCCTAGTGATCAGGAACAGCGATCTCTCTTCTCCTCCAGTCAGTCCCCTCCCCCACAGTTAGAAACACCTCCCTAGAGAACACTTAACCCCTTGATCACCCCCTAGTGTTAACCCCTTCCCTGCCAGTAACATTTATACAGTAATCAGTGGCTATTTTTAGCACTGATCGCTGTATAAATGTTACTGGTCCCAAAAAAGTGTCAAAAGTGTCCAATCTGTCCGCCGCAATGTCTCAGTCCCACTAAAAATCACTGATCACCGCCATTAGTGGTAAAAAAAAAAAAAAAAAAAGAATAATAAAAAATGCCATAAATAAAACCCCTATTTTGTAGACACTATAACTTTTGCGCAAACCAATCAATATACGCTTATTGCGATTTTTTTTATCAAAAATACGTAGAAGAATACATATTGGTCTAAACTGATGATTTTTGGGATATTTATTATAGCAAGAAGTAAAAAATATATATATATTTTTTTAAATTGTCGGCCTTTTTTTGTTTAAAGCGCAAAAAAAAACAAAAAAAAAACAGGGAGGTTATTAAATACCACCAAAAGAAAGCTTTATTTGTGGGAAAAAAAGGACACAGATCTTGTTTGGGTACAGCGTTGCGCGACCGCGCAATTGTCAGTTAAAGCAATGCAGTGCCGTATCGCAAAAAATGGCCTGGTCATTAACGGGGGGAAAACCTTCCGGTCCTTAACTAGTTAATATAACATAACTAAAAAAAAAAATCAAGCAGGGATGGTGGCAGTGCAGAGATCCCCCCAATAGTCCCCTGAGAGATAGAAGAAAATGGTCAGGTTGTTTAACTCTCCAGCATTTACCAGAAACAGAAATCCTACTTTGGCGTGGACAGAACCTTTAAATGCAATATAGTGCAGCTTACCAATCATTGGTGGATACATTGGATTTTTTTTTTTTTTTTTTTAGGCTATTTTCCCTCTGTTTTCACCCATTGTTCCTGCAAATAACACACCTCCTGTATTGGAGGGCCTACACTTTGGATGGAGGAGCAACAGAGACAACCTTGGACAGCAGCATTGTCAGCCTGGGGGAGGGTTAGATGGACTAGCAGATTTTGATACACCAACAAATTGAAGCCAAGCTCCACTTCACACTTTATAAGCAGTTATAAGCGTTCGTTTTCTTTCTTTTGGGACAAATATTTTACATAAAAGCTGATCATCGTAAGCACCCCTGTCAGCGGTAATTGGTTTGTCTTAAAAAGTGGCAAATGGTGCTCCATTTTGGGGGGACAGGGGCAAACAAACCACCTGCCACCCCTGCTCAGTCAGCCAGTCTTCTGCCCCCCCCACCAAAAACCCCCCCGCTCGTCTGTCCACCCACCAGACCCGCACTTACCCCTGAGGTGAAGGACACAGCCGTATCCCTGGGTTGTGATGCCGTGGAGTGCGGGAAGACGTATAACCGCCCTGGACCAAGTCGAAGGGTCTGGTGTGCCTGCCAGAACGAGCCTACCATGAAGGGAAGCCAACTGGGAACTGGAACCGAAGACCAGGGGAGCCGAAAGTGTCAGACGCACCTAGGTGACGTGCGGCACACCAAGCCAGATGGGAGGCATGAGAATGGAAGCCCGTGCTTCTCTTACATAGTCCACAATGGGAAAGGGAAATGGTGAGGAGCACCAAGGCTTTGTGACACCCAAAAGTTAAATGATCATGCAAAATAATGAAAATATAAAACAAGCATTTATTGAAAAAGCTAAAATGTCACCTCTGATGAAGTAAGGGACACATCACGACATTAAAAATGTGCAAATAACATTTATCATGCATAGAATAATACAGTACTGTACAGTAAATCTAAATAGTTATTCTAAGTTGTGCGTCTGCCAAGTGATCCAGACGCGTTTCGACCAGTGTGGTCTTCTTCAGGGCTTGTCCTCGGATAGTAAAATAGAGGATTCTCTAAAGTAAACACACAGATACATAAATACTAAATACACTAAATATAAACGTATGCAGAAAAAAACTGCATGTGCTAAAACAGATATAAACTTACATAGCTGAAAAAATTTACAAAATGCAATCGATTGGTGATGCCGGAAATCATCCAGAGTGGAGGTGGAGCAAAATGAAAGAAAGGGAACACTAGCAGCCCAAGTTTCCCAGACACAAGGGATAACAGATAAAAAATTAGAGCAATAAACCCAAAAGAGATATATAAAAATATATATAAAAAATACATAAGGAAAATAAAGATAATAAGACGAGAAAAGTACTCATGTGTGCATACAACTAGTGGTCATACCTTCATGGAAAGATGGAGAGCTAATCATGTGACCCAGCAGCTGATGGTTGCAGATCAAAACAGTTATTAGGGAAATAGGTCTCAGGATCCGCTTCCTGATTGGACGGGAGGCTCCAGCTCTAATCACATGCTTTGAAAAAAAAAAAAAACCCCATTGGAATCCATGCGTCCAGCGTCCCGCATCTAGTTTAGGGGCCGGGCACATGGATTATGGGGGTGGCGCCTCTGCACCCCATATGGATGGGCCGCCACTGGTCTCAATCCTCTAACTACTACATATGCAGGGTAGCTTGTTCAGTTGAAACACAACAGACTTACAGGCTAGATCACCAGTTGAAAATAGAAGACAGAAAGCCCTAAAAAAGAAAACGAATGCAGCCGTCACATCTAAGAATTGGTAATTGGTAATATAATAAACAATTGCTTTAGGGTTTAATACCGCTTTAAAGTAGTATTAACCCCAAAAGCAAACATTTATTATATTGCAGCTTACCAATTCTTGAATGTGATGGCTGCATTAGTTTTCTTTCTTTTTTTTTTTTTTTGGCTTTATTTCTTCTATTTTCATCTGGTGAACCAGCCAGAAAGTCTGTTGTTTTTCAAAAGCACAAGCTTTCCAGCAGAATGTATCAGTTTACATGGATGAGACAAGCCATTTAACACTGGCGGGGGTGGTTCAAATGATCAACATTTATTTAAAGTGTGAGCTGGAAATTGGCTTCCATTTGTTAGTGTATCTAAAGCTGCTAATACATTTAAAGTGTTTGCTACCCCAACATGTCATATTCTTGATATGTGCCTGCTGTACTATGTACTTGTATGCAAAAGTATCCTTTTTTCTTTCTTTTGCTTCAAATGTGTGAAGTCCCTGGTGATCCTGCTAGTCCCCCTGCTTTCCTATTAATACCTGATCACACTAAGCATGAGAGCACAGCATGGTCAGTTCTCTAGCTATGCTGAGAACTCTGCCTGCTTTCCTCCAATGATCAGACTTGTCTTGACATGCCTCCCCTGCACAGCCTTTCACTGGGAAGACCAGTGTGCTGCTGTGTCACCTCCCCCCCAGCCTTTATGCAGCTGAGAACAGAGGGAATGTGATCACTTATAAAAAAAGGAAAAAAGGTGTATAGAATGTTTTGTAAATCTGTACAAAAATGTTTTGCCTTTCATTTCTATTTTAAACTGAATGGGTGATTGATTACCATCACTTTACACTTTACTGTAGAGAGCAGCCCTGATCCTCCTCTTCTCGGGTCCCTGGCTGGAGCTCCTGGCCCCTCCCTCCTGTTGAGTGCTGCCACAGCAAGCAGCTTGCTATGGGGGCACCCGAGCCGAGCTGCAGCTCTGTGTATCCATTCAGACATGGAGCTGCCATTCGACCCCGCCCCCTCTCTCTCCCGATTGGCTGAGTTTGATTGACAGCAGCAGGAGCCAATGGCGCTGTGTGTCAGCCAATCAGGAGAGAGAGTCCCAGATGGCTGTGGCACTCATGCAACATCACTGGATAGAGAGGGGGCTCAGGTAAGTATAGGGGGGCTGCTGCACACTGAAGGTTTTTTTTTATCTTAATGCATAGAATGCATTAGGATAAAAAAGCTTCTGCCTTTAGAACCACTTTTATACTGCTTTAAAGCAAGCATTTATTATATTGCAGCTTACCAATTCTTAGATGCGATGGCTGCATTCGTTTCCTTTTTTTTAGGCTTTCTTTCTTTTATTTTCATCTAGTGAACCAGCCAGCAAGTCTGTTGTTTTTCGAAAGCATAAGCTCTCCAGTTTACATGGATGAGACAAACCATTTAAAATTGGCAGGGGTAATTAAAATGATAAAATTGTATTTATTTATGTAAAACCTTTATCCTAGAAGGAAAAAAAAAACAGTTTGCTGTAACTGATTATAAAGTGTGAGCTGGAGATTGGCTTCAGTTTGTGTATTTAAATCTGCTAATACATTTAACACTCCCCTCCCTCCAAACTGACAATGCTGCTGTCTGCTCTGCCTCCTATGCTCCTTCATCCAGACTGGTGTCTCACTAATACAGGAGGTGTGTTACTGACCAGATTACCAGGTGAAAATAGAGGGGGGGGGGAGCCCAAAAAAAAAAAAGAAGAAAACTAAAGCAGCCATCACATCCATAGACGTGCGCACAGGGTGTGCCAGATGTGCCTGGGCACACCCTAATCACCCTGTGCTGCGCAGATTTCCCCTGCTGCTTGGCTGCAGAGAAAGGGACTGGGGAAATGTCTGTCCTCGGTCCCTTTCTCTGCCCCAGAAGTGAGACATCAGGGGTCTGTTTAGATCCCTGATATTTTATCAAAGCCCCCCAATGGGGCTCCCAAAAAAAATTGTAAAAAATAATAATAATAATAATACATTATTGTAAAGAAATATTGTAACAATTTAAAAAAAAATAATTGTAAAAAAGTAATAATAAAAAAAATAATAAAAATAAACTAATAACACCAATCGTCGACACCGTCCTCTGCCCTACTGCTATATATATATATATACACACACATAGTTAGCCAGGGTGTGCTAGATGTGCCTGGGCACACCCTAATCACCATATATATATATATATATATATATATATACATATACATATCTCCCAACTGTCCCTGATTTTGAGGGACTGTCCCTGATTTGGAGCAATGTCCCTCTGTCCCTCATTCCTCCTCATTTGTCCCTCATTTTGGTCTGATCTCTATAGTTGTATATAAATTGCACTTTTTATCTATCAAAAAATGTTTTCCAGCGCTAAACCTTTCATCTAATTTCTAAATTGCTGCATTTGTAAATTCTAAAAGCCAATATAAAGGAATAGTAGTGGTAAAAAAAACACTTGGGGGTTGAACCAATCTTTTATTTTTTTGTACAATTCTCCTTAAAGGGGGCGTGGCAACAGGTGTGTCCTATGCCTGCATGGTTTTGCCCATAGGTGTCCCTCATTCCCATCTCAAAAAGTTGGGAGGTGTGTGTATATATGTGTATATATATTATATTATAGTTAGCCAGGTTGAAAAAAGTCCATCCAGTTCAGCCATAAAAAAATGTGAAAAAATAAATACAAAATAAAATAAATAAATAAAATAAAAAATATCATACAATCCCATATACCCAATCCTATACCCACAGTGGATCCAGAGGAAGGCGAAAAGCCCCCGCCCCCCCCCCCCCCCCCCCCACGAAAAGTATGATCCAATTTGCTACAGCAGGGGAAAAAATTCCTTCCTGATCCCAGAGATGCAATCGTATTTTTCCTGGATCAACTTTACCTACAAATGTTATCACCCAGTTATATTGTGTACATTTAGGAAAGAATCCAGACCTTTTTTAAAGCAATTTACTGAGCTGGCCAGAACCATATATATATATGCAATAATACAATAGGCTGCACACACCTATGAAAACATCTAAGACTTGGTAAGCTGCAATATATTATATTTTGGGTTTTGAGTTTTATACTATAAGGGTGTAAATGAATCACTGACCCCTTTTTACAACCTGACCTCTTGCTGTCCTTGCACAACAAGATTCCATGGAAGTCACAATGAGTAACTGGCTATGCCCAGCATAATTGCACATTCTGACACTTTTACTTTCATAACTTTCTCTACTTAAAAAAAACTTCCTCTTTCTGACCAAGTCACGTCAACCTGCAAAGTCATTTTCCCCATGATGATAGAGATAAGTTGTAACGTTCGTTCTCCGGTGCATTGTCCCCAGTGGGCACCAACAAAAAAAAAGTTTAACCCAATTTCTGCTTTTCTGGGCGGTTGGTGACACCACCCAGTATACGGAGCTCCTAGGACTAAATATAACTGTTGTTACAAAACTCTCCTCCCTGGATGGATGACGTGCTCGTGCATAATAAGAATGGATAGGAAGGTTGATGTGTGAGAGTGGATATTGACTGTCAGAGGGCTCCAAGTGACTCATATAGACCCCTCCCCCTGTGTAGAGGGGGGACCCTGCCTGCACACAGCTTAGGGCATCCCCCTCGCTCTATAAAAACTTGGCTGGAAGTTCACAATTCACTTCAAGCTCCAACTCCGCCTTGAGCAACCATTGCTGTGCTAAAGTCCAGAGTCCAGCCTTCCTCTCCCATCCCAGCAATGCTTTCCATCGTTGTCCATCTTCTGGTTCCTGTCTGCTTCTTGGGACAAGTCGTGACGTCTTCGGCGCAAGCTGCACCTCGAAGTAAGTGGAGGGGGGGGGGGGGACACAAAATGGGACGTCTGCGTGCGTTCGTGAAACAAAAGAGGGTGATAGTAACTTTTCGGAGCAAAGTTTCTTAGAGCGTCGGCACAGGAAGAAAGATCCAAAGCTGCTTTTGCTTTCTTTTTGACTTGCTGGGACTCTACGATCGCAAATAATGACAAGCGAAATTGGCACGCAGATGTGTTTTTTTTTTGCAGAAAAATCGTACATATTGTAATGCTCTAGGCACAAAAGAATCCTGTGCAATGTGTTTGGGATTCCATTCAAGTAGCGGGTCTGGATGGTATTTTAAGGGCTTTTGAACGAAATGAGTTGACTCGATGGGGTTGATTTACTAAAGGAAAATAGACTGCGCAGCTGCTCCAGAGCTTAGTAAATGAGGTAAGGCTCCCTGCACACTGAAGCTCATAAACGAACGTTTTTGGGAGTTTGGGCGTTTTTTTTTTTAACAGCCCATAAACTCCCCTCTATGTTATTCTATGTGTCATGTGCACACATGATGGACGTTTTTGGAACGTTTCTCAGCAGTGGAGTATATAGGCTGTTTTCTGAACGCCATAAATTCGCGTTCAGGAGTCGTTTTTCTGACCACAAAAAATGCCAAATGCTGATAAACGCAGATAAACGCTCAAAAACGTGTCTCACCAACGTTTTTGATCTATTGAGAAAAAAGAGTGCTAAAAAACGCTGATGTGGAAAAACGCTAATAAACGCTATTGCAAAAACGTTAAAAAACGTTGAAAGACTCACTGCAAAGCTACTGCCGTTTTTATATCATTATTTTAACATCCAGTGTGTGCATGGAGCCTAAAGCTTCACTTTACAAATAATACCTGAGCAGGTGCAAGGAAAAAAAAAAAAAAAAAAAAAAGCATTTTTGCTTGTACATGATTGGATGATTTTTATTATTCTTATTATTATACATGATTTATATAGAGCCAACATTTTGCGCAGTGCTTTACATCATGAGGGCAGACAGTACAGTTAGGGCTCTTTCACACGGGGCAGATCAGTGATGATCCGCCCCGTGAACACCCGCTTGCTCAGCGGGGATCGCTCCGCAGATCCCCGCTGAGCAGGAAGATGGCAGGTCCCTCGCTGCACACTGTGCAGCGACGGACCTGTCAGAGCGCCGCTCTCCCCTATGGGGGATCGGATGATGACGGACCGTAGAATGTCAGTGGTCACCCGATCCGAAAACGGATGGAAAAGTAGGGTTTTCCTCCGTTACACTTTTCGGATCGGAGCGGGTCGGATGTCAGCGGACATGTCACCGCTGACATCCGACGTTCCATAGGGATACATGTATGTCCGTTTTTCATCCGAAAACGGAAGGATGAAAAACGGACATACGGATCCTCCGTGTGAAAGAGCCCTAAGGCTTCATGTACACTGTGCTGCTGGTAAACGGATGTTTAGGAGCAGTTGGGCATTTTTCTTCAGCTGCCCCTGAACTCTCCTCTATGTTATCTTATCAGTACATGTACACAGGGGCGTTTACAGTCCTTTCTAGGCAGTTGAGTTTAGAAGCAAAAAAATGCGTTCAGGACGGATGTTCTGAGACATTTGAAACGCCAACCGCCTGTAACAGCTTTGTAAACGAGGTAACTCACGTTTTAGCAGCGTTTCGTTTACAGGCATTTTTTATTTTTGACTCTTAGGAAAAAAAAAAAAGTTTCTACACGCGGCATGTAAATGCGGCAAAACGGACGTTTTTAAACGTTGGTTACTATCTGTCAAAATCGTTTAGGAGAGGTTGTAAAACATCTTGTACTTTAAAGGGACTGTAAACCCTCGTGTTTTTTCGCCTTAATACATCCTATGCATTAAGGTGAAAAAACTTCTGGTAGTGACCGGCCCCACCGCCCCCCTCTGTTTTACTTACCTGAGCCCTGGAATTCACTCGGCCGAGACGCGCTCTCCCTCTCTGCCCGTTGTCTCAGCTCTTTATTGGATAGATTGATAGCAGCGCAGCCATTGGCTCCCGCTGCTGTCAATCAAATCCAATGATGCGGGCGATGGGGGGCGGGGCCGTGTCTGGCATTCATGTCTATGGATGCAAAAGCTGGACTCGGGAGCGTGCCCGCAAGGTAACCCCCCCCCGGGAGAGCGCTTCTCCTAGGGGGTTATCTGATGGGAGGAGCCACGAGAGCCGCCAGGGGACCCCAGAAGACCAGGTTGGGGGCCACTCTGTGCAAAACGAGCTGCACAGTGAAGGTAAGTGTGACATGTTTGTTATTTAAAAACAAAACAAAAAACGAACCCTTACAATCACTTTAACTATGAGTTGAAGGAAAGAAAAGAAGAAGGAAAGAAAATTGCTCAATTCCCCCATCAACACAGTTAGCATTGATTGATGGATTGATCCCTCCCGCATCGCTATTGTGTTCCGCCAGTGGAGAGAGTAGGGGTGCCTTCCCCACCGGCAGAATACAATGATCGCTGCTGCCCGGCTGCCGCCACTGGCACTGATTGGGCGACAAAAACCTGATCCATGGATCTACTTCAGTATAATCAGCCTGTTCATAGACAATTTAGAGATGATGGAGGAATCCCTACCCGCAGCATTAGATTTGCAACTCTCCAGCTTTAGTAAATCAACCCCATAGTCTATTTGCCTTTTAGTAAATTAACCCCAATGCTGGCAAATCGGAATGCTCGGAGGAAGGATTTTTTTTTCAGAATTTACAGAACTGGTGGGGACTTATGCCCAGGGGGGTCCCCCTAACACTTGGGCAAGCCATATACACTCTGCAGATTTCTATCCTTCAACCTCAGGTTGAAGGAAAAACAATTTATTGAATCCCCCCCACAGTTCTATTGTGTTCTTCCAGCGGGGAGTATGGGCAACCTTCCCTACCAGCAGAATACAATGATCACTGATGCCCGGCTATAGCTGGTGGCAGAGATCAGGCAAAAAACAAAACGGGCTGGTTGTACTGATATCAATAGATAGATAGATAGATCAATAGATCAACTTCAGTATAACCAGCTTGCTCATAGACGGATCGAAATTTGGCCAGTTTCTGGCAGGCTAATTGATACGTAGATCGGAGTGCATTTTTACTGAAGGTTTGTTCGTGATCTGCAAGGTTTTTGGACAAGTTTCTGCAAGTTGCGGGTATTTTTTTTTTTCCATAACACAAAGCATATTGTAACTCGTCTTCCTTGCTGTGCAGATGGGAGTCAAGTAAATATAATATGTTTGGCCACACATTCCTATCTCGGAATGCTGTGCAATGCTAAGGGGGGGAAGGGTGGGATAATTGATTCAAGACAAAAAAAAATGAACAAACTTTTTAGGTGTTTTTACATGCATATTTTTTTTTTTTCAGTTGGATTACATTAAGACTTTTAATGGAAAACTTTATATTTGTTGACATCTGGTAGTTAGAGCAGGGAATTTATTTTGGCATGTACTTAGGATATTCAGATGTTATGTGGAAAGATTTATCTTTGAAGAGCCGGACGGATCTTTGTGACCATGGACAAAGCTCTCAACCATAATTTAACTCGATTGGAGTTGACTTGCTAAAGGCAAATAGACTGTAACCACAATTTACTAAAACTGTGAGCGCTCAGAATCCGGCGCAGCTGTGCACGGTAGCCAATCAGCTTCTAACTTCAGCTTGTTCAATTAAGCTTTGACAATAAAACCTGGAAACTGGTTTGTTGCTAGGCAGAGCTGCACCAGATTTTGCAATCAACAGTTTTGGTAAATCTCCCCCTTTGCACTTTGCAAAGTTTAACTGCTCCAGAGCTTAGTAAATGAGGAAAAGTTCTGATGACTTCCAGCATGCAATCTTGTGCAAGCGAAAATGCTGTTTTTCTTCTTTCCTTGCATGTGATTGGGTATTCTTCGGAAAGTGTAGCTTTACTTCACTTACTAAGCTCTGGAGCAACTGCACTTGCAGGGTGCACAGTCTACTCTTGCCTTTAATAAATTAACCCCACTGTGCACATGCATTGTATAGCACAATATAGACCATGGGGGGTTATTTCCAAAAGGCAAATCCACGTTGCACTACAAGTGCAAAGTGCACTTGAAATTGCACTGAAAGTGCACTTGGAAGTGCAGTCACTGTAAATCGGAGGGATAGATCTGAAATGAGGGGAAGCTCTGCTGATTTTATCATCCAATCATGTGCAAGCTAAAATGCTGTCTTTTTATGTTCCTTGCATGTCACCCTCGGATCTACAGCGACTGCACTTCCAAGTGTGCTTTCAGTGCAATTTCAAGTGCACTTTACTTGTAGTGCGAAGTGGATTTGCTTTTGGTAAATAACCCCCCCCCCCCATCTTCTCATAGGGGTTGATTTACTCATAGCTTCCAACTGTCCCTTATTTCGAGGGACTGTCCCTGATTTGGGGCAATTTCCCTCTGGGGTTGATTTACTACAGGCAAATCCACTTTGCACTGCAAGCGCACTTGGAAATGCAGTCGTAGTAGATCTGAGGGGGACATGCAAGGTAAATAAAAAACAAAATGTTTGCTTGTACATGACTGGATGATAAAATCAGCAGAGCTTCCCCTAATTTCAGCTCTTCCCCTCAAATCTAAAGCAACTGCACTTCCAAGTGCACTTGTAGTGCAAAGTGGATTTGCCTTCAGTAAATCAACCCCTCTGTCCCTCCTTCCTCCTCATTTGTCCCTCATTTTGGTCTGATCTATATAGTTGTATATAAAATGCACTTTTTATCTATCAGGGAGTGTTTAAAGTGCTAAACCTTTCATCGAATTTCTAATTTGCTGCATTTGTAAATTCCAAAAGCCAATATAAAGGAATAGTAGTGGTAAAAGAAGCACTTACGGGTTTAAAAAAATCTTTTTTTGTACAATTCTCCTTTAAGGGGGCGTGGCAGGGTGTGTGTCTTATGACTACATACGTTTGCTAATAGGTGTCCCTCGTTCCCATCTCAAAAAGTTGGGAGGTATGGATTTACTAAAAGTAAATAGACTGCACTTTGCAAAGTACAGTTGCATTCTGCAAGTACAGTTGCTCCAGAGCTTAGTAAATGAGGTAAAGCTTCATTTTACAAAGAATATCCAATCACATGCAAGGAAAATTGAAAAAAAGGCATTTTTGCTTGCACATGATTGGATGATGGAGGTCAGCAGAGCCTCTGCTCATTTACTAAGCTCTGAAACAACTGCACTTGCAGAGTGCACAGTCTATTATCCTTTAGTAAATTAACCCCACTGTGCACATGCATTATACAGCACATTATGGATCATCTTCTCATAGACTCCTGAGTACTATACCAGATCATTTTTATTAGAAACTTGTGCTGAGAGAAGTAGCACTATGAAGCTTTCTGAAAATACTAGTCCCCTGGCTATCATACTGATCCAATGGCTTTGATACTTTGGGAGTCACGAACCTTAACCTCCCTGGCGGTATTCCCGAGTCTGGCTCGGGGTGGATTTTCAGTACCAAAAGCGGTAACCCCCGAGCCAGACTCGGGATCGCATCGCAGGATCCAGGCAAAGTTACTTACCTTGTCCCCTCGATCCTGCGATGTCTCCCCGCTGTGTGCGGTGGCTGTGTCTCTGCTCGATTCATCACAGTGCCGAGCTCCGTTCCCTGCGAGCGTTGCGACGCACAGGGACGGAGCACGGCGCCAAATTCAAAAAATGAAAAACACACAATGCATACAGTATAATGTAATCTTACAGATCACATTACTGTATCACATTATTTCACATCCCTTTTGTCCCCAGTGCTTTGTCCAATGCCCTGCATGCAGTTTATTATTTTATATACTGTTCTTTCTGCCTGGAAACTGGAGATTGTCCATAGCAACCAAAAAGTGTCCCTTTACGTCAAAAGTGGTTTCGGACCAGCTATATAACAGCGATAATAAATTAGAATCTTTTGCAGAATTGAGCGATAGTGATTTGTGGGGAAATCCGTCATCAAACACTGAAAGTAATGACAGCGACAATTCTACAACTGAGCAAATTTCTGTGTTTTTGATTTGATTACATTATTATTATTATGTTATTATTTGTTATATTTATAATTATTTATTATATTATAATTTATGATTTTGTGTTTTAAACTTTATCATACCCGGGATGTCTACTAGACTCTGGATTGGACAGATTTAAGTGAATTATTCCTAAGAATTACAGGCCTACAATATAAAATGCCAAATTGCTATGCAAAACAATATACCGCTTTGAGCATCAAAAATCTGACATAATCATCCCGCCAGGGAGGTTAAACAAGCAAGATCAAGGCTTCTGTTTCCTAAGATGCACATTTATTCTGGGTCAAACAATCATAAAGTACTAAAGTCAGAGGATCAACATGATGGACAGGCAATGAGCATTTTCAGAGAGCAGAAAGAGCTCCAAATCTCTGTCAGCACAGGTTTCCGTTAAAAGACATTTTCTAATTTGAAGTAGTGGGAATTGGTAGTGGATCTGCCATTGGCTAATCAGTGGGGGTTTCCCTGCTCAGTACCCGGCCAGTCAGGAGTTTAGTTTAGGTAGCATAAAGCTGCTTCCAGCCTACCATTGCTTGGAGCTGCTTGGGTTTCTTAAGCTGGCCATACACTACAATTTTGTCTAAATATTCTAGTTTTTACATTTTTAATTACATTTTTTTGCTATTGGGGTCAAATTAATGATCAGTTTCAACAGTAGCGATAATAAATTAGGAGCAGGATGGAAATTATTTTCAAGTCAACAAAATTCTAACTGTGAATGTGTTTTTTTTTTTTTTTTTGCGTGAAAAATTGTCATTTTGGGGTTAATATATTAAAACTGGAGAATTCAAAATCTGGCGAGCTTCTGGGTTTTTTGGCAAAGCTTAATTCAACAAGCTGAACTTAGAAGTTGATTGGCTCCCATGCACAGCTGCACCAGATTTAGCTCTCTCCAGTTTTAGTAAATCAACCCCAATGTAAGGCCGGGTTCACACTAGTGCGACAAATGCTCCGACATTGGGAGCTCATGTCGCATGACATGTGAAAATCAATGTTTTCCTATGGGAGCCGTCTTAAGTGGTCCGACACCTGTTGGTCCAACTTTGAAAATGCTCCCTGTACTACTTTGGTCTGACTTTGATCCTACTTCAGCCCACTGACTATGATTGAAGTCGGGTCAAAGTCGGATCGCCGTCTTGCATGATCCGACTTTGGCATGCGACTTCCTGCTGAACCGGCTGAATTTTGATCCATCTATCGCCAGCTTTAGAGGCAGACTGGTACACCCACAGCTTACCATTCATGGAAATAAAAATCTGCATGTATGTGTATGTATAGTACAGGCTTTCTAAAAAAGGGCTTCATGGATTCCATGGAACCCTAGGGTTCCTCCAGAGGGTGCCAGGGGTTGCTTGAGCAATAAGCACTTTCTGCCTATCCAATAAGTTGCCGCTGAAACCACTGATATTTTTAGCTATCTGTAGGAGGGAGATTATTCCAACAATGGACCATAAATGAAAGGACCATTCTTCTCCATGACCATCACACTAACGTACTGTGAGCTGTAGATGCAGTAATATTCAGCAGAGGTTCCTTGTGACTGTTATTTCAAAGGTTCCTCAATATTAAAACATTTGAGAAAAGCTGGTATATTATGTATTTATATATATTTGCATAGGGTCGGATTTATTAGTATCCTTATATAATTGAGAACGTTTTTGATTTTTGAGCTTGTTCCGTCTGTGTACTTTGACCCCTAACAAGCTGTGATTATATTGCAGGTAACATCACCGCATGTCTCCTACCACGAGATGAAGGGAACTGTCGGGGTCTCATACCCCAATATTATTATAACCGGTACACCCAAACGTGTGAGGAGTTCCTCTATGGAGGCTGTGATGGAAATGCCAACAATTTTGAGACAGTGGAGGACTGTGAGAAAACATGTTGGAAAATCAAAAGTGAGTTCTTATTGCGTGCATTCAAAATGTATATATATATTAAGTGTAATAAGGGTTGCGTTGCATTAAAGAAGAAGTAAAGACAAATAAGAACCCTCTACTAAACTGTCCACCACATTGCCTTAAAGCAGAGTTTCCCAACCAGGGTTCCTCCAGAGGTTAGAGCAAGACCTTCCTTGTGCGGCGGACTTGTGTACACACGATCGGAAAGTCCGACTACACAAGTTTGTTGGTGGAAAATTTGAGAACCTGCTAGCCAACATTTGTTGGCGGAAAGTCCGCCAACAAATATCCAATGGAGCGTACACACGTTCGGACTTTCCGCCAACAGGCTCACATCCAACATTTGTTGTCGGAAAATCCGATCGCGTACACGCGGCATCAGAATATAATAGCACAGCGGGGGCGATTTCTCTATCAGCCTTGACTGTGTGGATGGGGGAATCCAGTTTTTTTTCAGCCTGCAGGCTGATCAAAAAAATAAATAAAAAAATAAACAGTCCATCTATGGCAATTTTCAACTGACAATTTTCCACCTGGCTCATTTTTCGAGAATATTGGGTGGGAGGGTGCTGACAGGGCCACCTACATAGCAAAGTCCACTCAGTGTACGGCCAGATAAAATAATTTTTTTCATTCTAATTGAAGTCTACCATTGCAAACAGACAGGATGTGATCTCTCACGTGAATTCCAGCAGGGAGCGTGCAGATGAAAACCTTATGTCACATCTGGGCTCACTAAGTACCAGCAGAAACCTTCAGGCATTGATGGACAATGGCTGTCTAATGAGACTTTACACCAGTACATGACAGCTTACCGACAAGGTCAAGCTTCCCATCAGTTCTGCAGATTTATATTCATCGCCCATCCAGCAGTAACTCGGCGCGTTATTTCTTCTGTCTTGCTTGTGTGTTGCTCAGCAATATCATTATAGAATTATTTGATTCTATTTGCTTTGCTTGCATTATCACAACACATCTCCAAAAAAGGCCTCGTACACATAGGACAAAAAATATGGCGTGTACGGATGTGTGTCGGGTCTAAATCTGCATGCATCTGTATCCAGCACAGTTCAAGTGAATTGGACCATTCAGACGGGTGCATTGCGGGCTGTTATATACACTATATTGCCAAAAGTATTGGGACCCCTGCCTTTACACACACATGAACTTTAATGGCATCCCAGTCTTACTCCGTAGGGTTCAATATTGAGTTGCCCGCCCTTTGCAGCTATAACAGCTTCAACTCTTCTGGGAAGGCCGTCCACAAGGTTTAGGAGTGTGTCTATGGGAATGTTTGATCATTCATCCAGAAGGGCATTTGTGAGGTCAGACACTGATGTTGGACGAGGAGGCCTGGCTCACACTCTCCACTCTAAATTCATCCTAAAGGTTTCCTATCAGGTTGAGATCAGGACTCTGTGCAGGCCAGTCAAGTTCCTCCACTCTAAACTTACTCATCCATGTCTTTATGGACCTTGCTTTGTGCACTGGTCCAAATCATTTGGTGGAGGGGGGATTATGATGTGGGGTTGTTTTTCAGAGGTTGGGCTTGGCCCCCTAGTTCCAGTGAAGGGAACTCTTAAGGGTCAGCATAACAAGACATTTTGTTCAATTTCATGCTCCCAACTTTGTGGGAACAGTTTGGCGATGGCCCCTTCCTGTTCCAACATGACTGTGCGCCAGTGCACAAAGCAAGATCCATAAAGACCTGGATGAGTTAGTTTTGGGTGGAGGAACTTGACTGGCCTGCACAGAGTCCTGATCTCAACCAAATAGAACACCTTGGAGATAAATTAGAGCGCAGACTGCAAGCCAGGCCTTCTCGTCCAGCATCAGTGCCTGACCTCACAAATGCACTTCTGGAAGAATGGTCAAACATTCCCATAGACACACTCCTAAACAGGAGTGTCTTCCCAGAAGAACTGAGGTTTTTATAGCTGCAAAGGGTGGGCAAACTCAATATTGAACCTTATTGACTAATACCCCATACACACGATCGGATTTTCCGACGGGAAATGTGTGATGACAGGCTGTTGGCAGAAAATCCGACCGTGTGTATGCTCCATCAGACATTTGTTGTCAGACTTTCCACCAACAAATGTTGGGTAGCATGTCTTTAAATTTTCCGCCAACAAATGTCTGTTGTCGGATTTTCCGATTGTGTGTACACAAGTCTGTCAGACAAAAGTCCAAAGTACAAACACGCATGCTCGGAAGCAGAAGCGGTTGGTCTTGTAAACTAGCGTTCATAGTGGAGAATTAACATTTGTGACGCGGCAAATTATGAAATCTCCAAATGCAGCGCACAATTCTCTTCTTCTATAATGGGATAATAATGAAGCCGCTTTGCTGGTGATACTGATGGAGTTATTGCAAACAAATTTTCAAAGGCTTTTATAATAAATAATAATAATAATAATAAATAATAATATTATGCGTTTTATATTTTATTTGTGCCACAACACCATTATCCCGTAGTTTTTAAGATCAAAGATACAACTATGTTGGTGTCCCTTGTCAATTTTACATTATATTTTTTTTTAATGTAACTGCCTACTCCCAAACTGTCATTTGAAGTAAAACACATAGCCAAGTATTATTCTACACAATTTTTTTATTGTGCATTAAAAATATAAAACAAATAAAATTAGACATGTTATCTGCCAATAGAACTTAACCAAAAAGTGCATTCTATGCATCCAAAATATAGAAAATATACCAAATCAAATCATTATTATTCAACCCAAAAAATAATGTCAAAGCAATAACTCCAAGGCCAATAATAAATAACACGTTATCTCCTCCGATTCCGCAACATGGCTGGTTGACGAACGGCCGTTCAGAAACGAACTGAAAAGCACAAAATGAAAAGCGCTAAATGAAAAACGCAAAAAGAAAAGCGCGAATCAACACTCACCAAACTTCTACTAACACAAAATTAGCAGAAGGAGCCCAAAGGGTGGCGCTAAAGAGATGAAAAACCACGTAGTACGTCACTACGTTCGTAATTGTTGGCCAACATTTGTGCAACCGTGTGTATGCAAGACAAGTTTGAGCCAACGCCCGTCACACAAAATTCTGCGGTTTTGTAGTCGGAAAGTCCGATCGTGTGTACGAGGCATAACAGTGTGTATGGGGTCATAGACCTGGATGTCATTAAAGTTCATGTGCGTGTAAAGGCAGGTGTCCCAATACTTTTGGCAATATAGTGTAGCAGCATAAAAAAAAAAATAGAGCACAGATTTAGCATTTTTACTGTATGTACGGTACAAATGAATGCAAACATGTGTAAATGCACTTCAGTAAAAGCGTGGAAACGAATTTTAACATGATGGACGTATACGCATTTAAAGTCATGACACGGAATGGATATAAATGTGTCTAAACATGTCCATTAGGGCCAGTTCACACCAGAATTCCGGTACACATTCAACTTTATAAAAACTTAAAGAGGAGTTCCCATTAAAAAAAATAAAAGTCAGCAGCTACAAATACTGCAGCTGCTGACTTTTAATTGGACACTTATCTGTCCCAGGGTCCAGCGATGCGGGGGATCGAAGCCCCGCTCGTCCCCCCCCCCTCCGTTCGGCGGTGCTGGCATTACAACTGTGGGCGCCGGTCTGTGGCTTCACAGCCGGACACCCACTGCGCATACGGGAGCGGCGGCGCGCGCCGTGATTGGCCGCTCAGTCATCTGGGACCTGTAATGGGTCCCAGATGATTGACAAGAGGGAGGGAGCAGAGCTGAGCCCTTCCTGTGCCGAGGGGGAAGTGATGTCACCAGCCCGGGCACTGAAAGAGGCAGACTACGAGGGACCCCCTAGCAACAGGCATTTAGAGGTAAGTTAAAAAAAAAACAACATTTCCAAATGTTTTATTTTTATTTTTTATGCACATTCATGCATTTTTTTTTTAGGGTGGAACACCACTTTAGGTCCTCATTTGGTCATGCAGTCGGGGGGGGGGGGGGGGGTAGTAAAAATGTGTGGTTGAGGCGTGCTTTTACAGGTTTCTTGTTTTTTTTTATCCTCAGAAGTCCCCAAGCCTTGTAGGATGGAGGTGGAGGCAGGGCCGTGCCGCGGATATATAAGGCGTTACGCTTACAACTTGTTGACGATGAAGTGTGAGCTGTTCATTTATGGTGGTTGCTATGGCAACGATAATAATTTCAGCAATGAAGCTTCCTGTCTGGAGGCATGCTCGCCCAAGAGGAGTAAGTCATGTTCTTTTTTTTTTTTTTATTACATGATGGCAATATACTAAATGTGACCTGCAGTCCCATGTTATAAAACATCGGTAATTCCATAATGAATATTAACCACTTCACATCTCACATCTGTTCACCCACTATGGACCAGAGCAATTTTTACATTTTGTCATTACTAAAGATAACAAGGTAACACCATACCTCCCAACTTTTTGAAATGGGAATGAGGGACACCTATCAGCAAAAGTATACAGGCATAGGACACACCCCTTGTCACGCCACCTTAAAGGAGAATTGTACAAAAAAACAAGATTGGTTAAACCCACAAGTGTTTTTTTTTTACCACTACTATTCCTTTATATTGGCTTTTGGAATTTACAAATGCAGCAATTTAGAAATCAGATGAAAGGTTGAGCGCTGGAAAACACTTTTTGATAGATAAAAAGTGCATTTTATATACAACCAGTGGCGTCGCTAGGGGGTGGCTTTTGGGGCTATAGCCCTGAATCTGGGGCCCATAGCCCCGAGTCTCTGCAGGGGTCCCCAGGGGGAGGGGAGGCTCTCTTGGGACCTTGATGTAAGTGGGGGGCTCTCTGAGGACCCTGATTTTAAGGGAGAGGCTCTCTGGGGACCCCGATTTAAGGGGGAGGCTCTCTGGGAATCCTGATGTAAGTGGGGAGGCTCTCTGGGAATCCTGATGTAAGGGGGGCTCCCTGGGGACCCTGATGTAAGGGGGGGCTCTCTGGAGACTCTGATGTAAGGGGAGGCTCTCTGGAGACCCTGATGTAAGGGGGGCTCTTTGGGGACCCTGATGTAAGTGGGGGGCTCTCTGGGGATATATATACACACACACATATATTACTGTATATACATGTGTATGCCCGCCCAAGCGTATGACTTTCTTTACTATGCTGCTAAACAACCAATCTGAATTCATTTCTGCCCAAAGCCTGATTGGTTGCTATTGTTAACGTTCCTAAAGCGGAACTAAAACCTATCAATTTAACTGTTTCACAAAATGTTGACCTTCAACTCTTCTGAGCGCTAGGCAACTGTCTCTAGCTCTCTATAGCCTGGTGGTGGTGCTGTTTGCTGTCTTTTCATCCTTTTCTTTCCCGTGTGATTAATTACATTGCAAACATTCTAATAACTGAAATGAGGCAGAAAAGTGGTATTATGATCTCTAGCTCTTTGCTTTAAGGCAGTGGTCTCTAAACTGTGGCCCGGGGGCCAGAAGCGACCTTTTGCTTGCTTTTATCCGGCCCTTGGAGCATTATTCACTCACCCACCATCAGCAACAATGGGACATAGTTCTTGCTACTGACACTGACAATGGGGCACTAGTCCTCTCACTGATACCAACCATGGCTCGCTATTCCTTCCACTAATACCAAAGATGGAGTACTATTCCTTCCACTGATACCAATGATGGAGTACTATTCCTTCCACTGATACCAATGATGGGGTACTATTCCTTCCACTAATACCAATGATGCAGCACTATTCCTTCCACTAATACCAATGATGGAGCACTATTCCTTCCACTGATACCAATGATGGAGTACTATTCCTTCCACTAATACCAATGATGGAGTACTATTCCTTCCACTGATACCAATGATGGAGTACTATTCCTTCCACTGATACCAATGATGGAGTACTATTCCTTCCATTGATACCAATGATGGAGTACTATTCCTTCCACTTATACCAATAATGGGGCACTATTCCTTTCACTGATACCAATGATGGAGTACTATTCCTTCCATTGATACCAATGATGGAGTACTATTCCTTCCACTAATACCAATGATGGGGCACTATTCCTTCCACTGATAGCAATGATGGAGTACTATTCCTTCCATTGATACCAATGATGGAGTACTATTCCTTCCACTAATACCAATGATGGGGCACTATTCCTTTCACTGATACCAATGATGGGGTACTATTCCTTTTACTTATACCAATGATGGAGCACTATTCCTTCCACTAATACCAATGATGGAGCACTATTCCTTCCACTGATAGCAATGATGGGGCACTATTCATTCCACTGATACCAATGATGGGGCACTATTCATTCCACTGATACCAATGATGGGGAACTATTCCTTCCACTGATACCAATGATGAGGCATTCCTCCCACTGATATCAATGATGGAGCACAATTCCTCTCACTCCCACCAATTATAGGTCACTATTCCTTTCACTGATACCAATGATGAGGCACTATTCCTCCCACTCCCACCAATGATGGGTCGTCACAATTCCTCCCACTCCCACCAATGATGGGGCACTATGACTCCTCCTAAAACTAATCACGGGGCATTGTTTAATCCCACTGATGCCAGGACATTTTTTTCTCCCACTGGCCATAGCTCAGCCCCCCCCCTAAAGTTTGAAGGACAGTAAACTGATCCTTTATTTAGAACGTTTGGAGACCCCTGCCTTTAAAGTTTTTCCACCAGACCTTCTTTAAAGCTGGGCTCTGGGCGCAAAAACATTCATGCTAAAATATTCCCCAATAGCCATGAATTGTATAACTCTACTTTATGTGTGCATTAACTGCCGTTGCAAACCTAGAGATTACCTTGTAAAAGTATCAGTGACATCATCACTGTGCTGCACATAGCCTGTGCAGAGAGCAGAGCTGTGGGAGGGGCCTGGCAGATCCCACCCTCTACAGGCTGCATGCAGAAAACTACAGGAGGGGGCGGAGACAAGACCAGTCCCCCTGCACAAGGAGAGAGAGCAGCAGTGAGAGGTCTTTATTACAGGAAGCTCCTACACAGAGGGAAAGTCTCACACTGGATTACTGCACAGATCTGGAAGAAATACACAAAGCACACCAAGATTTAAGGAAGAATACACATGAAGAATGGATTTAGATAATTTTTCCTTATCCCAGAGTTCAGCTTTAAAAGTAGCAGACCCTAGCCTTTGTTATATCCTGTGGCTAGGTTTCTGCTCTCCCACTGGCTGACATTAGACTTTGTACACGGGAATGTGTTGAAACACCTTGCCGGTGCTGAGATTTGTCATGCTTAGTACGTGGCTGAACAAGCATTACTCAGATACCTGTCACTGGGACATTACCAGATGAGCGGAAGATTAGGCTTGTGTGTGTCATCTCCTACAACCTCCTCCAGATAAGACCGGCACAGGTTAGGCAATAAATACAACACCCAAGGCTAGGGATAATATTATGCAGTGGCAGTAATAGTAACCAATCAAGTTTGCTCTTTTCTGCTGGCAGTTCGGAAGCACTGATTCTGATTGGATGGTTGCAATGTGTTACTGTCATAATTGCATCTTTTGCAGTCTTCTGAGCAATGTCCATGTTCCATAAACTTTATGCCAGTTGGTGGGAGGGGGGCAGCAGTCAAAGAGGTTTTCTAACTTTATTGTTCCATGTTCAACCCTCCATTCCTACGACTGTTGTGTCACGTCTGTAGGCTGTTTGGAGGTGTCTGTAGACATCAGATCTATGGAGCACCTACATACACCACCAACTCAAGTCCACCAGAGGAAACAGTGATCGGAGGGGTCAGAAAGCCTTGTCTGATCGCTATTGTCCATCCCCTGATAAGCTGGCTTATCTCTCTGGCCTCACCAACAAAGTAAAACTACACCAGAGAGGGGCACATAGGAGTCTTTCCTGACAAATATACGTTAGAATCATTATCTTGCGGTGGTTTAAGGCTCCATTCACATTAGCACATCTCCAAAGTCACACGATTTTCAAATTTGCAACTTTGGAGCACAATTTTGATGCGACTTTGTTCCAACTTTACATCCTCTGGACCAAAGTTGCATCAAACGTTGCACCAAAGCAGTGCAGGCACCTTTTCAAAGTTGCTGCGACTTTAATTTGCACCGACTTGAACAGATGCCTTTGAAAAGAAAGGGCTTGTCATGTGACTTTGATGTCCAAAGTTGCATGACGCAAGTGTGAATGAAGCCTAAAGCCGTGTACACACGATCGGATTTTACGACGGGAAATGTGTGATGACGGGCTGTTGGCGGAAAATCCGACCGTTTGTACGCTCCATCGGACAATTGTTGTCGGATTTTCCGCGGACAAATGTTGGATGGCAGGCTTTAAAGTTTTCCACGGACAAATGTCTGTTGTCGGATTTTCCGATCGTGTGTACACAAGTCCGTCGGACAAAAGTCCAAAGTACAAGCACGCATGCTCGGAAGCAAGGACGAGCCAGAATCGGTCGGTCTTGTAAACTAGCGCTCGTAATGGAGAATTAACATTCGTGACGCGGCAAATTATGAGATCTCCAAATGCAGCGCACAATTCTCTTCTTCTTTAATGGGATAATAATGAAGCTGCTTTGCTGGTGATATTGATGATGGAGTTATTGCAAACTAATTTTCAAAGGCTTTGTTTTTCTAGTGATATTAAGAATATCCGCTCTAATTCATCCCAAAGGTGTTCTGTCAGGTTGAGGTCAGGACTCTGTGTAGGCCACCCCAAACTGGCTCATCCCTGTCTTTATGGACCTTGCTTTTTGCACTGGTCCAAATTATGTGGTAGAGGGGGGTTTATTGTGTGGGGTTGTTTTTCAGGGGTTGGGCTTGGCCCCTTAGTTCCAGTGAAAGGAACTAATAAGGCATCAGCATACAAAGGCATTTTGGACAATTTCATGCTCTCAACTTTGTGGGAACAGTTTGAGTATGGCCCCTTCCTGTTCCATTTGCCCTGACCTCAACCTGATAAAACACCTTTCGGATGAATCAGAGCAGAGACTGCGAGCCAGGCCTTCTTGTCCACATCAGTGCCTGACCTCACAAATGTGCTTCTGGGAGAATGGTCAAACATTCCCATAGACACACTCCTAAACCTTGTCGACAGTCTTCCCAGAAGAGTTGAAGCTGTTATAGCTGCAACAGGTGGGCCAACTTATTAGTGAACCCTACGGACTAAGACTGGGATGCCGTTAAAGATACATGTGCGTGTAAAGGCAGGTGTCCCAATACTTTTGGTAATATAGTATCTCACAAAAGTGAGTACACACCTCACATTTTTGAAAATATTTTACTATATCTTTTCATGTGACAAAACTAAACAGAAGATGGAGGAGCGCAAGGTCTCTAACATCCACCAGCTCTGTGATGTCGTCATGGAGGAGTGGAAGAGGACTCCAGTGGCAACCTGTGAAGCTCTGGTGAACTCCATGCCCAAGAGGGTTAAGGCAGTGCTGGAAAATAACGGTGGCCACACAAAATATTGACACTTTGGCCCCAATTTGGACATTTTCACTTAGGGGTGTACTCACTTTTGTTACCAGCGGTTTAGACATTAATGGCTGTGTGTTGAGTTATTTTGAGGGGACAGCAAATTGACACTGTTATACAAGCTGTACACTCACTACTTTACATTGTAGCAAAGTGTCATTTCTTCCGTGTTGTCACATGAAAAGATAGAATAAAATATTTACAAAAATGTGAGGGGTGTACTCAGTTTTGTGAGATATTGTATGTGTATATATATATATATATATATATATATATATATATATATATAGTTAAATAATACGCAAAGTCTATTTGTGATCTGCTTCAGCCGTGGTTGGTCATGGATGATGCAGACATACTGGATGCAGTGATGATGAAGACTGAGTGCAGCTGTATTTTATGCCATGGGCCCATGCACACTGCTCCATTTTGGTCCACAGTGTTTAGCTAAATAAACCAAAACTATAAAAATTTGCATTCACGGCCATGTGTTTGGCTGTATTTGTACACTAAATGTAGAACACCATGGTGACGGCCCCTTGGGGGAGCACTCACAGTATCTCCTCAGTCCTCCGGGTGATATTGGGCATCATTCAACCTGGAAAACTGAGGACATCTTGTGGTGAACAAGAACAACTACAGGATGGAAGCTCCAAACTGAAAGCCGGTATTCCGTTCCAAGCTGCTTTTTATCTTTAACAACTGCTACTACTGCAACTCCTATTTATTTTAATTAAAAAAAAAAAAATCCTGGCATTGGGCTTTAAATTGGAGAAAAGTTTCCAGTGGAAATGGTTGGCATAAAGTGACTTGCACAAACATGAATTCCAGATCAGAAAAACAGATCACAAATCATTCAGCGGAATTTCCTAATGCTACAAACCAGACTGTTCCCTGTGATGCAGGAGATTTGTGTCTTGACGGTACCCCTTTAAAATGTTGGTGACATGCTTTCTTTTTCAATGGCCGGCATTATAGAGGATGTCTGGTTTTGTATTTGTAGATGCTCCCAGCTTCTGCTATAGCCCCAAGGATGAGGGATCATGCTCTGCTTCTGTCAAGCGCTATTATTTCAACATTCAAAACAAGTCTTGTGAAGAGTTTCAGTACACAGGTTGTGGAGGAAACTCCAACAACTTTATCAGGCGGGAAGACTGTAATAATGTGTGCAAGAAAGGTGTGTGTGCGGACTTACTTATTACTGAGTGATCAATGTTCTCAAAGGGACAGGAAAATGTAGAAAATAACTTGGTTTTTGACTAAGGGCTCAAGCGGAACTTTCCCTGTAACAACTTGATAAAAAGTAATGTTCTTTAGCGATGAACAAACATTCCACATACATAATTATGCTACCAAAATTAGTGTGTGCTGTAAATTGTCTCCAGCATTGTTCCGGGTTCTTCTTGCTGGAGGCTGCCATTTTGCTGAAGCCCAGAGCCTCTGAGCAGCAGCAAATCTAAAGGCTGTCGACCGCTACAAATTTGGCACAGTGCCGAGAAATGGAGAGCAACTGAGCATGTGCAGAGCAGGGTGAGACAGCGCATTACTGGATTTTAAACAGTATAGGCACTTATTTTTTATCTTTTACATAGCTATACCTGCAAAAGGGGCCAGCCTGAAGTGATCTAGCAGGACTTACATTTTCTGAAGTTCCACTTTAAATATGATAAAGTAAAGGGAACTTATGATGTTTTTGTACATATTTTCCTTCTTTATTTATTACCATCAGGACTAAAAAATATTTATTTATTTTCTTTAGGTAAGGTAAATACCGAGTAATATGACTATTATGAGTGTATTTATCCAAGCAGCAATCTCCAACCCTATTGCTACAGAGATCAATAGCTAAAGGGCAAATTTACACACAAGCAGAAAGACAGAAATTGTAAACGGAGAAAATTTCTGCTTTAAAAGAAAGAAAAACAAATAATAATTATATATATATATATATATATATATATATATATATATATATATATATATATATATATATATATATATATACATACACACACACATACACACACACACACACACATATACATATATATATATATATATATATATATATATATATATATATATATATATATATTTCCAGAGCACTATGGGATATCTAAGGGGACAGTGTAGCAGTGGCTGCTTGCCTTGACTCCCTTTATCCAATAAGTGATGAGATAAGCTCTCTGGAGTTAATTTTCTAAAGGCAAGTAGACTGTGCACTTTGCAAAGTGTTCAAGAGGTAAAGCTTCACTTTGCAAAGAGTACCCAATCACATGCAAGGAAAATTGAACAAACAGCATTTTTGCTTGCACATGATTGGATGATGGAAGTTAGCAGAGCTTCTGGTCATTTACTAAGCTCTGGAGCAACTGCTTTTGCAGAGTGCAATTCTATTCTATTTCTATTCTATTTGCCTTTAGTAAATCAACCCCTCTGACTCTGAATGTGAAAAGGAAAACAGAGCACCACAAGCTTGGTCAAAATTAGAATAAAAAATATAAATATGCAAATGATTTGTTTCATTTCATAACTATGTATATGCCAAAAATATGTACAAAACTACTACATATTACCTATTTATCTATTATTATCTATTTGCCTTTAGTAAATCAACCCCTCTGACTCTGAATGTGAAAAGGAAAATAGAGAATTACCGTATATACTCGAGTATAAGTCGTTCCGAGTATAAGTTGAGGCCCTAATTTACCACAAAAAAAATGGGAAAAACTTATTGACCCAAGTATAAGACGAGGGTGAGAAATGCACAGCTACTGTAAGTGGAAAAGAGGGTCAACAATGCCCATTTGCAGCCTCACTGTGCCCATTTGCAGCCATAGGTCCCCTGAACTTCAAACTCGGTAGTTAAGGGTTCCTAGATGCCCCCTAGCTGCAGCCAAAATTTGGGGTCTCTGAACCCAAAGGGTCCCGAAATGACATTGCTGCAGATGGACACAGTTGACCGAATTTGGGGCCCCGTATCTCGGGGCCACTTAGTGCTAGGAACCCCAAATTTGGTGTGCAAACCCAGTAGAACTAGCACCATAAAATTTCCGAAGCTGGGGTTTCTATCACTAAGTGGCCCCGAGATACAGGACCCCAAAAATCAGTTCAGAAAATGTCAAGCAATTTTTTGCAGCAGAGAATGACATTTTCCGAACCGGATTTGGGGCCCCGTATCTCAGGGCCACTTGGTGTTAGAAACTTTAGCTTTGGATATGTTGTGGTACCAGTTCCTCTGGGTTTGCACACCAAATTTGGGGTCCCTAGCACCAAGTGGCCCTGAGATACGGGGCCCCAAAGTCGGTTCGGAAAATGAAATTTTTTTGCTGCAGAAAAGTGCTTGACTCGAGTATAAGTCGAGGGGGGTACTTTCCGCACAAAAAAATATGCTGAAAAATTACTCGAGTATATACGGTATGTACAAAACTACAACATATTACCTTTAAAGCAGCTGATTGGGGGGGTTCTGAGCCACATACTCCTGCCATACAGGAACTCAAACATTTTTTTTTGTCCAAGGGTTAATGCTCGGTGATAGTTGAGTAGTTTAGTATAACAAATTGACAGCGCTCCAAAAAAAGAACATTTACATTTTGTAAGTTGAAAAATCAGGACACGTCAAAATAAAATGCAATAGATAAATGATTAAATAAATTCATACTTTATGCCCATCATTTTCCCTGTCTAGATTTATTATTTCCTTCTGTATCGCCTTGACAAAAGTTTCCCGGTGACTAGTTAAACCAAGTTATTTTTTCCCATTCCCTGTGCTTTTAAGGCCTCATGCACACAGGATGTTTTAAAAAAGCCATTGATCCTGGCAGCAATGCTTTGGCAGAAAAAAAATGCCCGACGCTTGTAAAAGTGTGTAATGCGTTAAGGAGCATTTACAGGCATCAAGCGCTTGGGTGTTAATTAATTTCATTGGCCAAAATAATTATTTATGCTGGCCATTGAAATTAATTAATGTTCAAGTGCTAAACGCATCTAATGTTAACAAGCTAGAGCATTTACTCCAGGGGTTAGTAAATAATCAAAAGCTATGCTGACTTCCATCATCCAATCACATGCAAGCAAAAATGCTGTTTTTTATTTTCCTTGCACGTGATTGGTTACTCTTTGCAAAGTGGGTTTTTACCTCATTTACTAAGCTCTGGAACAACTGCACTTGCAGAGGGCAACTGCACAGTCTATTTACCTTTAGTAAACCAACCCCTATGTGTACATGGACACATAGAGGTTGATTTGCTTAAAGAAAATAGACTGTGCACTTTGCAAAGAGCAGTTGCTCCAGAGCTTAGTCAATGAGGGAAGCTCTGCTGACGTCCATCATCCAATCATGTGCAAGCAAAGATGCTGTTTTATTTTTTTCTTGTATGTGATTGGGTATTCTTTGCAGAGTGAAGCTTTACCTCATTTACTAAGCTCTGGAGCAACTGCAACTTTGCAATGTGCACAGTCTATTTGCCTTTAGTAAATCAATGCAGGGGAGTTTAGAGGCAGGAAAAAAAAACTTTTGACACCCCTAGGAGCAGCTGCAAAAACATCCAGTGTGCATGGGGCCCAATAATTACTGTGCTGCTATATTTCCTTTTTTTTTGGCTTTTGTTTTTGCATGCGTGCATGCAGAAAAATTCCTTTAATTAATTTTATTTATAAAATGTATTGATCATTTTTGTCATTATATCCAACTTATTGTTCTTTCTGTCTCTAATTGTTGCTTCTTTCTCTTTTCACATCATGTCTGCCGCTGACTGCATTTATGGTTTTTTTTTTCCCTCGAAGAATGGACAGATTCTGGTGATCTGCATTTGGGGATGTCTTATCTATTTTCTGGATTATTGGACATTCTGAAAAATATCTATTTGCAAATTAAAGGAATTTTACTGTAAAAATATATGAATCATGTATTCAATAGGTTATTATAACTCTTGTGTATAAATATATCTATCTGCGGTTAATATCGGTATTCTAAGTTTACTATTATTCCTAACTGAAAATATTAAGGAAATATTATTTAGAAAAAAAAAATAAGAATAAAATGCATTATATCATATTTGTTTATTGCTACAAAAAAAATGCAGACAAATCGAAAACATTCATTTGAATGTTTATTGGCATTAATTGAATTGTTATTGGCATTAAGTCATCTGAAGCCAGCTTGCAGGGCTGGATTTAGAGGGTTTAGGCTTGTGTCCAGTGTCCTATATGCACAGGTGTTTTATTAACATTAACCTGTATATGTTAGACTAAAGAGCATTAGCCTGAGCTTTCTTGAAGCCTTATACCCCTTAAAACACCCTTCAGATGTGGTTTGAAAGCTTTAAATTAAGACCTTAATGCTGATTGTTGATTTAAATCTGCACATCCATTTTAGCTAGTGAAAGCCATATCATATTATTATTATTATTATTATTATACAGAACTAATATAGCGCCAACAGTTTACACAGGGCTTTACAATATAAAAGGGAGACAGTACAGTTACAATACAATAAAATACAAGAGGGTTAAGAAGGCCCTTCTTGAGCTCAGAAGAGCTTACAATCTAATAGGGTGGGGCAAGTGGCACAGATGGCTGTAACTATGGGGAATGAGCTGATGGAAGTGATAGGAGATTAGTTGGAGGTGTGATAGGCTTCCCTGAAGAGATGATCAGGGATTGCCTGAAGGCAGCCAAAGTAGGAGATAGCCGGACAGATTCAGGTGAAGAGTTCCAGAGGATGGGAGAGGCTCTGTAGAAGTCCTGGAGACGAGCATGGGATGAGGAGACAAGGGAGCCTGAGAGCAGGAGCTCTTGGGAGGAGTGGAGAGGACAGTTTGGGTGACATTTGAAGACAAGATTGGTGATGTAGCTCGGGGCAGAGCTGTGAAGAGTTGGGCGGTCGGAAGCCAGGGTAGGGATTGGCATAGCTTTAGCTTCCTAAAGACCAAAAAGCCTGCTAAAAGCCACCACTCCTTCAAATAAATTGTTTAGTTAAGTCAGGAAAAAAGGAGGACCTCCTCTTTCAGCAAGAACAACTGAGAATGTGGAGTCAGGTATCTGATTTTTTTTATTGCATTCCATTCTGGATTTACAAAGCTTGTAAAAAGCTTGGCAAATGTTTCCTGAAGCTGATCCTCTTAGAATAGAATTTACAAGCTACTGCCCAACAAAGTCTGTGTGTTAAGAAACCTTCTGGAAATTGGAGAACCCCATCTGCCCATTTGTTTTACCAGCAACACTGCCTCCTTTTATCAATAATGATGATAATAAAAAAAATAATTGTAGGGTTCCATAGATACAAAACGTAGTGTTGAGCAGAAAAATTCTACTTGTAACATATCAGTATATCATATCATATAGCATATCAGTATATTCTATAATAATCTTCTGTTTTCCTATTTGCATGTAGCATGCAGTTGTATCAATTTATAAAAAAAAAAAAAAAAATATACATATATAAGATTCATAAAGAAAAAAAAAGTAAAATACTACAAATAATGTTTCTTATCCTAACAAATTATTGTTGATTTTTAGGAAATAAAAATCCAAGGAATAAGAACCGCCTCCGCAGACCGAAGAGCAATCCTGAGCAATCCTGAGCAAAGATGGTGGAAGAAAACTCTTTTATATGTTCGCATATTATGCGCTATCGTCGGACAACTGAAAGCTGCAGAGGAGAACTTAACTCATAAAACAGCCTAAGAAAGGGAACTTTTATGTCCGGCAGTATAAAACCGCATAGTATAAAAGATCTTTTTTTTTTTTATTCTTTATTTTAGAACAGCTATAAACACTTGCAGCAATTTTCTGTCACCAGGAGTTTTTTTTCTCCATCCTAAAAAGCCAGAGTGCAGCCATAACAATAGTACAGCATTTTAATGTGAAAGCATAATTTAACCTTTTACGTAATGTGAATAAGAATTAAAGACAGTGTCATTTGTTGGTCGCAGATTGGAAGTTCCACCTTTGCCACTAGAGGGCAGTGTTTGCGGATTAGCAGTAGGGTCTGCCAAAGTGTATATATGTTTTTGAGGTTCTGAAAGGTGGTGTGGTTTCCCAAGTTGGGGAAACTTGTTCCCCTAAATCCAGCCCTGCATGGTGGAAATACCATAGTGAACGTATTTATGAAGAGTACTAGTTAACTCATTTTGTGTTTAAAATAATGCAGCCTTTTAGTTTGCTGGAAGTCTACATGTCTTTGCGATGTCACTTGAAAGGAAATATTTTGTGCCCAGAAAGTTTCAGCCTTTATGGCCAAGAATTAAAGTTAGACAAAATTTCAACAACTTTGTCTAATCCCAAACTATACAATTATTTAAAATATTATGTTTATTAAACAGAACACCTCTTAGATTAGGTTCGCATATGTGCGGCCGCGGTTTCCAGCCTGGGGTCCGGTGCGTTACGGTTCATCGGTTCAGGTGTGATTCAGGTCCGAATTTTTGCCTGAATTTGCACCTGAACCGGACCTAAAAACGCACACACGACCCTTTTTGGAAACCGCACCCGGACATGTGTGAACCAGCTCCTTTGAGAGGCGGTCACACTCACTTGTCATGAGAACAGGATGCGATGAACCCGGCCGTACAATATTTCAGTATTTGGTTTATCTACAAAAGTAATATAACTTTAATTATATATTACCTACATGTATGTATGTTGCCTAAGCCATAGCTCCCAACTGTCCCTGATTTGGAGGGACTGTCCCTGATTTGGAACAATGTCCCTCTGTCCCTCTTTCCTCCTCATTTGTCCCTCATTTTGGTCTGATCTATATAGATGTATATCAAATGCACTTTTTATCTTTCAAAAAGTTTTTCCCAGTGCTAAACCTTTCATCTGATTTCTAAATTGCTGCATTTGTACATTTTAAAAGCCAATATAAAGGAATAGTGTGGTAAAAAAAAGTCTTTGTGGATTTAATTAATCTTTTTTTTTGGTTAGTTCTCCTTTAAGGGGGTGTGGCAAGGGGCGTGTCCTATGCCTACATACATTTGACAGTAGGTGTCCCTCATTCCCATCTTAAAATGTTGGGAGGCCTCCTGTGGGAAAGGGGAGAGAAGAACAGTGTTATAGACATGCACAGAGCTGGATTAAGAATGCCTTAAAGTGAGATTGTATTAAAGTGGTTTTAAAGTTTGAAACTTTTTTTTTTAACCTTAATGCATTTTGTGCATTAAGTTAAAAAAAAAAAACTTCTGTGCGCAGCTTCCCACCTCCATCCCCACATTATACTTACCTGAGCCTGATGTCGATCCATCTCTGTGCACGAGATTAGCCTCACTGGCTCAGACACCACAATGCATACCTCCCAACTTTTTGAGATGGGAACGAGGAACACCTATTAACAAAAGTATGTGGGCATAGGACACACCCCCTGCCACACCCCCTTTAAAGGAGAATTGTACAAACAAAATGATTAGGTAAACCCACAATGCTTTTTTTTTTACCACTACTATTCCTTTATATTGGCTTTCTGAAATTTACAAATGTAACAATTTAGAAATTGGATGAACACTTTCTAAAAGATAAAAAGTGCTTTTTATATACAATTATATAGATCAGACCAAAATGAGGGACAAATGAGGAGGAAGGAGGGACAGGTGGACTTTGTTCCAAATCAGGGGCAGTTGGGAGCTATGCCACAGTGGGAGCCATTGGCTCCTGCTGCTGTCAATCACAGTGAGGGGGGGAGAGGGGGCTCAGCCATGCCACACTATGTGTGTCAATAAGCCTGAATTAGTGCCCCCATAGCAAGCGACTTGCTATGGGGGCACTCGTGGGGGGGAGGAGCCAGAAGTACCGGCAAGGGGACTCGAGAAGAGGAGGATCTGGGCTGTTCTGTGCAAAACCATTGGTTTCAGTATTTTGACAGAACACCAAAATGGTAAGCAGGGGAGGAGAGCCAACAGCTCTAAATTTGATGTTATCATGTTTATTAAGTGAGGACTTGCTACAGTTTCCAGAGCCAACAATTCTTTCTATTGGAGACATCCCATATATGCTATATATATATATATATATATATATATATACACACACACACACACACACACACATATATATTGACTAGTAGGGTAGCCCCACTTATATGCCAAGGTTAATGTAGAACTAAGGACTAAAAGTTTTTTTCATTTCAGATGGAGTAAGGGAGGGTTATAATCCTTGTCAGGGTTTCTTTTGCCATCTGTGTCTCAATAGGGAGATTTCCCTTCACTTCCTGTCCCATAGATAAAATAGGAAGTGAGAAGAAATCCCACCGAAAAGAAGAAATCTCTGGTTGCCACCAGAACTAGTATCCTCACTAGTCCTGTTCTGGTGAAAACTCATAATTTGGGATTTTCTTTTACTCTCGGTGATAACGGTAAACGGTGAATCTCCCTAACGGGACACAGACAGCAATAAAACCTGACAGGGGTTCTAATCCCTCTCCACTCTATGGAAGAAAAAGAATGTCTTTAGTTATACTTTAAGGAATGATCATGTATAAGCAGGAAAGAGTGAAGGTTGAGGCGAAGCCTTGTAGCTGTATTGTTTCTATCTTTTTGAATCCTTTAATAATGCCAATAAATATCGAATAATAATTAATAGTAATTAATATGACATTTTCAATAATAATACAAACACTTGCTACATGACTTACATTTAGAACCCTGAATCTGTTAGCCAATAGGATGGTGTATGAATTTTTAACATATTTCTACACTTTGAATGTATTACTAGTTACAGTATTTATATATATATATATAAATATATATATAAATAAATATATATATATATATATATATATATATATATATATATATATATATATATAACAATATAAATACTTAATTTTCCCCTTCTTTTTAAGTGATCACCCTGTGTTCTCAGCTGCATAAGGAGCTCAGAGAGCCGGGGGAGGAAAAACAGCAGCACACTGGTCTTCCCAGTGAATGGCTTTGGAAGGGGCGTTCCAGCATAAGTCTGATCACTGGAAGAGAGCAGACCGAGTTCTCAGTACAGCTAGAGAGCTGACCGTGCTGTGCTTTCATGCCCAGTGTGGTCAGTTTTTCAAAGGAAAGCAGAGGGACTGGCAGGAATACCAGGGATTTCACACAAAGGAAGCAATACAAAAAGGACAGGAAACTTTTTCATACAAGTACATGGTACAGCAGGCACATATCAAGAACATGACATTCTGGGTTTACATTTTCTTTAACTAGGGAGGTAGTAAATAGCAGTGATTGCAGTGATTGGCAGTGATTGGCCAGTTATAGGTGTGAGGATGGATAGGGCTAGAGAAAGTGACCGCAAAAGTTGGTAATGATTTTTATTATATAATGCCCCAGGTTGTGGGTAATGGTAGTTGAAATAGGCAATAGGAATAATAGCACTAGAAGGCCTCATCGTGGATCTAAAATAGGGGGAGTGTCTATTGTAAATAAAGCTTTAAGACCTTCACCACTGGCTAAGCCCACCCCTGAGCACCTTTAGTCACACCCCCAGAGAGCTCAGCAGTCTCTGTGTTCTGCACCGGCTTCATTATGCGGCGACAGCAGTAAACTAGGTACAACAAATACACAAGGGGAAACATTTTTTAAAGCATTCTATATTACTATATAACTAAGAATGGTTCTATACAGAAATGTAACCATATAGGCACTTAGGGAGCATGTGGTTTAATTTTCCTTTTGCATATTTGTATATCTGTATATACATTTTTACACTTTTTGTTATTTCCATTGAACTATTCTGCATTTTATGTGGAGAAATAAAGAATTATTTGTATATAATAGTGTGTGGAATTTTAATTTACAATATACGTCAGTTTCTAGAGGTCACTTATAGTGTAAGTTTATTGTTTCCAATGTCTCGGAAGGGATTGAGAATAGTTGTATGTATGGTACCAAGTAAGAGTTTTGACACATCCTTTAAGCTTAACAGCATTCAGTTTTTTTATGTGGACCGGGAACTGGAATTAGAAAACAGCAAATTTAAAAAAAAAAAGTCAAAGTGGACCTTGCATAGAGTTTCTATCTTTAAAAAAAGCAAAAAAACACTTAGGGGTCAGTATAACAACGTCATCACACACATTCAATGCACGGTGAACACATTTTGGTGGTTAATTTCTGTTGATTTATTCCTATGATCGCCTGCTCCATCTAGTGGCCAAAATGCAGTATAGTTTTCTGAAATACCTCAATGAGAAAATACTGTAAACTGCATTTTGGCCACTAGGCGGGCGGTTTAATAGTACTGACACCAGTACTGGGGGCTACTATTGCACTCACTGGCACCAATGTTGAGGGCTATTATTGTGTCCACTGACAGTGAAACCAATGCTAATGCTAATGTTATTATTGCACTCGCTGACACTAATGTTGAGGGATAATATTGTGTCCACTGACACCATTGCTGGAGGTTATCATAGTAGTTGAGGTTGAATAAAGATTCTAGTCCATCCATCATTGCACTCAATGGCACCAATGTTGGGGATTATTATTGCATCCACTGACACCAATGTTGGAGGTTATTATTGCATCCACTGACACCAATGTTCGAGGTTATTATTGCGTCCACTGACACCAATGTTGGAGGTTATTATTGCGTCCACTGTCACCAATGTTGGAGGTTATTATTGCATCCACTGACACCAATGTTGGGGGTTATTATTGCATCCACTGACACCAATGTTGGGAATTATTATTGCATCCACTGACACCAATGTTGGAGGTTATTATTGCATCCACTGACACCAATGTTGGAGGTTATTATCGCATCCACTGACACCAATGTTGGGGGTTATTATTGCACTCGCTGACACCAATGTTGGGGGTTATTATTGCATCCACTGACGCCAATATTGGAAGTTATTATTGCACTCACTGACACCAACGTTGGAGGTTATTATTGCACTCACTGACACCAATGTTGGAGGTTATTATTGCACTCGCTGACACCAATGTTGGGGGTTATTATTGCACTCACTGACACCAATGTTGGGGGTTATTATTGCATCCACTGACACCAATGTTGAAGGTTATTTTTGCACTCACTGGCACCAATGTTGAGGGCAATTATTCCATCCACTGACACCACTGGTGGAGGTTTCTTATGGCATTCACTGACACCAATGCTGGGGGTTCTTATTGCACTCACTGACACCAATTTTGGAGGTTATTATTGCATCCACTAAAACGAATGTTGGAGGCTGTTATTGCATTCACTGGCACCAGTGCCGGGGGTTATTCTTGCACTCGCTGACACCAAGGTAGAGGGATATTATTGCACCCACTGACACCATAACCCAATGTGATACACAGCAAAAAATGCAGCAGGACCAAAATTGCTGAGTATTGAGGTGCATTATAGCCCATTCAATTTATATGGACTGCCTAACTTGACTCTTTGCACCTCATGCGTTGCAGGCATCAAGCATTTTTTTCTGCCAAAATGATGCTTATCCCGGATGCACCGGAAGTGCGTTTTCTTCTGCCCTAAATGCATTCATGTGCATGGACACATAGGCTAACATGGGGTGTTTAGAGGCAGAAAAAAAACCCAAAAAACGTGAGATGCACCTAGGAGCAGCGTTAAAAATGTCCAGTGTGCATGAGGCGAAAGGTGCAAGATAGAGGGATTGAAAATATATGATGTAACTCCTAGAATACATAGGAAGTTTAAGGTCTATTGCTTGTGTCCCTCATCTACTGTCATGGGAAATTCTTGCCGTGTGACGCAACCTGTGTGACAATAGATGCTGGTACACTGATAACCATGGATCACCGAGAGTGGTAGGGGCTGGTGTATACAACTCCAATGTCTATGTTGTTTATAGCAACAAATGAAATTCTAGCTGTCATTTTCTAACTGTATTCGGAAACAAAAAGAAATATTTAGATTTATTTTTATTTTTTTCTCCTATATCAACGGCTCATTAAATGTTATTTCACCAAAAAGCAATAATGATACTATAAGCGGAGCTTGTTGGGCTATGTCAACCACTGATTCTTCCATTATTCAGTTGGAAATGTGATAGCATTGATGAGAAGCAAGCATTAAGAGATACAGAGAAACGATTGAAATTCTAATTAAACAGTGAGCTGGATTGAAGGACAACTCCAGACAAACAGCTAATAATTAATCAAATGCAGATGTAGAATGGAGATGACGCCACTGCACCCATTAGACTATGATTTAACAGTACCAGGGATGACGTAGTAGGAGTATGGAAGCATTGGATGTAGTAGGCAGCATCCTGTATGTAAAAAAGAGATATTGTGAGCCGGGTACACCCATTCCTGAAGACAACCATTGGCCGCGTCAAAACATGTTGGGCGGAGCTTCTGGTAATGTCACTTCTGGCCCCTGGAGCACACGCCCAGGCAGCTCTTCTGGGCTTACATACATTTGTTATTATTAATACACGTAAGTGCAATGAAGAATTCTCTTATTTATTAAATAAAATACTACACTATGGTGGTTTTTCTCTTTTGTCACCCCCACTGTTCATCTGAGGGTTCAAGCCATTTGCGTGCTTTACTGATGGGTGGTCGAGATTAAAGGAGGAACCAGGATACAGATACAGGAGGACTATGGAAGACACTGGTGTGACCCAGGAGGGCGATATCCACAAGCGAGGTTGATTTTTTTGCGTATGGAAGGGGGTCAATATTCTCTGGTGAGTGTGAGCCTGCAGGGAGATCATAAGTGGTGGCACAATTCACATTGGGTGGAAGAATGCAGTGAAATATCGCACTGGTGGATTTTGTGCAATATATGGTGCACAGGGCACTGGAGGACTGGAACTTTTATTTTATTTTTTTTATATTTGTATTGATATTTTTAATTTGGTGATTTTTGAATTTTACACATATATTGCTTTAAAGGGACAGCGCTGTGAATAGAAAGGTATATAAAACAGATAATAATGAAGTGAGGCACATACAGTATATAAAATAACTATTTTACTTGCTAGAAAAAGTCTAAACTAAATAAACTGATGACACACCTCTGCTGTACTATGTGAAATATGAGGGAGGTGACAATACTTTTGTGAGTCTTCAGTCCTGCAGACTCTCCACACTGGTGACAGGACCCTGAGCTCTTTTCCTGTAGTAATCCTGCTGAAGTGCTTTCTCTTTTCACCCATCTGCTTACAGAGGAACTTTCACTCTCAATCTGAGTATAACTTTTAACGGGTGTGTGATAACTCTGCATGAAGACAGATTCCAGTTGGCTGGACTTATAAAAAATAAATAAAAAATCGGCCGAGCTTTCTTAACCACTTGCCTACCGGGCACTTTCACCCCCTTTCTGCCCAGACCAATTTTCAGCTTTCAGCACTGTTGCACTTTGAATTATAATTGCGCGGTCATGCTACACTGTACCCAAAAAAAAAAATTTTATATTTTTTTTCACACAAATAGAGCTTTCGTTTGGTGGTATCACAAATGGGTTTTTTTATTTTTTGCTAAATAAATGAATAAAGCCTAAAAATTAAAAAAAAAAAAAGTTTTCATAGTTTGTTATAACATTTTGGAAACATGTCATTTTTCTTCTTCACTTATGGGCACTGATAAGTTGCACTGATGGGCACTGGTGAGGTGGCACTGGTGGGCATTGATGAGGAGGCAAGAAGGCACTGGTGAGCACTGATAGGCTGTACTGATAGGCAGCACTAAAGGGCAGCATTGATGGGCAGCACTGATAGGTTACACTGATAGGCAATGATTGGCGACACTGATGGGCACTGATAGGTGGCACTAATAAGAAGGCACTGATGGGCAATAATTGGCAGTGCTGATGGGCACTGATTGGTAGCACTGGTGGGCACACATTGGCAACACTGATGTGCACACATTGGAAGCACTGGTGGGCACTGATAGGCGGCACTGATGGGCACTGATAGGTGGCATCACTGGTGGGTACAGATTGTTAGCACTGGTGGGCACTGATAGGTGGCACTGATAGTCAGCACTAAAGGGCAGCATTGATGGGCAGCACTGATAGGTGACACTGATGAGGAGGCACTGATGGGCACTGATTGGCAGCGCTGGTGGGCACACATTGCAGCACCGGTGGGCACTGTTGGGACTGCACTGATAATCAGGACACTGATTATCAGTGCCCTAATTATAAGTGTAGATGTCCCTTTTAGAGAAGCAGGTTATCAGTTCTCTTCTCCTCTCCTCACGCTGCCACCTCTCAGCATGCGGAAAGGAGTGTAAGGAAACTAAATAAACGAACAATAAATAAACATATGGATGAAAAATAAGTGAATAAATATAGTAAATTGTGCTAGATAATTAATAAATACTAATGTCCATAATAATATGCATAAATGTTGAATGGGTGAATAAATACATTAATGATAATGTCCATAAGACCACCACCAGAATCTTCAATCCAAGTGAAATTAGTGGAGAATTCATAAGTGCTGTGTGAGGTAAGTGCCATCTTCCACCGGTATCAGGCAAACATCCCACTCACCAGACCAACGTGACACTCATTACAGGTAGTCAGACAAGCGTAGATATCAATAGGGGTGTATCCTCCGGTGAAATGCGACCCCAGCACAGTAAACACCAATGATCAGCAACATATATTAAAAAGAGAAGAAGAAGCTCCTCATGGTGTAGTGTGTAAAAGATTTTAATCGATAAAAAGTAGCACTTGCAGTTAAAAACTCAATCCACCCAATAAAAAACACGCAGGTAGGCCGATTGCATTCCACCTGCGGTCCAGAATGAATGTGGAAGTGACGTATCACGCACTAACCGACCCGACGCGTTTCATCTGCAACTTCTGACGTCATCTGGGTCACGACGTACAGCTGTGATGAAGAATCTCTGCATTTTATCTATCTATCTATCTATCTATCTATCTATCTATCTATCTATCTATCTATCTATCTATCTATCTATCTATCTATCTATCTATCTATCTATCTATCTATCTATCTATCTATCTATCCTCTGGTCTATCTATATATCTATATATCTATCTATCCTCTGGTCTATCTATATATCTATCTATCCTCTGCTCCTCTAGCAATGTTTCATGCCCTCTCTAAAGCCGGCCATAGATGGACCGATGTTCTACGGTTAGCAAGATTCTCCCATTAACACTGAATCCCTCCCATGTAGCTATTGTGTTCTCCCAGTAGGGGGAGCCATCCCAGCCAGGAGAACACACAGTGATTTATGCTAGTGGCTATAGCTGCTGGCAATAATTGCATGAAATATCCAACAGTCTGGTTGTACCTAAGTTGATCGATCGTTCAATCAGCTTGCTCACAAAAGGTTGGAATGTTGGCCCGTCCCAGGTGAACCGGCGAGATTCGAACCACCTGTGGCCGGCTTAAGAGCTACAATCATCTCCCTCCTATGTTATGAAGATGAAGGGATGAGTGTTCTGTAGTCCTAATACAATTCCTCTATCCATTAATATAGCATGGTAAGCGAGCGTTGTCACCCTAAGACAGAAAGCGTGTCATTGGCATATTCAGGAAACTAAAGGCAAAAAAAGTCTTAGGGCTCCCTAACAGCAAGCAGTAAAAACAGGTGGCTGAGCCGCTGTTTTTTCTGACCCCCGGCCACCCATCTGAAGTCTAACACTACAGTCTAATAGGGCGTACACACGGTCGGACTTTGTTCGGACATTCCGACAACAAAATCCTAGGATTTTTTCCGACGGATGTTGGCTCAAACTTGTCTTGCATACACATGGTCACACAAAGTTGTCGGAAAATCCGATCGTTCTAAACGCGGTGACGTAAAACACGTACGTCGGGACTATAAACAGGGCAGTGGCCAATAGCTTTCATCTCTTTATGTATTCTGAACATGCGTGGCACTTTGTCCGTCAGATTTGTGTACACACGATCGGAATTTCCGACAACAGATTTTGTTGTCAGAAAATTTTATCTCCTGCTCTCCAACTTTGTGTGTCGGGAAATCCGATGGAAAATGTCCGATGGAGCCCACACACGGTCGGAATTTCCGATAACACGCTCCGATCGGACATTGTCCATCGGAAAATCCGACCGTGTGTACGGGGCATTACAGGACTGTAAACATGCTATGCTTTGCTTTGTAGCTGTTACATTTTTAACTCAAGCGGCACTGCCTATTGCAATCAGTGGGACTGCACTGTAACTGTAAATTATTTGTCAATTGAAAAAAACAAAAACAGGTGGCAGTAGTTCTTCCTGAAAGCCTGCAGGCTGCTTCTGTACTGTCCTATGAAAAGTGATCCACTGCAGATCACTTTTCAGTGGGCAGTAACCTTACTGCCTGTCTAAAAGAACCCTAAAAAAAGGAAACTAATGCAGCCACCAGATCTAAGAACCAGTAAGCTGCAATGTATTACATTTGATTTTTTCTAAATTTGAAAAAATTTGACTAAGTTCAAAAAAAAAAAAAAAATAAATCGA
Source organism: Lithobates clamitans (assembly GCA_037952925.1). Classification (NCBI taxonomy): domain Eukaryota; kingdom Metazoa; phylum Chordata; class Amphibia; order Anura; family Ranidae; genus Lithobates; species Lithobates clamitans. Next base: position 2,125,908 of record JBBGZY010001841.1, on the reverse strand, counting down.
ATCAGTATTCAAATTTGAAAACGCATTTGAATTCAAACTTTTTTCCATTTAAATGCAGCTGCTGCTTTAGGCTATTAATACTGACTGTCTGACAATTCAAAAATCAGAACAGAATAGAATAAAATAAAACAGAAAAAATATATAACCATCTTCCAAAATTCTAAATTAATATAACCATCTTAAGAAATTCATATTTTCAAATAGAATGATTTAAAATTCAAATAGAAAAGATTAGAATAGAATAGAATAGAAAAGAACAGAATAAAAAAAAGAGATTATAAAGAATAGAACAGAAAAACAATAGAATAGAATAGAATAAAGAAGAAAGACTATAATATATAACTATTTTCTGAAATTTTCAAATAGAATGCATGCAAATTCAAATAGAAAAGATTAGAATAGAATTGAAAATAAGAGAATATAATAGAAAAGAATAGAATAGAAAATCAATAGAATAGAACAAAATAAAATAGAAAGAATATAATGGTTATATTCTTTCTATTTTATTCCCTTCTATATTAATTGTTTTTCTATTCTTTTCTATTCTATTCTCTTATTTTCTATTCTAAACTTTACTAATATTTTCTATTCTAATCTTTTCTAATCAAATTCATTCTATCGAAATTCGAATTTCTAAAGATGGTTATTTTCTTTTTCAAAACAAATATACCGGTTGGATATATTTATTAACATTAGCACAGCAATATTAATTTTATTTGCACATTTATATTGGGAGTGTGTTATTTGCTGCATGTATATATTACACAGATTGTATTCTAGTTGCTTGCAAAACTACCTATTATGGTTATATTTTTTCTAGTTTATTTTTTTTAATTCTATTCTATTACATTATTTTCTATTCTATTCTCTTATTTTCTATTCTATTATTTTCTAATCTATTCTAATTCAAATTTATTCTATTTAAAATTGAATTATTCTATTCAATTCTATCCTATTCTTTACTATTCTTTTATTTTTATTCCACTGCTTTATTATTTTATAGTCTATTTTATTGTATTCTTTTTTTTTTAATTGAATACATTTTTTCTAATTTAATTTTGTTTCAAATTTGTTTATAAATTTGTTTTCGAATTCGAATCGAATTTCGTCCGAATTTCAGATTCGTTTAAATTCGTTACTATTGTAATTTGGCAATTCGGTTCCATCCGAATTTCCGAATAACGAAAAAATGTATCCGAATTTCGATTCGGGAACTAAAAGAATTGCACATGTCTATTACATAGTCAACTAATCACATCTAGATCACTATATTTGGGCCCAAAGGCCGTTCCCCCCTCCTAATCCATTCTGTATCCATTAAATGAGACAATAGTTGAGCAGGTCACCTTAAGTACATGTTACCAAATAACACCCTGGAGCAATATCTTTAAGTAAGCCAATAGAGCTAAAACAAGAAAAACAAGAATTGATCCAAAGTATCCATCACAGTAGTTGTAGCTTTAAGGAAACTGGAGCTCGCTGAAAACCGAGAGTACAAAGACTCAGATCCTCCGACCACAGAGGAATATCACTGGGTGAGAGGTCCACTAAATATAGGACATGATATGCCTTACACAAATAGGAGGATAATACAACGACCGTAACTAAATACTGACACCCTAACGCAGAATCTGAAGAATTTCTCACTTTACAAACGCGGTCTTTGTAGCCGGGGTTAGTATACTTTGTAATCAGCTTTATATGATTTAAAGCCTAAATGACCTTTTGGTTCAAACCAACTAAATACAGGTGTATCTCAAAAAATGTTAATATCATCAAAAAGTTATTTCAGTAATTCAATTCAAAAAGTGAAACTCATATATTATATAGATTCATATGATATATTTCAAGCATCTTTTTCTTTTAATTTTGATGATTATGGCTTACAGCTAGGGATGGGCTGAACTGACCCCTTTCGAACACCGCGAAAGTTCGGACCCGAGTAACGAACCCCATTAAAGTCAATGGGACCTGAACATAAAAAATCAAAAGTGACCATTTTTTGAAGGCTTATATGCAAGTAATTAGGCATAAAATAGTTATAGGGGTCCGGGTCCTGCCCTGGGGAACATGTATCAATAAAAAAAAGTTTGTGAAAAATGTCATTTTTAAATGAGCAGTGATTTTTTTTTATTTTTAAAATGAAAGCATAAACATGAAAATTTGCTTCCAATATATTGCCTGGGGGGTCCCCTTAGTCTACCTGTAAAGTGGCAGATCTGTACCATGTCTAGAATCTGCTGCAGCAATAATTGCTTTTTTAAAGCCAAAACAAAAGACATTTTCCCTGCAAGCTGCCTTTATTTTGCTCAGCAACAGCTGGGGAGCCAGTGTGTATGATGAGGCCACAATGTAGTGCATTGGGCAAAAGAATAGAGATTTTTTGGATACATTCTGGTGTCACTTTAACTTTGTATAGAAGTAAAACGGGTGCGTAAAAATTGGTGGTGCCTTCCCACCATAACCCTATAGAGGAACTCTTGATGAAAGCAAGAATTGGCCTTGCTGTAAAAAATTGCAATGATATGCACCTGTCAAACAGGTGCTGAAAAATTGGTCTTTGGGTGTTAACTGTGCTCTTGAAACCTATACCAAAAACATTCTTCCAGATGAAATGACTGAACACTCTCAAAGCTAAGCCGCCTCGAAGTCCTGCAGAGATTCCACATCCCAAAAAGACTTAATCAGTGACATCGGCATCAGGGGCTTCATAGCTGGTAATCCAGAATGATTAATTTTTATAAAAGTCAACCGGTCCACGGAGTCCGTGGACAAACACGTTCTATGATCAGTAACAAAACCTCCTGCAGCACTGAATGCTCGTTCTGAAAGCACGCTGGATAGCATGGGCAAACTCACTAAACAGTGGAAATGATGCCCTGTCTGAGGACTGACCACCACGTCCACCTTTGCCTGTGGACACATTTGCTGCTGGCCCCCTTATAGTGCCAAGGGATCTTGTTGTCCTCCCAGACATAATTGGGAGGGAGGGGGCGGTGCTTATAAGCAAATGTAAGGAAGAAGTTGAAATCTGCACGTAGATGTACTTTAATTAATGTAAAGAGGTGTTCGCTGCACTTTAATTTGAGTACTCACACTACACAGACACACTCCACGGATACACTATAATATACTGCAATATAATGCACCAAACGTACAGTGACGCACAGAACTATATGGGGTTAAACTGGCAGTAACGCTCACAGAACTATATGGCGTTAAACTGGCGGTAACGCACACAAAACGATATAGTGGTAAACTGGCAGTAACGCACACAGAACTATATGGCGTTAAACTGGCAGTAACGCACGCAAAACTATATGGCAAAAAACTGTCAGTAATGCGCAGAGAAGTAAATGTCATTAAACTGGCAGTAATGCACACAGAACTATATGGCGTTAAACTGGCAGTAACGCACAAAAAACGTTATGGCGTTAAACTGGCAGTAACGCACACAGAACTATATGGCGTTAAACTGGCAGTAACGCACGCAAAACTATATGCGGTTAAACTGGCAGTAACGCACACAGAACTATATGGCGTTAAACTGGCAGTAATGCACACAAAATGATATGGCGTTAAACTGGCAGTAATGCACACAAAACGATATGGCGTTAAACTGGTAGTAACGCACACAGAACTATATGGCATTAAACTGGTAGTAACGTACACAGAAGTAAATGGCGTTAAACTGCCAGTAACGCAACCAAATAGACGGTGTTCACCCGTCACTACACTGACACTATCTGAACTGTCCCTACTCTAGCTATACGCTAATGTCAAGATTACTGACACGGTCTCACTACACTACAGTGAAACTATCTGAGCTGTCCCTACAGCACACTATGCAAAGCTGAATGTTGATCCTTCTCACTACACTCACACTATCCCTAGACTGACACTAAACTAATATTCTACACTGACAATTGAAGCAAAATAGCACATTATAGCACACTAACTAACTAATAGCACTGAACAGAGCCCTGTTCTATCCCTCTCCATGCCGAAATCACACTGAAAATGGCTGCCATTGAAAGAATACTTTTATACATTGGGGCAGGAATGAGCCATGATTCAGTCATGATTCAGTCATGATGACATGATGTCATGATGACAGTGTCCAATCATGACTCTGATAGTGCTCTGTGCTCTGATTGGGTGAAACTTTCACTGCTTCAGATCAGGACTTGCAATGCAATGTTTAGCGCCGCAATGCATTGTAGTCGGTTCGGGGGGGGCGAACAAATGGTCGAACTACATGTTTGTTCGACTGTTCGCCGAACATCCGGACATGCTCGGGTGGAACCCTTCGCCCATCCCTACTTACAGCTAGTGAAAACCCACGTTTAAAAAATTCTACAGGTTCCATTTTTTGAGTTACAGAGGTCTAGGGCTAGAATTATTGCTCTCCCTCTATCGATAGCGGCGATACCTCACATGCGTGGTTTGAACACAGTTTCCATATGCGGGCGCTACTCACATATACGTTCGCTTCTGCATGCGAGCTCGTCGGGACGGGGCGTGTTAAAAAAATTTTTTTTCTTATTTAACCTTTTATTTTTTATTTTTACACTGTTTTTTTTTTTTTTTTTAAATGTTGTCACTTTTATTCCTATTACAAGGAATGTAAACATCTCTTGTAATAGAAAAAAAGCATGACAGGACCTCTTAAATATGAGATCTGGTGTCAAAAAGACCTCAGATCTCAAATTTACACTAAAATGCAATAAAAAAAATAAATACATTTTGTCATTTAGAAAAAAAAAAATTTTTTAAAATGGCCCTTAAAGAGCTATGGGCGGAAGTGACATTTTGACTTCGCTTCTGCCCTGTATTGTTATGTAGACGGGTGGGGGCCATCTTCCCCTCACACGTCTCCATGCCCAGCAAGGGTGAAGATCTGATCGACTCCCCTGCTACCGATAAAAGTGATCTTGCGGAGAATCTGCCATAGAGATCACTTTTATCTGAAACCGGACCGCTCACTGAAGAAGAGGATACTGGGGTTATGACAGCTAGCTACTGCCATAACAATGATAGTCCTCTTCAAAGTACTGACGTATAACGACGGTGGGCAGTGCGGAAGTGGTTAAAGGTTTAGGAAACCTTTACATGTGTTTGGAGTTAATTAGCTGATTAGAGTGTGACACCATGAGTCTACAATATTCAACTTTTTCCCAATATTCAAATTTTCTGAGATACTGAAGTTTGGGTTTTCACTAGCTGGAAGTCATATTCATCAAAATTAAAAGAAAGAGGGGGCGTGGCTTGCACGCACACGAGGTGGCCGTCTGAGCTCTGAGCTCCTCGCAAACCGACCGGACACCCACAGCTACAGGGCAGGTATTCAGCCCCACAGGACGCTCCCGTACTCCCGCGGACCCCACAGCAATGATGTCCCACTAGTGGGGCCTAGAAAGAGGCCCGAAGAAGCTCACGGTATTCTTCCCTCAGGCCGACCGGCAACATGGAAGGAGCCAAGATGGCGCCGCTGGAGCCGCTGCACGACCATCCGCGGAATATATGGACCTCCCAGATGACCATCCACAAAAAATAAGAAGTGGATTATTATCCTTCTCTCCGCACGGTTCTTTACCACCATCCCCGGTCTCCCAGAGCCCAGAAAAGACGAGGGTGTGGATGGGTCCACAGAAACGGTGAGTACAGCCCTGCGCAATGAACATGCCATCTCCTCACTACAATCCTCAATTGCTGCATTCCCCACATCAGGGCAACCAGTACTAGACACTACCATGAAGGATATGCTCTTGTCACTTCAATCCTCCCTCATGTCTAATCTATCCTCCCTGATACACAGGTTTTCCACTGATATACAGCAGATGGGAGATAGAGTGCACTATATGGAAAATAAAATGGAGGAATGTACTGATACAGTGAATGACCTAGTTGATACCTATGCAGAGCAAAAAGAGGAATCTATGTGGATCAAGGCAAAGCTGGTGGACCTCGAGGATCGCACTAGTTGCAATAACATTGCAATAACATTAAAATACGCGGCATCCCTGAATCCATTGCGCCCACAGAGCTGCGCACATATGCTAGCACTATATTTTCTGCACTTCTACCAGAATTATCCCCCGGAGAGTTCACTATTGACCGTATTCACAGAATACCTAAACCGAGCCACCTAGAAGAAGATATCCCCAGAGATGTGCTCCTGCGGATCCATTTCTTTCAGGCCAAGGAACAAATACTAGCAAAGGCCAGGGAGACTCCCACACTCCCAGCACCATATTCAGATATCCAATTGTTTGTGGATCTCTCACGATTTACACTACAACTGGGAAAAAAAGACAACTGAAAACAGTGACAAAAGCTCTTAATAACCACAAGATAACCTACAAATGGCGCCACCTGGCGACCATACTGGCTACATATAATTGAGCCTCAGACACAATCTCCACAATAGAAGGGGGATTAAAACTCCTACATAAGTGGGGTATCATCCCGGAACTCCCACGCAACTCTCCGGGACATAACGGGAAACCCAACCCCTTCTCCTTTGGGAACCATTGGTGGAAATTTCAAGCCCACTCACAAATGACTGATCTTATCCTACCAATATGAATGGACAGCAACATGTCCGGTCAGGTTTCATGCTCATCCAACCAGTTTTTTTGTCTGAACTTTCCCCCAGGTTCGGTCAGCACCTCTCTAGAGTTATACGCTGCTGACGTGTTTCTTAGTTGTTTTTTTTTTGGAGCTGTATTTTTTTTTTTTTTTTAATTTTCTTCCTTATTATCTCTGTCAAATCCATTTAGCACTTAACGTTCCAACTCCTTGATCCAGTAACTACGCATCCACAGTTCATTACTAACTTGTTTATAACCTTCTTAGAGTCCTTGACAACTAAAATTTGCAGTACAAGGCAGAGCACCTGAGGACAGCCTACCTCCAGCAACAACAACCACATTCTTGAGGAACCAACCACCGAACACTTCCAATCGTAAGTGATTTTCAACCCTTCTGCATATCAACACCCACCAACATGACCTTCAACATACTGTCCCTGAATGCAAAGGGTCTCAACCATCCTGTGAAAAGAACTTCCATGTGGAAAACAGCTTTTAGCACTTAAAGCGGAGTTCCCACTAAAAATAAATAAATAAATAAATAAAAGTCAGCAGCTACAAATACTGCAGCTGCTGATTTTTAATAATCGGATGTGAAATTTTTTTGTTTTTTAATAATCGGACACTTACCTGTCCCAGGGTCCAGTGATGCGGGGAATTGAAGCCCCGCTCGTCTCCCCCTCCACTCAGCGGTGCTGGCATTTTAACTGTGGGTGCCCGGCTGTGGCTTCACAGCCGGGCACCCACTGCACATGCGTGAGCCGCGCGCCGTGACTGGCCGCACAATCATCTGGGACTGGTCACGTGTCCCAGGTGAGTTCCTAGAGGGAGGGGGGAGAGCTGAACTGGGTGGGTGGAACTCCACTTTAAGTGCGATATCCTTTACGTCCAAGAGACACATTTTGTTCAGGGGGCATCTCCCCTTTGCCAACATAAACTATTCCAACATACATTTCAAGCTACTACTCCAAGAAACAAAGAGGTATTTTCATAGCCATAAGGAACACTATTGCCTTTTGCCTCATTAAAAATTTTACAGATCCAGAAGGACGTCACATCATCCTAATATGTACAATCAATAACGTACAATATACATTGGTCTCTATCTATGCCCCGAACCAACGCCACATGCACTTCCTCAAAAGCAAGCAAAAAAAAGTACAACAGGGTCACCTGCTGATTTGTGGGGACTTCAACTTGGTTCCAGACAATGTGATGGACTTGACTGCAGGGGCTAAGAGACATGCATCTCCTCTAAACAAATTTATTGATTCTAACAATTTATTTGATGTGTGGAGGTGTTGTCATACGAGCGAACGGGACTACACTTACCTGTCACCACGCCACAACACCTACTCACGCATAGATCTCTTCCTTTCCGATAAGTGGTTACTTCAAAACATATCGGCTTCGGTCATCCACACTACCACCTGGTCAGACCACGCCCCTATCAGCATTACCATAGTCGCCAAATCTTCTCAACCTAACTCCTACATGGAGCGTTAACAACTACCGTCTACAAAACTCCTATCACTCCAACTCCCTCCAACTTCAACTGGAGGAATTTTTCACAATTAATTCTGAATCAGTATCCAACCCGCTGGTAGTGTGGAATACCCATAAAGCCGTCATGAGAGGCGTATGTATCCAAATGGGGGCGAGAGTAAAGAAAAAGAGGACACAGAGATTAGATGAAATAACAGCTGACTTAGCAACTACTGAATCTCTGTATAAGACTAATCCTTCCCTACTTCTCCAATCCAAAATCTTTACACTACACCATTACTTACTCTCCCTACTCCTCGAGTCCTTTGAAAAGACATCTAGCAAACTTAAAGTGAATACATACACAACAGGGAACAAGGCGGGTAAAGCGATGTCCTTACATGTCAAAGGCCATAGCACAAAAACTAAAATCCCATTCCTATTCCACCTTCACACTAACGAGAAATTACTCAAACCTCACTCAATCGCTAATGCTTTTAGTGCATATTATATTGATCTATACAATATTAAAGAGGACAAAAGTACCCATCAACCGTCACAGGAGGAAATCTTAATCTTCCTGGAACAAACGAATCTTTCCTCTATATCACCACAACAACTTTCTGATCTAAAAACCCTCTTCACTACCCCTGAAATTTTACAAGCAATTAACAACCTTCTAAAATCTAAATCAACAGGGACTGATTGCTATACTAGAGAACATTATAAAAAGTTGTAAGGTTTTGGCAGTGGAGGAACTTGACCTGCCTGCACAGAGACCTGACCTCAACACGACACAACACCTTTGGGATGAATTTGAGCAGCACAGTGGTGTAGTGGGTAGCACTTTCACCTAGCAGTAAAAAGGGTTGCTGGTTCGAATCCCAACCCCAACACTACCTGCCTGGAGTTTGCATGTTCACCCTGTGCCTGCGTGGGTTTCCTCTGGTTTCCTCCCACACTCCAAAGACATGCTGGTAGGTTAATTGGCTTCTGTCCAAAATTGGCCCTAGTAAATGAATGTGAGTTGGGGACCTTGGATTGTGGGCTCCTTGAGGTTAGGGACTGATGTGAGTGTGCGATGTATGTGTGGAGCGCTGCGTGAAATTGACGGCGCTATATGGGTACCTTAAATAAATAATAATATAATAGATGAGCATCTTAATGAGACACAATGTACAGGGGGGATAATTGTAGACACGCACCCACACTCACTCAGGATGGACTGGTGTCTTTATTCAACTTACTAACTATGTAACTATGAGCGGAGACTGCAAGCCAGGCCTTCTCATCCAACATTAGTGCCTGACCTTAACAAATGCGCTTCTGGAAGTATGGTAAAACATTAGACACACTCCTAAACCTTGTGGACAGCCTTCCCAGAAGAGTTGAAGCTATTATAGCTGCAAAGGGTGGGCCAACTCAATATTCAACCCTACGGACTAAGACTGGGATGCCATTAAAGTTCATGTGCGTGTAAAGGCAGGTGTCCCAATACTTTTGACAACACAGTGTAGTTTCACTTGCTGGAAAAAATAGAGAATGTGGCAGTCCTTCATTTTGTTAAGCGCTGCACAAGCTGTTGGCGCTATATAAATCCTGTATAATAATAAATAATAATAATCCTCCAAAACAGTCTTTAAAAACTAAAAAAACCTAAAAAAATTTAAGCCTGTATGTACTACCACATTCTCACCAAAAGTATTTATAATGTGCAAACTTGTGTTTCCCATAAAAGAAAAGAAAAAAAAGACGAGGAAAAAATAAAAAATAAACTAAAAGGAAAAAAACACAGAGCAAAAAAAAAAAAAAAGAAATGTAATACTTAGGCTGTTGCTGATTTCTACATAAAACTTTATAGCCTTGTTTCACAGGTCTGACTCACACCCTACTGTGTGAAAAGATAGCTTTGCAAAGTTCATGCTTCCTGTTGATTAGAAAGCTCTGGCTCTGACTCAACAGGAGGTTTTTCAGACCTCTATGGAGAGACCACTGCTTCCCAACAGAAAGCAAGGGGCCCTTTCTTCAGCACACTGGTAGGGGACAGGCTTTTCTAATTATGCTGCAATCAGGCATGTACTGGTCATCGGGACTACCGGGAGTTTCCTGGTGGGCCGATAGCTCAGTGGGCCGGTTCCAGTGTAAGCCTGTCAAAGTAATGGCTGAGCACTGCTATACTGGTGTCACGGGGGGGGGGGAGGCCTGAGGGGGCCATAGTATAGTGTCCCCCCCATGTATAACTCATTCATATAACGGCCGATGCCGTGGCTATCTGACTGATTCGTCACTTATGTGTCAGTCTCGGAGCCTCAAGGAAGTCGGGGCTAGCTGATGTCAAGTGATGGCCACTGTTCGCCGCTGTTGTTTATGGGAGTTGTAGTCCGTGGCGGCTGCTGCGTGCTCAAGCTCCCTGCTCCCAGTGGGTAGAGTCTGAAGAGCAGCCAGCCTGAGCCTAGTGAGATAGCTACAACTCCAAGTCACCATGATCGGATTTTGGAGAGTTTGACTGGACACACTTGTGGCTGGCCTGGGCTCTGCAGGCACCAGAAAATGACCCCAGGAGACAGGAGCATCACCCACCCCCCCAGAACTGTAGAAGGCTGAGGCCGTGCAAGGAGGAGGAGCTGTCCTGCTGAGCTCTGAGCCTGAGCTGGCAACTGCTATCGACCCATTTCTGAGGTGAGAGACCCTGACACCCCCAGCTGACCCCCACCTGATCATCCCATCTATCTCCCCCCATACACCTCGTTTACCCTGCCCCAGTGCCCATGGCCTGTAAATCCTGCTGGGAGCTGGCCTGTCACCTGTGGGTCCTGCTGGCCACTGGCCATGGCCTACAGGCCAGCGGCTAGCAGGACCCACAGGCCAGCAGCACCCATGGGTCATGGCTAGTTCCCAGCAGGACCTACAGGCCAACGGCCAGCAGGACCCATAGGCTATTGTCCGCTCCCAGCAGGGCCCACAGGTTAGTGGCTAGCAGGACCCACAGGTCCGCAGCCAGCTCCCAGCAGGACCCACAGGCTGTGGGTCCTGCTGGGAGCTGGCTGCGGACCTGTGGGTCCTGCTGGCCACTGACCTGTGGGTTCTGCTGGCCGCTGGCCTGTGGGGCCTGCTGGCCACTAGCCTAGGGTGACCAGAAGTCCCCAGCTTCCCCAAACCAAGTCTGTCCCCACAAGCTGGGGCAGCGGGGGGTCCCCAGGGTTGACCCTACCATGGGTCCCACCGGGCCCATTGGGCTGCTTTGGAGAGGAGGGGGGGGGCATCGCCAGATTACACAGAGCAGGGATCTCCCACTTAGCCGGCGACCGCTTCCTGGACAGGTTACTATGATAGACTGCACACAGTGGCCATGCCATGTAAGCAGGAGATCCCTGCTCTGTGTAATCCGGCAGCTTTCCTCTTTCTAATCACCATGTACTGGTGAGGCTGCATTGATGGGCACTGATCAGGCTGCATTGATCTACACTGGTGAGGCTGCATTGATGGGCAATGATGAGGCTGAGCTGATGGGCACTGGTGAGGCTGCATTGATGGGCACAACGAGGCTGCAAAGATGGGCACTGGTGAGGCTGCATTGATGGGCACCGGTGAGGCTGCAAAGATGGGCACTGATCAGGCTGCATTGATGGGCACCGGTGAGGCTGCAAAGATTGGCACTAATCAGGCTGCATTGATGGGCACTGGTGAGGTTGCATTGATGGGCACTGGTGAGGTTGCATTGATAGGCACTGATCAGGCAGCATTGATGGGCACTGGTGAGGCTGCATAGATGGGCACTGGTGAGGCTGCATTGATGAGCACTGATCAGGCTGCATTGATGGGCACTGATCAGGCTGCATTGATGGGCACTGATCAGGCTGTATTGATGGGCACTGATAAGGCTGCATTGATGGTTACGGTGAGGCTGCATTGATGCATTATTTTTGTTAAACCTCCTTTGTTGCTATTAACATTAAATTGTTACCACATTGTAGCATATTTCTCTTGCTTCATACTATCAATATCGGTTATAAAACCAGGTGGGCACAGATTGTGAGCTGATTCGGTGGTTCAATGGGCCATTTGTTTTATGGTTGGCCCTCCTACTTTGTCCCTGTCCCCCCATGTGCCCCCCCTAAATATGAAAGCTGGAGATGCCACTGCCTATAAGAGAAATAAAGCAGAACAATAACCTAATGGCCAGTGAAGGGGGGGGGGGGGGCTTGGGTGGCCATCGGGGTTGGCCGGCCGGGGGGTGGGCTTGTCTGGATGCATAGGATGCATTAAGGTGAAAAAACTTAAGGGTGTGCACACTTATGCAACCATATTATTTTATTTTTTTATTTTTACTTCCCCCCCTAAAAGATATCAGGTTGTTTTTCAATTGAGTTGTACAGTTTATAGGTCACATTAAAGGTGGAAAAAGTTCTGAAATGATTTATCTTTGTCTCATTTTTTTACATCATATTATGAATATATGAATTATCATTTACAAAGTAGCAATGAACTATCAACATTGAAATACAAGTCTATATTTCCCCCAATTCATTTCCCCCAGTGATCATCCAAAACTGTAACAAACTGTCCAAACAAATGAAATATTTTGCTGAAATTAAAAATCCTTCTTTTGTGTCCAAATGAATAAACTAGTCACTTCTATAGAAGCAGATTGCGTTTTGCATGTAATAGACTTCAATGGACCCACACCAAAAACGCAAGTGTTACTTTTTTATGTGCTTTTTTTTCTGGCAAAGTATGGCAGTTCTGTTCATGGAGTGCAACTTTGATGTGACTTTATACTCTCTGGCACTCAAGTAGCATCAAAGTCACATCAAAGTAGTGCAGGAATCTTTAAGTCGCATGTTAGGGTTAAGGCTAGGGTTAGATTTAGGGCTAGGGTTAAATGTTAGAGTTAGAGTTAGGGTTAGGGTTAGCGGTAATTGTTAGGGTTACCGCTAACCCTAACCCTAATGATTACCACTAACTCTAACCCTAATCCTAACATTTAACTATAACCCTAACATTTAATTCTAGTCCTAAATCGAACCCTAGCCCTTAACCCTAACCCTTTGGACACACAAAGGCTCCTGCAATACTTTGATGCAACTTGAGTGCCAGAGAGTGTAAACTGGCACCAAAGTCACACTCCATGAACAGAACTGTCATACTTTCCTACTAGCCAAAAAAAACCCCTCAAAACGTATCAAAAAATGCATGTTTAAAAGCGCAAAACTCACTGCAAAACGCTCTGGAAAAATGCATCAACTGCAACCTGCATAGATGTGAACCTAACCTATAAACTTGAGTGATACTTGATATGTGTCCAAATAAATCAACCCAGTAGATCATCACTTACAAAACACCAAGTGGATCAAAGGTCTTCTTTTATCATTCTCTAGGACAATGGTCTTCAAACTGTGAACCTCTTTCTAAATGCCACTCTTTGCTTGCTTTTATCTGGCCCTTAGGGGGGACTATTCTTCACACTGATATGAGGCGCTATTCATCCCACTGACTCCAACACTGAGGCGCCATTCCTTCCGCTGACACCAGCAGTGGGGCATAATTCCTCCCACTGACACCAACGATGAGGGACATTTCTTTCCACTCTTCCACTGACATCTACAATGAGGCACTATTCCTCCCATTAATACCTCCTCCTACTGACCACAGGTGCTATGTAATTGTTTTACACCCACCTACCACCAAGCCTGAGGTATTGTTGACTCCCACTGATGCTTGGGCACTTCCTACTCCCACTGGCCACAGTCTGACCCCCCCCCCCCAATCTAAAGCACAGTAAATTGTCCCTTTACTTGGATCTCCTGCTCTAGAAACTGCACTCACCAATAAATTATGCCTGTCAAGGTAGGCATAAAAACCTTAAGTGAGATCAGTGGAGAAGATCCTGCATAGTTCACACACAGAAACAGGCTCCAGGCTACATAAATGGTGGATGGATCCTCGGGTGATCTATTGCTTATGTGTGAAGGGTTTCAGTCTGGAGAACTTGTCAAATATTTCAATGTGCTATACAGCACTGTTTAAAAAGGGCGTTCCTAGGCACTCCAACCTGCATGCGTCAGGAATGGTGTCACTTATATTATCCTGTTAGGTGAGAGGACATCACAGACCCATTCAACCTGTTTCGCCAAAAATGACTTTCTTGGGGGGTTGTATAATGTTTGGCCTTTGTTAGGCAGCCCATTCAAAGGGGTAACTATTTAATCATACCCATAACCCCCTAAACTGAAGAAATAGGTAGGCTGCCACTACTCTTTGGGAGGTTTATGCCAGGGGGACCCTTGGAGTGGTCTTGACTCTTATTCAAGAACACACAGACTCTGGGAGTCTATGCCCAGGATCCATGTTTAGTGCCTAGATGCCACATTACCAGCTATTACTGCTCCACACTGTGAGACTCATAGCAGATGTTAATGTGATCAGCTCAAAGCAACCTGTCTGGTGTCTCCTGCTATAATGTGTTTATTGTAAGTAAATCTCTTCCATTATTAATTAACTCAGCTATTGTCTACTAGCAAACTGTTGTGGAATGTACTTTGTTGTGAGTGGAGTGGGATATCTGATTAATCTCAACATTGTCTAGGTGGCTAGTTGTTTATTTAACTTAATGTTTATAGTCTATGTTGGCTGTTCCTTAGGTATTTTAATTATATTCTTGTTTACAGTTTGTATTGTTAGGTTAATAAGATCAGGAAGGGGATGTCCTCCTGTAGGGTATAAAGTATGTGTCTGAGTTTCAATAAACAGTCATATCTTTGGATTTTACCCCACATCTTGGTGAGCTTTATTTACTACAGCTACATCTGGATGGTGCGAGTTGATGAACAGCCTTCCCCAGAACAGATGGCGGATCTACACAGAGTGCGTTTTTGCTGCTGTAACGGCAGCCAGCTTTTCCGGTGAGTGTCCATTACACAGGGTTGCGGTGGATGATTCTGGAGCACTGTACTGGATCACCTCTTCACTTTTCAAGTCACCAACAATTTTTTTGTGCACATCTTTGCACTGAACTATTGTGTTTTCACCAACAAGTTTATATTTTATATTACATTTTTCACTATTTTGGTTTTTCATTGTTGATTTTCAATTAAGATTGGACTTACAATGCTGTGAAAAAGTATTTGACCCCTTACTGATTTTTATTGTTTTTTGCATATTTCTCACACCTAAATGATTCAGATCATCAAGCTAATTTTAATATTACACAAAGATAACCCGAGTGAAACCAAGATGCAGTTTTTAAATCATTATTTCATTTACTAGGGGAAAAAGCTGTTCAAACCTGCCTGGCCCTATGTGAAAAAAAGTAATTGCCCCCTCCCATGCTGAATCATGAATGAAGTGTGATTAACCACAATTTTTTGGAAAGCTGAGTTAAATTTCACTTGCCACACCCAGGCCTGATTAATGCCAGACCTGTTGAATCAAGAAATCACATAAATAGAATCTGCCTGACAAAGTAAAGCATGCTAAGGCCTCGTACACACTGTTTGATTGTTGTACGACCGAGTGTCTAATTTTTGTCAAAAGGGTGTGTGCAGGATTTTGTCTAGCATACTAACTATCCGCAAATTGTGGTGTGACAAACACGAACGTAGTGACGTACTATGAGAGTATAAAGAGGAAATTAATTTCTCAAGTGCCACCCTTTGGTCCCCTCCTGCTAATTTCATGTTAGTAGAAGTTTGGTCAGCGTTGATTCGCGATTTTCAGATCATACAGAACAAATGCCTTTTAAAATACATTTGGCATAACTACATCAGTATCACCAGCAAAGCAGCTTCATTATTATCCCATTAAAGAAGATGAGAATGTGCACTGCATTTCGAGAATTCATCAACTGCCGCATCACGAATGGTAATTCTAGATTATGAACAGTAGTTTACAAGACCAAACTCTTCCGGCTCATTCCTTGATTCCGAGCATGCGTGTTTGTAATTTTGACTTTTGTGTGACGATTTCTGTACTGACTATACGGAAATCAGGTGTTGAGTTCACATCCAAAAATGTTATAGCCTGCACATCCAGGTTTTGTCTGGCGAAAAAGCCAAATCAGCTGTCGAAAGCACCGTACTAACGATCCGAAAATCTGCAGACAGCTCGTCTTACGAATTTTCCCTTCTGATTTTCGTATCGTATGTACGAGGCCTTACAGATCACAAAAAGTCATTTTTCATGCCACAATCTAAAAAAATTCAAGAACAGATTAGAAACAAATGAATAACAATGAATGAATAACAAATGAATCTACATGTATCGTTCTAGGAAGGGTTTCAAAGCCATTTCTTAGGCTTTGGAACTCCAGTGAACCATGGGCAGAGCCATTATCCACAAAAGGAGATAACTTGGAACAGTGGATAACTTGGAACAGTGGTGAACCTTCCCAGGAGTGGTCGGTCTACAAAAATTACTCCAAGGGCATGAAGACAACTCAACCAGGACGTCATAAAAGAACCCAGACCAACATCTAAAGAACTGCAGGCCCCACTTGCCTCAGGTAAGATCAGTGGAGAAAAATGGCATCCATGGGAGAGTTCCAAGGCCAAAGCCACTGCTGACCAAAAAGAACACAAAGGTTCATCTCACATTTACCAAAAAACATCTTGATTATCCCCAAGACTTTCAGGCAAATATTCTGTGGACTGATGAGACAAAAATTTTACTTTTTGGAAGGTGTGCGTCCATCTGGCATAAAACAAAAACAGCATTTCATAACAAGAACATCATACCAACATACATGGTGGTGGTAGTCTGGGGCTGCTTTGCAGCTTTAGGACCTGGACGACTTACCATAATTGATGGAACCATGAATTCTGAGCTCTACCAGAAAATCCTAAAGGAGAATGTCTTGGCATCAGTTTGTGACTTCAAGCTCAAGTGCACTTGGGTTATGCTGCAGGACAATGATCCGAAACACAACAGCAAGTCCACCTCTAAATGGTTTAAACAAAGCAAAATTTAGGTTGGTTTTCGAATGGCCAAAATTGCTCCACAGCAATGTGAAAGACTCATTGCCAGTTATCGCAAATGCTTGATTGCAGTTGTTGCCGCCAAGGGTGGCACAACCAGTTATTAGGTTTAGGGGGCAATTACTTTTTTTCGCTTTAGCATTGTTTTCACTAACAGTTTTTTGGACTTTATTTCAATGTGCTGTTCATTTATACCACAGTATTCACATTTCAGCGCTGTTTATTTCGTTTTGGCGCTACACACTTTTTCTTAATGCCTCATTATTACTTTGGGATAAGAACTATACACTTTACTTTTCATTGCATGAATATTCATAGAAGACGTCTTGCCTGTGTCAAATTTATAAGGGGGAAAAAGGGGCAACTACCCTAGGTCCCCTGACAAAAGGGGCCCCCCTCTATACAAAAATATAAAACAATATAAGATAAAAGGGAAATGAGAGCAAGGTGTATACAAAAGAAGGGGAGGGGGGCCAATATCCTAGAAAATAGAACTATAAAGAGAAATATGCACTAAGTGTGCATTTGGGGTCGCCCTTAATGGATATTGTTGGCCAAAAGTGAGTATTAAATCTCATAGATTGTTATATATAAAAGTGCACTAGAGTGCCATCTTTATTAAACACATTCAATATATAAAAAAGGTAACAGTAGGAATTACAATTGTATAAAGTGCAAATACAAACACTATACATTCGCTTGCATATAGAAGATATAGCACCCATGTGCCTACAGCCCGCAGCCTGTATGGGGAGAATCAGGCGGATGAGGTGTATGGCATGTACCCGACATGTTTCATAATTGGGTATGTATTACTCGTTCATCAAGGGATTTATGATTAGGTGCTCAAATCTATCTGTAAATATCAAAGGACAAAAAGATAATAATAAAAAATATCTG
Source organism: Lithobates clamitans (assembly GCA_037952925.1). Lineage (NCBI taxonomy): Eukaryota > Metazoa > Chordata > Amphibia > Anura > Ranidae > Lithobates > Lithobates clamitans. The sequence goes on along the minus strand of JBBGZY010001841.1, from coordinate 2,107,958 downwards.
TGTCGTCATAAATTGTATGCGACTACATTTTTGCAATATATGCGATTTTAGTAATTATTGAAAGAAGTAGTATAGGGAAAGTCTAGTGTGGACTAATTATACTTACATCAATTTGATTCATAAAGACAAAAAACAGCAGTTAAAACAGTGAAACTGGGAGCAGGCTGGCTTCTGGTTCACATAACACAAGGTGGGCAACCAGGAGTGTGATGCAGAGCGTTGCAGCACTTTCACAAGGGATGACCGATGGAGATCTGTGTGTTTAAAAAGTGATGTTTGTAAGTGTACAAGGCATATAATTAAGCCAATGCTTTGCTGAAGGATAAAATAGTCATTCAGCTGTGGTTAAAAAGAAAAGTAGGTATGTAGAGTAAGTGTTCAAATAATCTGGAACAAAGTATCTATGCATATTACCTTGTGGCTATTTGGTAATCTCTCAAGACTCAGACCTCCAGGCAGCAGTTCAAAAGACTGACAATTGCCTAAGGAGTGTCTGTGTCTTAAATAGGGCAACTGATTGGACATCAGCCAATCAGTGTCCACTCCACATAATCAGCTGCAAAGCGAGCAGCCATGTGTGGAGATCGGGCATCCCCCAGACGACGAGGCGCGCGGCGTAGCTGCCTATATTCTTCAGAACATAGGCAGATAAAGCGTATTCTAAATAAATACTGGCACCTATTAACTATGGACCAAACTTTGGCCCCCTTTGTCCCCAGTGCCCCAACAGTCACCTATAGGAGGCCACCATCTATAGGAGACAAAATAGTCAATAGTGAGTACAAAACCTGCAAAGGCGATCCATGTAAAGTATTGGGAACATATATGTGTGGGGGCTGCCACTATTGCCAATATATGGACAAACGAAAAAATATCATTCTGCCCAATGGCCAAAGGTTCACCCCCAAGCACTATGTTAACTGCAAAACCCCAGCAATAGTATATTTACTGACTTGCGAATGCGGGTGCTACTATGTTGGTAAGACCATAAACGAGTTCTGGAAACGCATCTACCAACATCTTGGCACCATACGCAAACGCGATCCAGACCTCCCTATTGGTCGCCATATGGCAACGACTCATCCCTCATCGACCCCCAAAGTATATTTTTTGGCCCTTGATCGCATCCACTTCAGTCCAAGAGGAGGAGATTCTAACAAGCGTCTTCTCCAATGCGAACTGAGATGGATACATAATCTACGGGCCAATCATCCACCTGGCCTCAACGGGGCCTTTAACTTTAAACCATTTCTTCCCGGGTTCACATCAGGGGTCTGTGAACTAGATTTATAGGGATCTCCCAATATATCCCACTGTTTCCTCTTATTCTCCAATCTAATAATCTCATTTTTCTTTCATACTTTATGTACTGAATAGTATTCATCGGTGTAACAGAACATTTCCAGATGGATACAGGTATAGATACAAGACATTGTGCTCACATGTATCTAAACTGTCTTTGATCTAAATCATCGCTATACTATATGTCAAAATAATATGTATATCTGGGTTCCCTATACCGCTAAAATACGAATTGTTCTAAAATAATGAACACTTTGTGTCTACTTCAGAGATTTTGAAGATTTTGTTTTATTCCATTAACATTGTTTGAAATTGACTGTTATCCTATAAATTGCTCCATGCAACTTCTGGTCATTTATAACATGTTTTTCTCTTTCTTGTTTTGCTCTTTCATGTTTCCTTATTTATTCACCTCATGCAATCATGTACAGCAGGCTGGCTTTTTGTGATTCATCTTTATTCACCTTTTTACATCCATCCACAAGATGGCGCAGTTCTGCCCTGGTGTTGGATGTGCGCGTGTGCACGGACACCCGGCGGGTAAGCTCTACGCACGCATGGCCATGGGGCAGCACTTGGCTGCATGCCCCATAGGCCTTTTGCGTGTGGACGAGCTCTCGTACGGTTCCCGGTGTGGGTTTCGTTAATCGCGCCGGGACCGCATACCCGCCGGTGACGTCAAGACGCGTGACGTCATCACGCCCCCATGGGCGTGGCTACGCCGCGCGCCTCGTCGTCTGGGGGATGCCCGATCTCCACACATGGCTGCTCGCTTTGCAGCTGATTATGTGGAGTGGACACTGATTGGCTGATGTCCAATCAGTTGCCCTATTTAAGACACAGACACTCCTTAGGCAATTGTCAGTCTTTTGAACTGCTGCCTGGAGGTCTGAGTCTTGAGAGATTACCAAATAGCCACAAGGTAATATGCATAGATACTTTGTTCCAGATTATTTGAACACTTACTCTACATACCTACTTTTCTTTTTAACCACAGCTGAATGACTATTTTATCCTTCAGCAAAGCATTGGCTTAATTATATGCCTTGTACACTTACAAACATCACTTTTTAAACACACAGATCTCCATCGGTCATTCCTTGTGAAAGTGCTGCAACGCTCTGCATCACACTCCTGGTTGCCCACCTTGTGTTATGTGAACCAGAAGCCAGCCTGCTCCCAGTTTCACTGTTTTAACTGCTGTTTTTTGTCTTTATGAATCAAATTGATGTAAGTATAATTAGTCCACACTAGACTTTCCCTATACTACTTCTTTCAATAATTACTAAAATCGCATATATTGCAAAAATGTAGTCGCATACAATTTATGACGACACAGATATTTTTTATTATTATCTTTTTGTCCTTTGATATTTACAGATAGATTTGAGCACCTAATCATAAATCCCTTGATGAAGGAGTAATACATACCCATTTCCGAAACATGTCGGGTACATGCCATACACCTCATCCGCCTGATTCTCCCCATACAGGCTGCGGGCTGTAGGCACATGGGTGCTATATCTTCTATATGCAAGCGAATGTATAGTGTTTGTATTTGCACTTTATACAATTGTAATTCCTACTGTTACCTTTTTTATATATTGAATGTGTTTAATAAAGATGGCACTCTAGTGCACTTTTATATATAACAATCTATGAGATTTAATACTCACTTTTGGCCAACAATATCCATTAAGGGCGACCCCAAATGCACACTTAGTGCATATTTCTCTTTATAATAAAACAATATAAGAATGATATAGAATATAAAAAACTGAAAAAACTGCAAAAAACCTCTAAAGGGATTTTTAAGGCAATGAAAACTATAGATTATAAAAATCAAGGTTTATTATAAATTGATATAAAAATATATGTTATATGGTAACAAAAGAGTATTGTGATTAGAAATAGCACATAGCAAAACATTAAAAAAAGTGTATTTATAAGAATGGAAAAGGAAAATGATACATCACACTACCCAATACAATCACCACAGACGAGAAACCGTGGTGTCGAGTAGTGAAATTCCAACGCTTTTCAACGTGCTCAATTCAAAGAGAAATGTCTTCTTCAGGGAAATGTATCACAATATCCTCCTAATGCACTTCAAGGGTTAATGAAAACTCCCGTGTTGGGGTGAGAGGTCCCGACTCCCTAGGAATAATACGTTTCCAAAGTCCACTACAGGACGGCTGGATATATAAAGTTACGACCCAAATGCAGGCGTGCCAACATCAAGAATAGATTGTTTGCAGCCAAAGGTATATCATTCTGTAGCCTCCAGAACGGTCCATGCACCCTGAGAGCCCTCGGTAATACAGGGGGGGAAGGAGTGACCCTTTGTAATATATTGCAGGTTACCAATCATTGGATGTGGTGGCTGCATTGGTTTTCTTTTTTTTACACCTCCTGGTGGAATGAGCACAGGAGGCACAAGCATTGTCAGTAGGAGAGTGTTACATAGTTACATAGTTACATAGTTAGTAAGGTTGAATAAAGACACCAGTCCATTCTCAGTGTGGGCGCATATCTACAATTGTCCCTATACATTATGTCTCATTAAGATTCTCATCTATCATTATTATTTATTTAAGGTACCCATATAGAATCCTCAATTTATGCAGCACTCCATACATACATCGCACACTCTCATCGGTCCCTACCCTAAAAGAGCCCACAATCCAAGGACCCCAACTCACATTCATATAGGGCTAATTTTTTGGACAGAAGCCAATTATCCTACCAGCATGTCTTTGGAGTGTGGGAGGAAACCGGAGTACCCGGAGGAAACCCACACAGGCAGAACATGCAAACTCCAGGCAGGTAGTGTCGTGGTTGGGATTCGAACCAGCAACCCTTTTTACTGCTAGGTGAGTGTGCTACCCACTACACCACTGTGCCGCCCGTATTATGGTAGCAGATTAAATACGCTAACAAATCTAGCTCACACTTTATAATCAGTTTTGGGATAAATGATTTACATAAATAAAATAATAAATAAAGCTGATCATTTTACCCACCCCGTCAACGTTAACCGCTTGCCGACCAGCCGCCGCAGTCTTACTGCGGCAGAATGGCTCGGCTTCGCGAATCGCCGTTATGTTACGCCGCTTCTTATTGTGGCCACTAGGGGCGCACGAGAGAGACACAAAGTATGAACACCGATCTTTCTCTTCCCCTAGTCCCATCCCCCCTTCAGTTAGAACAGACACTAGGGAACACAATTAACCCCTTGATCGCCCCCTAGTGTTAACCCCTTCACTGCCAGTGAACATTTTTACAGTAATCAGTGCATTTTTATAGCACTGATCGCTGTATAAATGACAATGGTCCCAAAAATGTGTCAAAATTGTCCGCCATAATGTCCCGCAGTCCCGATAGAAATCACAGATCGCCGCCTTTACTAGTAAAAAAAAAAAATAATAATAAAAATGCCATAAATCTATCCCCTATTTTGTAGACGCTATAACTTTTGCGCAAACCAATCAATATACGCTTATTGCGAATTTTATTACCAAAAATATGTAGAATAAAGCATATCGGCCTAAACTGAGAAAAAATTAGCTTTTTTTAAAAAAAAAATTTGGGGATTTTTATTATAGCAAAAAGTACAAAATATTGTGTTTTTTTCAAAATTGTCGCTATTTTTTTTGTTTATAGCGCAAAAAATAAAAACCGCAGAGGCGATCAAATACCACTAAAAGAAAGCTCTATTTGTGGGGAAAAAAGGACGTCAATTTTTGTTTGGGTACAACGTCGCGCGACCGCGCAATTGTCAGTTAAAGCGACGCAGTGCCGAACCGCAAAAAATGGCCCGGTCATTCAGCAGCCAAATACTTCCGGGGCTGAAGCGATTAAGTGGTTTGTCTCATCCATGTAAACTGATACATTCTGCTGGAGAGCTCGTGCTTTTGAAAATGCAACAGACTTACTGACCAGATCACCAGATGAAAATAAAAGAAAGAAAGCCTAAAGAAGAAAGCTAATGCAGTCATCAAATCTAATGCCCTGTACACACGGTCGGATTTTCCGATGGAAAATGTCCGATCGGAGCGTGTTGTCGGAAATTCCGACCGTGTGTGGGCTCCATCGGACATTTTCCATCGGATTTTCCGACACACAAAGTTGGAGAGCAGGAGATAAAATTTTCCGACAACAAAATCCGTTGTCGGAATTTCCGATCGTGTGTACACAAATCCGACGGACAAAGTGCCACGCATTCGCAGAATAAATAAAGAGATGAAAGCTATTGGCCACTGCCCCGTTTATAGTCCCGACGTACGTGTTTTACGTCACCGCGTTCAGAACGATCGGATTTTCCGACAACTTTGTGTGACCGTGTGTATGCTAGACAAGTTTGAGCCAACATCCGCCGGAAAAAATCCTAGGATTTTGTTGTCGGAATGTCCGATCAATGTCCGACCGTGTGTACGCCCTATAAGAATTGGTAAGCCGCAAGTTAAAAAATGTTTGCTTATGGGGTTAATACTGCTTTAATTCCTATAGGCCTTTGAACCGATTGAATTGATAGTTCCAGGACACTGTAGGGGATTGCAGAGCAGGAACGACTGTGTTCAGAATCCGTGTCGAGATGAAAATGAGATGTCTTCTGCAACCAGACTGTGTGACCCTCTTATAAAAACATGGCACATTTCCATGAGTACATAGCCGGCACTCCCTCTCTTAATATTCTTAGGTTCAAAGATAGTCAAAGGAGTTCAGACTGACAAGAGCTGTCTTCCTAATTACAACCAATAAGCTTCTTTTCAACTGAAAAAAACTGCTGAAATGATTGTAACCAGTGAGCACTTTAAAGCGGCATTAAACCTAGAACATAATATATTGCAGCTTACCAATCATTACATGTGATGGTTGCATTAGTTTTCTTTTTTTTTAGGGCTTTTTCCCCTCAGTTTTCACCTGGTGATCCTGCCAATAACACACTTCGGGGTTGACTTACTAAAACTGAAAAGTGCAAAATCTGGGACAGCTCTGCATAGGAACCAATCAGCTTTCAGTTTTCTTTTTTTTCCTTTTGTTAAAGCTTAATTGAAGAAGCTGAAGTTAAAAACTGATTGGCTCCCATGCACAGCTGAACCAGATTTTGCACTCTCTAGTATTAATAGATCAACCCGTTCCTGTATTAGAGTGCCCCCACTCTGGATGAAGGAACACAGGGGGCACAGCAGACAGCAGCATTGTCAGTCTGGGGGAGGAAGGTGTTAGATGTATTAGCAGATTTAAATACACTAACACATTAAAGCCAAACTCAGTTATAGCAAACTGTTTTTTTTTTCCTTTTGTGATAAAGGTTTTGTTTAAATAAATAAAAGCTGATCATTGTAAGCACCCCTGTCAGCGGTTTGACTCATCTGTGTAAACTGATACATTCTGCAGGAGAGTTTGTGCTTTTGAAAAAAACAACAGACTTGCTGGCTGGATCACCGAATGAAAATGGAAGAAAGAGAGCCCAAAAAAGAAAACAAATGCAGCCATCACATCTAAGAATTGGTAAGCTCTCCCTCTTTTTTTGTTTATTCCCTTCCCTTTGTATTATTTCTGTTCTGTTACACCTGCTTTACAAAATAAAAAACTTTCTGTTAAAAAAAAAAAAAAAGAATTGGTAAGCTGCAATATAATAAATGTTTGCTATTGGGTTTAATACTGCTTTAAAATGTATTTAATTCTTTTCTCTGTTGCAGATTTCTCCTGGGGTAGGAATCATCTAAATACAGCAACTGTAGAAACTGAAACATTGTTCAGACACAAGATGAAGAGAGATACAAAGTAACATTGTTACTTTTATATCTCCGTTTCACTCATCTGCAGTTTTAATACAATTTGTCCCTTATTAATTCTTAGTTTACTCTAATTTGCATTAATTAACTACTTGCCTACCGGGCACTTTCACTTCTTCCTGCCCAGACCAATTTTCAGCTTTCAGCGCTGTCACACTTTGAATGACAATTGCGCGGTCGTGCAACACTGTACCCAAACTAATCTTTTATATATATATATTTTTTTTAGACAGATAGAACTTTCTTTTGGTGGTACTTATTCACCACTGGCTTTTTTTTTGTTTTTTTTTGTTAAGGAAACGAAAAAAGACCAAAAATTCTGAAAGTAAAATAAGTTTTTTTTAGTTTCAGTTATAACATTTTGTGAATAAGTAATTTTTCTCTTTCACAGTGCAGGAACCTTTTCAAAAGTCAGACCGACACAAGTCGGACCAGTTAAGACAGCTCTCATAGGGAACCATTCGTTATGATTATCGCCATGCGAGAATTGTGCGCTCAAAGTCAGAGCTCTTGTTGCACCAGTGTGAACCGAGCCTAAGATCCACTAACGAATTGAAGCCAAACTTCAGCTAACACTCAGTTATTGCAAACTGTTTTTTTTTTTTTTTCCTTTTTGGATAAAGATGTTAAATAAATAAATAAAATCTGATCATTGTACGCATCCCTGACAGTAGTAAATGGTTTGTCTAATCTCTCTAACTTCTACGTCAGCAGAACAGCTTGTTTTGTTTTCGAAAAACAACAGAATTACTGTCTGGATCACCAAGACAAAATAAGGGAAAGGAATCTTAAAAACAAAACAAATTCAGCTATCACATCTAAGAATTGGTAAGCTGCAATATAATACATGTTTACTTTTAGGTTTATAACCTTTCTTAACCTCTTCCCATCTGCGCTATAGTCAAAAGACGGCTGCAGTGCGGACCTAATTTGCCGGGGGGGCATCCATGGATGTCTTCCTGTGCTCGAGCGCCTGCGCGCCCCCTGCGATCAGTGGGTCTATAAGACTTGGCTGATCATAGATAGGAGTAAGGGGTCGATCCCGACCCCTTAACACGTAATCAGCTGTCAGCCAATGACAGCTGATCATGTGATGTAAACAGAGCCGGTAATCTGCTATTTTTTTCTCCTCATGCTACCAGGAAAAAAAAGCCGATCACCGGTGGCTGTGAGAGGGACATCAGTCCCGATCATGGAGAGCCTCTGCAGAGGCTTTTGTGCCCACCTGTGCCACCTACCCGTGCCTACCAGCGCCACCTACCAGTGCCCACCAGCACCACCCATCAGTGCCCACAGTGTTACCTATCAATGCCCACAGTGTCACCTATCAGTGCCCACAGTGCCAACTATAAATGTCACCAATCAGTGCCTCATCACCAGTGCTGCCTATCAATACCACCTTCCAGTGCCCATCAGTGCCACCTACCAGTGCCCATCAGTGCCACCTACCCTGTTTCCCCAAAAATAAGACCTAGCGTGATTGTCAGTGATGGCTGCAATATAAGCCCTACCCCCCAAATAAGCCCTACCCTGAAAACAAGACCTACAAGGACTTATTTCGGGGGAACTAGGGCTTATTTGGGGGGTAGGGCTTAAATTGCAGCCATCACCGACAATCACGCTAGGTCTTATTTTCGGGGAAACAGGGTACCAGTGCCCATCAGTGCCACCTATCAGTGCCCATGAGTGACATCTATCAGTGCCCATCAGTGCCACCCATCAGTGCCACTCATCAGTGCTACCCATCAGTGCCGTCTTATCAGTGCCATCTTATCAGCGCCCATCAGTGCCATCTTATCAGTGCCTATCAATGCAGCCCATCAGTACCCATCAGTGCAGCCTCATCAGCGAATATCAATGAAGGAGAAAAATTACCCGTTTGCAAAATTTTTTAACAAACTATGAAACATGTTTTTGTTTTTTTTTTCAAAAATTTCTGTATTTTTTCTTTGTTTAGCAAAAAATAAAAACCCAAGTGGTGATTAAGTACCACCAAAAGAAAGCTCCATTTGTGTGAAAAAAATGATAAAAATGTCATTTGGGTACAGTGATGGATGACCAATTGTCATTCAAAGTGTGACAGCGCTGAAAGCTGAAAATTGGCTTGGGCAGGTGGGGGTTTAAGTGCCCAATAAGCAAGAGGTTAACCACTGACCATATGTTATAATAATTAAGCACTGAATTATAACGAATATGAGGACTCACATATTTCTTTAGGATAATGCTATAATGGTGTAAGGCATAATATTAGGGGTGGTGTCAAAATACAGTCTGTTTAACTCTATAGAACCTTTTAAAATGGTAATGTCATGTTGTTATTTTTATATGTGGATATTAATATAAACTACTGTTTTTATGACAAATATGTTGTACTGCCTGGTACCTCTAAAGTCTGATTATATTTTACTGAATAAGTGTCATTTTATATAAGACAAATTATATTTATTTATATACAATAGATTTTTTTTTAAGTAAGACTAAACAAAGTAGTAAAAAATAGTATTTTTTCCAGTTTTTGTTAAAATTTTTGTCTATGGGTTGCATAAAAAGACATTTATTTTTTCAAAACAATATAAAAAAGAATGCCTTATTTGTTCCTAAAAAAACCCAAAAAACAATAAATGTGACTTTCACCCAGTGGCGGCACGTCCATATGGGGCGCCACCCTCCTGCATGTAGATTTGGGGCACCCGGCCCCAAATCTACATGCAGGGCGCCGGACGCATGGATTCCAATTTTTTTTTTTTTTTTTTAAGCACATGATTAGAGCCTGAGACTATAATTGGCTTCAAAAAAGGGTGGGCACGGGACACAGAGTACTGTGCCCTGAGCTCACCCAGGATGCGGGTGCTGAGACCCGACTGGCCGAGAGAAGAAGCGATCGTATTGGCCACTGAAGAGCAGGAGACGCAGGGGAAGCGGCCGTGAAGCCGAGGAAGAAGTGCTGCCAGCGACCTAGATGGGGTAAGTGCGGGGCTGACGAATGAGCAACTTTAAAAAGTGTCCAAAGATTTCAAACAAACTTCTTTCACATTGTCATTATGGGGTATTTATGTGGATGAATAAAAATACAGACAGCGCTTGCTTCACCATAAACTAATATGTGGTATCACTTCTATTATAGTATATACTATAGAGTAGAGGTGCACCAAAATTTTAGCCGCCGAAAATTATCGGCTGAAAACTGTGTTTTTTCATTCAGCCAATAGCAAAAAACAGCCAAAACCGAAAGGGGGCGGGGTCCTCCCCGGGTGCTGCCCATTGCGGGAGTGTCACCCTGGCGTGCCCCAGTCCTCCACGCCTTCTGCCTCTCGTCGCTGCGATCTCCGTGTGTCACGGAGCTGAATTGTCCAGGCCATAGTAACAGGACATTGAATCAGTGTGACGTCATCACAGGAGACGGAACATTGTTACTGCGGCCCAGGCAATTCAAACCCTGTTCCATGACCCACGGAAATCGCCACTCTGATCCGGGCACAGGCATACTGCTTATGATGGACACTGGTGAGGCTGCTGGGCACTGTTAGGCTGCATATGACAGGCCCTGGTGAGGCTGCTGAGCACAGACAGGCTGCATATGATGGGCACTGGTGAGGCTGCTGGGCACAGACAGGCTGCATATGACGGGCCCTGGTGAGGCTGCTGGGCACTGGTAGGCTGCATATGACGGGCGCTGGTGAGGCTGCTGGGCACAGACAGGCTGCATATGATGGGCCCTGGTGAGGCTGCTGGGCACTGGTAGGCTGCATATGACGGGTGCTGGTGAGGCTGCTGGGCACTGGTAGGCTGCATATGACGGGCGCTGGTGAGGCTGCTGGGCACAGGTAGGCTGCATATGACGGGCACTGGTGAGGATGCATTGATCTTCAGTGTCATGTCTGCAGTCTCTGACTATCTCCTGTATCATATCTGCTAGAGGTGCACCGAATGGAAATTTTGCTAATACTATTAGCAATGTGTTTAAGTTTAAGTAAGAGACTGCAGACATGATACAAGAGATGGTCAGAGACTGCAGACTGCATTTCTCTTGACCTTTCTTGCCCTAAAGGTGCCAATAATGGAAAACAATAATATTATGTTAATTTAAATTGATGATATTATTAAAAAGTTGAATATAATACAATTATATATAAAAATCAAAATATTTACCCCATTATTTAGTAACCCAGAATTCCCACTCACTAGGGAAGCTAAGTCATTTCTTAAATGGAAAGGGGATCAAGCCACTAGAATAGTGGAAACGATGGAGGGGGGAAAAATTCTCCCACTAGAAAATATGGGAGAAGAACATAAAAATAAATGGATGTTGCATGGCTTACTCCATGGATACATTTTGTCCTTAACAAAAGAAGCCGCTTTGGACAGACCCTTAACCTCATTAGAAAAAATTCTTACTCAATCAGAGAGACCGACACATGTCTTATCAAAGATATATAGGATCCTGAATACTGAAGGTCAAAACCAAGATATACCCTACACTAAGAAATGGGAAAGAGAACTAGGTATGGAGTTTCCTAAGAACAAATGGGATAAAGCTATTACAATAACTCATAAATTATCATTATCTATTAAACATCAAGAAAGGAACTATAAGATCTTAGCCAGATGGTATAAATGTCCTGTGGATCTACATAAGATAAGCACGATCAATAATGACGAATGTTGGAGATGTCATACAGCTCGAGGCACAATGTCTCATATATGGTATTATTGTCCCAAAATACAGCCATTCTGGCAAAAAATCTTTGAAATCTACAGAGATATGACTGGTAAAGATCTTTACCCAGATGTACAAATAGCGATCTTGTCTATGATACCGGGCTCTTTGAAAAGCATAAAGAAAGGTATATTAAAATATTTCTTGACAGCAGCACGTACTTGCATAGCCAGAAAATGGAAAAAGACAAATATGCCCTCTACGATGGAATGGGAGAGCGAGATGGCGGAGATGCGTGCCATGGAGGAGAGAAAGGTAATAGAGGAGGGTCTGAGTAATCATTCGGCTAATGCATGGTCTAAATGGACAGAGTATAGTACCTCTTCACAATTGCTCAGAGAAGGAGAGATGGTAAGAGACGCTGAATAAGACATATTATGGTAGGGTTAAACTTTTCCCCTATTTTTCCCCCTTTTTTTTTTTTTTTCTTGGAGAGTGTATGGCCTGTGTGTGTGTGTGGGGGGGGGGGGGGGGGGAGGGAATAATTTTTTTTTTAGAATACACATTTCCATTGTATGCTAAAAGTTAAGTGTCAGAGACCCAGATCATATAGTATAAGGTTAAATGTAACTGTATAGTTAGATGTGTATGAGGTTTGTTAGTTTTGTAAAAATTCTTTTGTAAAACTGTTTTGGATAAATAAAGATTTTGAAAAAAAAAAAAAATCAAAATATTTTTTATAAACTACCATTTTCAGTATCGGTTTTCGGCATTGGTTTCGGCACCAAAATTTCCATTTGGTGCACCCCTACTATAGGGTTATTGCTGCACCCAATCTATATTAGAAATGAATACATGGGGACAGTGGCAAAACATTAACCACAATGATGTCGTGTACAAAAAATTCTATGATATGAAAATAATCAATACATATTTTAAAGTGACTATTATAGTGCAAAAGTGCTTTTTATGCAAAACAAAGTCTCTTTTATGAACAATAATTTTTATTCATCTACATTGGCTCACCTAATGAGACAGCATAGATAGCAGCGGCTCACCCACATCATTAATTACTTAGATTGCATGCCTGGGCACGGGTGTTTAACACTTATTTATTATATGCGTGTGTATATATATATATATATATATATATATATATATATATATATATATATATATATTACAGAGCTATACAATAACTTCATTTCTGAACATATTTTTCTTTGTATGGATTGCATTGGGTTGTTACCGACATGTGGTGAAAATTTCATGTCAATAGCACCTTTATAGAAGTATATTTACCTAGAAAAATGGTGACATGTTCAATACTTATTTTACCAGATCAACTGTATATAGATATGTGTGTGGATAGATAGATAGATAGATAGATAGATAGATAGATAGATAGATAGATAGATAGATAGATAGATAGATAGATAGATAGATAGATAGATAGATAGATAGATAGATAGATAGATAGATAGATAGATAGATAGATATGACATTCTATGCCGTATAGGATAGGGATTGAGCTGGATGGAGGTGTAGTTTATATAATCATTTAGTATCTTTATATGGTATTTTTATGATGAAAAAAATGTGCAATAAAATGTATATAGTATTTTGTAGATATCACATGTATTCTTTGCAGAGTAACTTTAAAAAAAACATTTTTTATTTTGGAATTTCTTCTTTTTTTTTGTCAATATTTGGTAAATGTCACTTTCACGCTTTTATAAATTCTTCCATAAACTCTGCCCTCACATGACAAAGTTGCAAAACTACGCTTTGTTCTCACAGTCCCTTTATTCCTGCATAGAGTATATAGGGAGGGTGAGTCTGGGCTCTCAGGAAATTCTAGTTCTGACGCTCCTCAAAGGTCAGCGAGGTGTTCTGCTGATTGCTGTCCTCTCCCTTTAGGTATTTAAAGTCCTCAGGTTTCAGCAGGTGGAATATTTTCTCTTCGCTCTCCGGCAGTAGATGACTTGGTGATTCTCAGGCATGATGTGGTGTGCCATTTTCCTGGCTGTTGTCACAGCCATTCAGCTGACGCCAGCGCATGCCTCACCGAAGAAAGGTAAGTGAGGTTTATTGGTGGTCTAATGTTCATACCACAGGCATACAGACACACAAGGGGGAGTAGAGGGGGCAACTGCATTACTCTACTGGTATGTCTTCATAAGGTGCATGTGGTGGGATGGGAACAGGTCCTACAGGAATCTCCCTTCCACAAATGGGGAAAACTGCTTTTAATAAGTTGTGGGTGATTAGCTTCAAGTAGAGAGTTCTCAGAAAGGTAATCCAGCCATGTGCAAGGTTAAGGGGCTTCTTGCCCATGTTTATTTGGTCAGCAAATAAAGCAACAGACAAGGATTCCCATGCAGTGGTAGAAAACATAGTCTCAAAGCAAAAGTCCATCAAAACAAAATGCAAGCCTCCTGGCTAATAAATAGGTCTCACTGAGTGTACTTCAGTCCTGCAGACATGTTCCCTCACAGCCTACTTCCATCTCTCTCTCAGCACCACCACTGATTCTACTCAGGTAAGTCAAAATTTTACCCCAGGTGGGGAACCTCTTGCTGCCTACAGACCTCTCTCTGCTACCATTTACCTTGAATCTCAAGATTCTATGTGTCAGATATACACCATCAATAATCGACAGGGGCTGTTTGTCACAAAGTATTATTTGAGTTATGGTACCGAATGGAACTTCAGGGAATGGGTTTAGCATTTTGTAGATCAGAATCCATTACTTTGCAGGTCAATGCTGATGTGCAGAGTGATATAACACACGGTGATCAGATTTTCATTCATTGTAGCCAGATAACACAAAATATGGGTTACTACCAGGGCTTTTTTTCAGCGGGAATGTGGGGTAACGCAGTTCCAGCACCTCCTGCATGGCAAGGGGTTCTGGGGCTGCAGCAGGGTCTATTGATACTGGCTGCTGGGGGATCTATTGTCGATGAAGAAAGCTATTTTTGCAGGGGATCTATTGTTTCTGGGGTTGGGTCTTATGTTGCTGGGGGGGTTAGTTGTTGCTAGGCAGGATCTACTGTTGAGGGAGGGATCTATTGATGTTGGCTGCAGGGAAATTTGTTGTTGCCGCCGGGGGTCTATTGTTGCTGCAGGGTATATTGTTGAAAGGATTTCATTGTTGCTTGGGGGGATCTGTTGTTGATGGGGGAAGGGTCTATTGTTGCTGGCTGCAGTGGATCTATTTTACTGCTTTTCTTGTTATCATTGACAAATTCCATACAAATTACTTAGCAACATTACTTGGTTCTGTATTCTGTAAAATGAGTGATACTGGGATGTGGGTAGGGGTTGGAACTAAGGGATGAAGCTCGAAGGTGGGTAGGGGGCAGAGACAAGGGGTGACTCTGAAAGGGGGAGTTCCTGCACTTTTTTCTTTTTTAGAAAAAAAGCCCTGGTTACTACAATGGATGAATTATCCTTGTTCTGCCTAAAGGTTAACTTTATACAATTGTTAAACTAAACTCTGGGAATACCCCATCCCAACTAATGGCTCTTTAAAACATCCTGAAGACCCTTTTTACTTACCTAAATCAAGGAGCACAAGATGCGTTGGATCCTGAGTCTTTTATCTTCTTCACTGAACATTAACAGGAGCCATTTTCAGGCATCCACATTGCTGACATGGAGACTTCCAATTGGTTGTCCAATGGTAAGGTCCTCTCAGATACTAGAATACTGCACAGCATGATGATGGCACGAAGAGACAAGTGGCCAGGACAAGCCTGATTATTGGAGGAGAGTACACTGAGTTCCCAACACAGCTAGAGAACGGACCACACTGAGTTCTCATGGCTAGTGTGGTCAGTTTTTAATAGGGAAGCAGAGGGACTGACAAGAACACCAGATATTTCACATAAAGGAAGCAATACAAAGAGAAGAGGGTACTTTCTCATACAAGTACAGCAGGCACATAGCAGGAATATGAAATGTTAGGTTTATATGTTCTTTAAGTAGCCTTCTCACCACCACAATCCCGTGAATGTAGCCAGCATAGTTACAAATTTAGCTTCACCTACTGAGTTCAGTGGTACGAATGTTCGAGCCACAGTGACGTAACTTCTGCGTGCGGGAGTCACTGTTTACGGCACAGACCTTTCAGAGCGTATGCACCGGTGACGTCACCGGCTGCTTCTAAAGTAAATATTGCCTAAACGGTGCACGTTTAGGATATATTTATTGTACCTATAGGTAAGTCTTATTATAGTAAATAATCCACCGTGCTAGGTGTAAACAATATGAAATCTTGTACAATCCCAATATAGTGATGTAGAAAGTGGTCGTGCTCAATAATAAATTTGTGTTCCAAGGTGCTCAGACTGGGTGCCCCACATAGATGTACACTCACCCTTAGGAGTTGACCAACTATCTCTAGTATGGTCTTTCAGGCATGAGGGGAAACCCCTGGTGAGATCCGTGTTGGTGCTTCTTGTGGTAAGTTGCCTCATATATATGAATGGGAATGATAAAAAAGAATCCTCATTGCGCAATGTCGTAGAAAAGTTTTTTGTTAAAACCAGTTAAAACTTACACTCACATGCAATGGTGCCTAAATCCTGGCACCCGGCGTGTATACAGTAGCAGGTGATTGGGAAATCAGCCCACAAATGTGCCGCTAGCCACGGTTCCGCTCGAGTCCCAGGGTGTAGCGTGGACGGAAGTGTGTTGCAGTGACACAGAGGCATTATCGCGTCACCGCGACACACTGCCGTGTTTTAACAAATAAACTTTTCTACGGCATTGCGCAATGAGGATTCTTTATTATCGTTCACATTCATTTATATGAGGCAACTTATCACAAGAGGTGCCAACACGGATCTCTCCAGGGGTTTCCCCACATGCCTGAGCGATCAGGCTAGAGATAGTATGGTGGGGCACCCAGTCTGAGCACCTTGGAGCACAAATTTATTACTGAGCACGAGCACTTTCTACATTACTATATTGGGACTGTACAAGATTTCATATTGTTTACACCTAGCGCGGTGGATTGTTTTCTATTTTATAACTTTTTGCATCTAGCAAGTTTTTAACTGCAGCTGATGGAATTATTCAATGTATTTGTGTAATTTAATTTGACATATATTTATTGGCGCTTAGTATTTATTCATAAGCCTTATTATAGGCTTTCCTATAGGTAAAAGTCAATCACGGGAGTTTACTCCTACAGTGTGGATGAATGAATCTCCTGCTGTGGCTATTGTATTTTGACAGTTGGCCCTGTTGGTTGGCCAACAAATTACCACCTTGCTCCTTCAATTTTTCAGCCGAGGGATGCTGGTTGGGAAGTGTCAGGTGGGGCCACGAGTGAATGTTGTCAGGTTTCTCTGAAACCGGACAAAATTTGTAAAGTGTATGGCTCTTTAAGCTCAATTCACTACTTTGAAGTGCAACTTTGACGCAAATTTTGGATGGGAGCAACTTGGACACGACCTTTGCTTTGACCAGTGATAATAGACAACTGTCGCACAATAGTTGCATTGTCTAACATTCAGGTACGACTTTAATGCAACTTTTAAGCGTTAACATTGAAGTCTATGGCCCTCAAATTGCGTGAAAGTCAGACCAAGGTAGTGGCATGAACTACTTTGAAGTTGTTGAAACTTTATTTTGCACATATATGAATGGTTATAATTGGAAAACATGGGGAACGACTTGTCAAGCAACTTTGATGTCCAAGGTTGCAATGCAAGACTTCCAAGTGTGAATGGAGCCTTACTCTGGCTGCTCATGCTAGATCCCCTTACTCCTTCCAAACGGGCATGGGGGACAGCGATCAACTTATGTTGTATGATATTTGCACAAATGTTTTTGAAATCTATATTGTCAAGAAAAATTACACCAAAATTAATTTTAGTGCACACAATCAAATACATAATTTATAAAATATAAACGATGGGGTTGCATTCAAACTAAAATCAATAGATACCAAACATGTAAAGCTGTAAAATTACATTAACTGTGAAATGCCAAAAAATATGCCCATGCCCAAGTGCAGAAAAAATACCTCCCGATCTGCCAGAAGTACAGCTCCTAACTTCAGTTGAGAGTTGACAACACAGTAGTTTTTCTGGAATGACACATCATGCTAAATCCCCTTACTCCTTCCAAACAGCCATGGGGGACAGCGATCAACTTCCAAAAATGATACACAAAACTTTTCTACAGGTTGATCCCTCTCCTCTCTGAATTGTGATCATTTTATTCATTACAGCAAGAAAAAGACACAGAAAAAGTCACAATTCTTGTGAATCATTATCATATAGCTGTAAATTCCTTTGAGCTAATTTACAGAGAAACAAGTATGTTTTTTTCATTTACTATCTCTGGAAATATCTCTGTTATTCAAAAAATGTCTGTGGAGGTGTCTCGATAATAAACAAGAATGTCAAATTAAATTAAGGTAATGTAAAGTGAAGAACATGAGTCAGATTTTCTCAATCAGGGTTCCTCTAGAAAAATGTTAAAAATTTGCATTTCTTTGCTCGAAAATTACTTAAGTATTTTTTTAAATGAAAAGAATAAACAGCGCCTGCTCCTCCTTGACATTAATTCCTCTTATAAATGTACCCAGTTGGTATATTTATACGTGATATTGGCCTAGGATGATTGGATATAACATATGGCTATATATCAACATGATTGATCCATAACTAACATATATGCATTATATTGTTGAACCAAATGACCATTATGGGTTGAATAGACAATATAATTTATTTGAATAGTAACAATTATTAAAAGTGACAATAATAAAATGAATTAAAGTGCATAATGTAAAACAAGTGCAAAATAATCCTTTTCTTAGTGCAGGAAAGTGCGATAGTACTCCATGTCCCAATGGAGTTGGTGATCCTCCTCCTGGGGATGATATACATTTCCAAATTTACCAGATGGGTTGGACTCCTTTGCCTTACAGCAAAACAGAGTCAAACTTGCCTGTAGGTCATTTACTGGGGACCAAACCCAATGCTGTAATCTCTGGTTACTTCCGGTATCTCCTCTATGGTGTATATCCTGCAATTATGGCTCTGGAACTTCAGGGGTAAACCATGTGCAGCGCATGATAAAAGAAAGAGAGAGCTCCTCATAGAGTAAAATCCTCAGGATTTATTGGTTAAAACAGCTTACTATCTATCTATCTATCTATCTATCTATCTATCTATCTATCTATCTATCTATCTATCTATCTATCTATCTATCTATCTATCTATCTATCTATCTATCTATCTACACAACCCCTGGCAAAAATTATGGAATCACCAGTCCCTGAGGATGTTCCTTCAGTTGTTTATTGTTGTAGAAAAAAAGCAGATCACAGACATGGCCAAAAACGAAAGGCATTTCAAATGGCAACTTTCTGGCTTTAAGAAACACTAAAAGAAATCAAGAAAAATAATTGTGGTGGCCAGTAACAGTTAGATTTATAGAACAAGCACAGGGAATAAATTATGGAATCACTCAATTCTGAGAAAAAAATTATGGAATCACCCTGTAAATTTTCATTACAAACACTAACACCTGCATCAGATTAAATCTGCTTGTCAGTATGTAGGTAAAGAGGGTAAGTCATTACGCAGTGTTGCACAAGATGTTGGTTGTTCACTGTTGGCTGTGTCTAAAACATGGACCAAATAGAAACAACATGGAAGGTGGTTAAAGGCAAGCATACTGGTAGACCAAGGAAGACATCAAAGCGTCAAGACAGAAAACTTAAAGCAATATGCCTTGAAAACAGAAAATGTACAACAAAACAAATGAGGAACAAATGGGAGGAAACTGGAGTCAACATCTGTGACCGAACTGTAAGAAACCACCTAAAGGAAATGGTATTCACATACAGAAAAGATAAAAGAAAGTCATCTCTAACACCTAAACACAAAAAAACAAGGTTACAATGGGCTAAGGAAAGGCAATCGTGGACTGTGGATGATTGGATGAAAGTCATATTCAGTGATGAATCTCAAATCTGCTTTGGGCAAGGTGATGATGCTGGAACTTTTGTTTGGTGCCGTTCCAATGAGATTTATGCAGACGACTGTCTGAAGAAAACATGCAAATTTCCACAGTCAATTATGATATGGGGCTGCATGTCAGGTAAAGGCACTGGGGAGATGGCTGTCATTAAATCTTCTATAAATACACAGGTTTACATTGAAATTTAGACACTTTTCTTATCCCATCTATTGAAAGGATGTTTGGGGATGATGAAATCATTTATCAAGATGATAATGTATCTTGCCATAGAGCAAAAACTGTGAAAAAATTCCTTGAAGAAAGACACATAAGGTCAATGTCATGGCTTGCAAACAGTCCGGATCTCAATCCAATTGAAAATCTGTGGTGGAAGTTAAAGAAAATGGTCCATGACAAGGCTCCAACCTGCAAAGATGATTTGGCAACAGCAATCAGAGAAGGCTGGAGCCAGATTGATGAAGAGTACTGTTTATCACTCATTAAGTCAATGCCTCAGAGACTGCAAACAGTTATAAAAGCCAGAGGTGGTGCAACAAAGTACTAGTGATGTGTTGGAGTGTTACTTTGTTTGTTTTTCATGATTCCATAATTTTTTCCTCAGAATTGAGTGATTCCATAATCACCACAATTATTTTTGATTTCTTTTAGTGTTTCTTAAAGCCAGAAAGTTGCCATTTGAAATGCCTTTAGTTTTTGGCCATGTCTGTGATCTGCTTTTTTTTCTACAACAATAAACAACTGAAGAAACATCCTCAGGGACTGGTGATTCCATCATTTTTGCCAGGGGTTGTATCTATCTATCTATCTATCTATCTATCTATCTATCTATCTATCTATCTATCTATCTATCTATCTATCTATCTATCTATCTATCTATATATATATAAAAACTGTCATATTGACAGGACCAGCGGCACCCAGTGAAATCCTTGGCCCGTACAGTTTGTGGAGACCTGGTATCTATTCAGCACACATCGTGCGTTCCATTCTCCTGGCCAGAAGTGACGTTAGAGAGAGTCATCTTGACGTGTTTCGTCATAGAGTTGCGACGTTGTCAAAAGCCTTTTTTTTTTTTTTGGGATAAAGTGGGATTAGTAGCCCTGTCAGTTTTTATTGCTGTCTGTGCCCTTATTATGGAGATTGACTCTCTTTTTTTGTCCTGTTTGCTGTTATCACCTAAAATGAAAGTAAAAGACAATCCCAAATTTTGGGTTGAACAGTAATAGAGGGGAAATCTTCCAGTGGGGACACAAGTTCTGGTGACACCCCAGGATTCCCTCACTTTGGAAGGATTTCCTCTCAGTTCCTGATTTGGCTGTGGGAAAGGAAGTGAAGGGAAACCTCCCCAATGAGACACAGATGGTAGAAAAAAAACAAACAAACTGACAGGGGGTTATAAAACAATAATAGAAAACGCGCTGGCAGGTAAATAAACAGAAAAAAAAGCTGCTGGCAAAATAACAGTCAGACAAACTATATAATGATGATAATTGTGTATATTGACGCATTAAATCATAATAATGTACAAGGTAATGCCATAAAAATGAAATATAACATATAAAACAAACACATGTGCATATATAAGTGGAAAAAAAAAGTACAGATTAGGTCTTCCAAAACACCGGAGTGACACTTTACAGAAAGGGAGTGCTCAATCTACCTTGACAATCACCATGTGAGCGTTCACCAACCACAAGCAATGGACTCTTGTCAGAACATGGGGACTCCATGCCAAAAAATAATGGTACTCGAATATGCCCATTTCCCAAATATGCTCACGCCCAAGTACAGAAAAATACCTCCCGATCTGCCAGGAATACAGCTCCTAATTTCAGTTGAGAGTTGACAGTTTTTTCTGGAATGATGTCACAGGAATGGTGTCAGACCTGTCCAGTTATCTTTTGCTAAACTTCAGAATCTCTCTCCCTTTACTCATCTCTACAACATGGGGGAAGTGTTTATTTTTATTTTTTTGAATCAAATACTTTTTATAAAGAAAATGTTAACAAATTACAACAAGACTATTACATACCATAGAAACCTACAAAACAAAAACAAAAAAAAGTGGGGGAAGTGTTTATAGTATAAGATAATAACTGGGGGGCTAATTGGACTCCTTGAAATAATACAAGATAATATCTGGGGGGACTTATTAGACCCCCTAAAATAATACAAGGAAAGAACTGGGAGGGCCAATTAGACCCCTGGAAATAATAAGAACTGGGAGGGCTGATTAGCAGGAGGGTTGCTAGGTGGCAAAAAGACCAGGGGCTTCAGCCCGAAGTCCGAGCCTGGCACTGGGGAGGGGTGAGGGGGTGTTATCTACCTGACGTGCACTGACCTACCTGGTGCGCACTGACCTACCTGACATACACTGACTATTACACTCACCTACCTGACAAACACTGACCTACCTGACATACACTGACCTACCTCACATACACTGACCTACCTGACATAAACTGACCTACCTGACACACACTGACCTACCTGACAAACACTGACCTACCTGACACACACTGACCCACACTAGGACCCACGCTGACCTACCTGACACACACTGACCTACCTGACATACACTGACCTACCTGACATACACTGACCCACAGAGAGAGACAGAGAGAGACAGAGAGAGAGACAGAAGCACCTTTAATCTTCTCTTCTGTCCCAGCCAGCCACCACTGCCATTATTTTATTCTCCTGCTGGCTGCTTTAGGCATAAACACAGCATGACTTACTCTGGAGGGAGAAGGGGGCGTCGCCGCTCTGTCTGCCAGGCTATACCTCCCATACCTTCAAATGACAACAGGGAGACCCCCAGCTGCACATATGCTGTGTGCATTGATGCTTTCATACCTCTGCCACTGACTCAGTAGCCATCCATCCCTTTACCATGCTAGCCAGGATTATGCATTCTTTTGGAGGTCTTAGTGCCTCAATGTTTGAGCTCCACGCTTCGGATGTACAGCAACATAAGTTACTACACGAATCTGTGGAACTAACCAGATACTTAACTGTCGGATGGGAACTGAGCACAGTTAACGCTGTTGTTACTACATGACCTAGATAGCAGTGTATAATATTCTGAGGGGTAGGCAATGTCTGCTGCATATCTATTTGCAATATGTCGCCTTTCAGCTGCTAGAGGCCTTATGGTTGATCTTATTCATATTGTGTATTGTACTGCATTCATGCTCAGGGGGGCTGAGGTGGCGGGGGGGGGGGGGGGGGGGGGCGCGAAATGTTGGATTTCCATGTTTTTCTAACTCCCATGACTGATTTAAAATCCACCTATATGGTTATCCCCTAAATTCATAGCTGTTCTCATCTGTGTGCGACTGTGCACTCCCTACCCCTAAAGTGGGGTGGGGATTTGCTTCACACTGCCATGGATAAAACTCCTATCTATAGTTCTAGCGGGGGGAATGTTCCTTGACTGACTGCTTAGATTGTGTATATATATTCAATATTGCTTGCTGTTACTATACAAAGCCAAGGTGGATGGGATGGGTGGGAACCACTCCTGTTTGGCTTCTGTCTACCCCCTCCCCCACTTAGGTTGGTGCACTTCTCCAATGACAATTTTGGTTGAAGTGCGCCGTTGGCAATATTGTGCCGAGGTAGTTTCAGGAGCCATGTCCCTTTACACACTTCCCTCTGTACCTATTTACTAATTTGTCTCTCATATATTTTCTTTTTATCTTCCTTTTTTCTCCACTTATACTTTATCTCTACTCTCTCCATCACCGTAACCCTCTCCTCCCCTCCCCTACCTTCCCCTTCCTAACCCCCTTTCCTTACCCTGGAATGGACACTGTTAAGATAATTTCGCTCAATGCCAAAGGGCTCAACGTCCTCGAAAAGAGAAAAGAGACGTATACTTTTAAATGACCTGAAACACGCGTATGCAGATGTAGCTTTCATCCAAGAAACTCACTTCAGAGATGATAAACTTCCCATCCCGAAAAATAGGTTTTATCCAATTAACTACCATGCTACTAACAAACTTGCTTAGTCATAGGGAGTATCCATACTACTGTCCAACCGACTCCCTTGGACTTGCCAAGACACCCCAGCGAGTTCATTAAGGGCTTACTGGGGAAGGTTAAAATGACATATCCCACTATCTATGCCCCTAATGACCGTCAAGATATTTTCCTTAACCGTACGATAGACCTACTACTAGAATTCTCAGAAGGTCAGTTAATACTAGGAGGGGATTTCAATACTACTAGAATTCTCAGAAGGTCAGTTAATACTAGGAGGGGATTTCAATGTTCCTTTGCTTCCTAATGTAGATATTTCCTATGGCTCATCCTCCATTCCTCGATGCGTTCACAAACGAGTGGTGCAGTCTCTCCACAAAGCCCAACTGATAGATATTTGGCGGTTGCTGCATTCAGGCGAGAAAGATTATCTCTTCCCATATTGTATGTTCCGGGGTGTGCAGCACATTATTTCTCCTATATGTGTCTTCCCTATGCTAGAAAGAGTATTCCGTTTTCTCCTTCCCTCACAAAGTCTACACCTGCATAGACAATTTTTTAATCCCACATACACAGTTACATGCTGTACAAACTTCAGCTATTGGCACGATAATATGGTCGGACCATGCACCAATTGAGCTGACATACAAACTCTCTGAAATTTCCTCCTCCAGAACTAGATTCTGGAAATTAAACGAAAGCCTATTACAGAACCCTGAGGTAGTGGAGGATGTTAAAAAAAAAAACTGACTCAGTATTTTCAGATTAACACCCAGCGAGACTGTGATACGGGGATCTTATGGGAAACTCATAAGGCAGTTATCAGGGGAGTCCTCATCAAACACGAGTCACGACTCAAGCGTCAGTGGGAAGAGAAACTCTTGTCTCTCCTTCAGGACATCCACAGAGTAGAGTCTCAGATAAACATGCCCTGACCCCAGCGCTTAAACGAGACCCCCTGTCTCTTTGCAAGCAAACATCGGACCTGCTAAGTTATCTATCCAAAGCAGCAATACAACTGTGCCGAAGAATTAGAGTCAGGTGATTAGTACGGGAGAATGCTAGCCCGCTCGATCAGAGAACAAAAATTAGCTTCATATGTCCCTCAATTCATTACACCTTAGGGCCAAAAAGCAGCACTTCCTAAACAGATTGTCCAGGGTTCTCAAGAACTTTACATCTCCCTATATAACCTATGAAACCAGTCTCCACCTCAGACTCAGATAGAAGGCTATATCATGGCGTCTCAGCTTCCCCAGCTAACCCCTGAGGTACGAGAGGATCTGGACACCCCAATAACCTTAGAAGAGCTTCAAAACACACTCAATGTCTCAAAGTCAGGCAAAGCCCCTGGCCCAGGCGTTTTCTCGCTACAGTACTACAAACTGTTCCTCCCAATCATAGGTCCTTATATGGTGGTACTGTTCAATAAACTAGGCTCCGATACACTCTTCCCTAGCCCATGTCACAGTGATCCCTAAAGAGAGTAAAGACCCGACTTGCTGTGGCAGTTACAGACCTCGCTTTTAAACTGTGACCATAAATTATTCACGAAGATCATTGCCTCACGTATCGTGCAACATCTACAACCACTGATTCACCTAGATCAAGGGGGGTTCATCCCAACCGGAGAAGCCCGCGACAATATGCTTAAAATGCTGAAACTGATCCACAAAGTGCAAAAAACACAAACTCCATGTATTATAATAGGGACAGATGCTGAGAAAGCGTTTGATCGCATGAACTGGCGCTTCATGTTTGCTGTCCTTCGACACATGGGCTTGGGGGAACATATAAAAATGAAAAACAATGAATGGCGCTATGTGAAATCAGTGAACAAGCATAATTGAAGGTACCCCTTTAAAAGTGAACAGGTCACCAAATGCTGCAGGAAAATTATATTAAAGGATGAGGCGCTAGTGATGTTCAGTGAATCTAAAATGAAAATACAAATAGCAAGCTAAAAGTCCATGTGTGATAAATCCCGACACAATTGTAATGCTCAAAATCAGATTCCTAGTTCTTCACCACAAGTACTCAAGAGATGTGTGGCCACTCACCAGAGAATTATGACCCCTTTTTACAGAAAGGTCAAACAGCGCTTCTGGAATACCAATTGATTCCACTGACAGCACAGCTCCACTCCACTCCAGGATGGGAAAAATGACTCCACAAAAGACATAGAGGAAGGTCTCATAGTGTAGTATTTTTGATAGATAAAAGCAAATGACAAAAACAAATGGCGATTACACTCACATGTTACAGTGCCGATCCGGACACCAGGTGTAATCAGCATGTGCAAGCCGGATAGTCCTAAAGGGATAGCGTAAAGGCCGTGTCTCTCCTAAGGCCAAGCCTAGATAGGATGTGGAATCAGAACCTGGAATGGCAGCTCCTCTGCCCTGATACGGCGAAACATATGTCAGAGAAGAGGAGCCGCCATTCCAGGTTCTAATCCCACATCCTATCTAGGCTTGGCCTTAGCAGAGATGCGGACTTCACGCTATCCCTTTAGGACTAACAGACTTACACATGCTGATTACACCTGGTGCCCAGATCGGCACTGTAACATGTGAGTGTAATCGCCATTTGTTGTCATTTGCTTTTATCTATTAAAAATACTACACTATGAGACCTCCCCATATGTCTCTTGTGGAGTCACTTTTCCCATCCTAGTTTCATCTCGAGGGGCCAGTAGAGTGGAACTGTGCTGTCAGTGGAATCAATTGGTATTGCAGAAGCGCTGTTTGACCTTCCTGTAAAAAGGGGTCATAATTCTTTGGTGAGTGGCCACCCATCTCTTGAGAACTTGTGGTGAAGAGCTAGGAATACAATTTTGAGCATCACAATTTGGTGTTGGGATTTATCACATATGGAATTTTAGCTTGCTATTTATTTGTATTTGCATTTTTGATTCACTGAACATCACTAGCGCCTCATCCTTTACTATAATTTTCTCGCAGCATTTGGGGGAACATATGCTCCACTGGATTACCAAGATCTACTCACAACCGACGGCCCAAGTAAAGGCCAACGGGATTCTGTCGGACCCCTTCCCCATCACGAACAGGACAAGACAGGGGTGCCCACTGTCCCCACTGCTTTTGGCCCTCTCTCTGGAACCCTTTCTTTGTACAATCCGCCTAAATCCCGATATCACTGGGGTAAAGGTAGGAATAGGAAAACATAAAATTTCAGCGTATGCAGATGACCTGCTCTTTTCCCTTACTAATCATTTGGTGTCACTACTAGACCTTATCCGTGAATTTGACGCCTATGGCCTACTATCAAACCTGAAGATCAACTTTAGTAAACAGGAGGCTATGGGGGTGGGAGTTTCCCCTGCACTGCTTCGGACTCTGAAGCTAAGCTTCAGGTTCAAATAGACAGACATACCTCTAAAATATCTTGGAACATACAGTATATCCCCTCTGACCTATCTCGGGTCTTCAAACTCAACTTCCTACCTCTTCTGACCAGAACCCATATCTTGCTAGATAATTGGCTTCGAGGATTGCATTCGTGGTTCGGCAGATGTAATCTCCTTAAGATGTGTATTTTACCGAAATATTTATATCTTTTCCAAACCCTACTAATTCAGATCCCTTCTTTTTGCTTTAAACAGGTTCACTTCTTATTCATCAAATTAATATGGGCACACAGGGGACATCACAATCCCCGATGCCAACTATCCCTGCCTAAACACTGTGGAGGCATTGTGCTCCCGGATGTACTAAAATACTATCAGGCAGTATACATGGGAAAACTCATAGACTGGAACTGTCATTCGACAGTACAAATTGACACAAGCCCAAACAGATGTTCTACTGAAAGGGGCACCTTGGTGTTATGATAATCTACCACCCAATCTGAAAATACACCCCTTCATAGGCCCCACGGTACGTATATGCTCACATGTCTTTACAAAGTCCTTTCTCTCACCTGCGGACTCGCCCCTGATGCCCATTCTTGGGAACCTGCGATTTCCGCACCTTACGACAGAATAACTGCTTTCGTGAATTGCAATTTATACTATCAGAAAATTGGCCCTCGATTTCTTCCTTAATGGCGCCCACCGGTTCCTTCCACTTACCGTTTTGGAGTGCCCTACAACTTCATCACTATCTCAATTCCCTACAGAACCCAAGGAGGTTTGGTCGACAATTATCCACATTTGAGGAATACTGCTTAGATGATGGGGTATTGACACAAGTACTTTCAAAAACATATAGCCTACTGATTACTCCTCCGGAAAGCAACCACATTTTTCCTGGGTACGGAAATGGGAAAAGGGGTGAATCGTACGTTCACGCTTGACCAAAAACAAAATATTAGGTTCTCGCTGAAATCATCTATCTGCACAAAAATCTAGGAGACTAACTACAAAATTCTGACACGGTGGTATTATACCCCGCAGATGTTACATAAATTTGACCCCGGGGTTAGCCGATCATTGTTGGAGATACAAGGAGGTGGGAGGTATGATGCTGCACATTTTCTGGTCCTGTCCTAGTATAGTACCATATTGGAGGGAAGTATGGAATATTATTCAAAAGTTTACCGACTACAAAAATTGAAATTTCATTTCAAGGTCTTTTGTAATGTAATTGTTGCACATTGTTACTGTAGTAACCTGGACCCACCTTTTGTGGTTTAAATAAAATATTGAAAAAATGAAAGGTATATGAAATTAACCTAATTTGAGCTTTTTTTAAAAATTTCCTCAGTTGCTCCCTGGTTTCTGGCCTAGGCCAAAATTATGTCAAAGATCCTCTGAGTCTTCATGGGCATTTTTTTTTTTTCATACGAAGGAAGGGAGGAGGGGCTTTCTCAGCTAAGCACACCCTCCTGCCTGAACGCCTGATCAAAGGGCAAATGGATTCCAGGAAGTAATTGCTACATGAATCATCTGCCCTTAATCAAGATGACCGAGGCTAGAAATGCTGGGGGGATGTTTCTCTGAATGATTAGTCATATGCAGTACGAAAAAATTTGTTTCGATTCGTTAATTGCATGAATTAATTTAGTTAAATTAGTTTAATTCGTTTTCAGAATTTGTATTTTTTAATTTAGATTCAAATAGATTTGAATTTTCTGAACTCAATCGAATTGAACTCAACTTGAACAAATTCAGAAAATTTGAATAGATTTGAATTCAAATTCCATTCATATTGTATTTGAATTCATATTTAATTCCATTAGAATTGCATTAAAATCTAATTACCGGTATATTCAAAATTGAATTTATTCTATTTGAAATTCAAATGTTGGAAGATCTGTCTGTCTGTCTGTCTGTCTGTCTGTCTATCTATCATATATACAGGGCCTTGCAAAAATATTGACCCCCTTGGCTTTTTACCTATATTGTTACATTACAGCCTTTAGTTCAATGTTTTTTCATCTGAATTATATGTGATGGATGAGAACACAATTATCTAAGTTGGTGAAGTAAAATTAGAAAAATATATACATAAAACTATTTTTAAAAAAAACGATAATTGGCATGTGCAT
The DNA here is from genome assembly GCA_037952925.1 of Lithobates clamitans. Classification (NCBI taxonomy): domain Eukaryota; kingdom Metazoa; phylum Chordata; class Amphibia; order Anura; family Ranidae; genus Lithobates; species Lithobates clamitans. The sequence continues at coordinate 2,078,691 of JBBGZY010001841.1, read as the reverse complement.
ATGTATTCACCCCCTTTGTTATGAAGCCCATAAAAAACCCTGGTGCAACCAATTACCTTCAGAAGTCACATAATTAGTGAAATGATGTCCACCTGTGTGCAATCTAGGTGTCACATGATCTGTCATTACATATACACACCTTTTTAAAAGGCCCCAGAGGCGAAAATCTATGCAGAAAGTCTGTTTACAGTATGTACCCACAAGGGGTGACAGACTCGAGAATTGCACAATAATCCAATGAGAATATTTCTTAGTACCCTTACCAGTTAAGCTGTTTTACGCTTTTAAAGTAATAAGTTCCTGAATGTCGAACAAGTTATACATGTGAGAATTGTATAATCTACTTGCATTCTGAATTTTGTATATTTTGCAAATATACCAATAAAAATCTATTGTTTTAAAAAAAGAAAGGCCCCAGAGGCTGCAACACCTAAGCAAGAGGCACCACTAACCAAACACTTCCATGAAGACCAAGGAACTCTCGAAACAAGTAAAGGACAATGTTGTTGAGAAGTACAAGTCAGGGTTAGGTTATAAAAAAATATCCAAATCTTTGATGATCCCTAGGAGCACCATCAAATCTATCATAACTAAATGGAAAGAATATTGCACAACAGCAAACCTGCCAAGAGACGGCCGCAGACAAAAACTCACGGACCGGGCAAGGAGGGCATTAATCAGAGAGGCAGTACAGAGACCTAAGGTAACCCTGGAGGAGCTGCAGAGTTCCACAGCAGAGTCTGGAGTATATGTACATAGGACCACAATAAGCCGTACGCTCCATAGAGTTGGGCTTTATGGCAGAGTGACCAGAAGAAAGCCATTACTTTCAGCAAAAAACAAAATGGCACATTTTGAGTTTGAGTTTGCGAAAAGGCATGTGGGAGACTCCCAAAATGTATGGAGGAAGGTGCAAACCCAACACATCACATCACCCAAAGAACACCATCCCCACAGTGAAACATGGTGGTGGCAGCATCATGCTGTGGGGATGTTTTTCAGCAGCCGGGACTGGGAAACTGGTCAGAGTTGAGGGAAAGATGGATGATGCTAAATACAGGGATATTCTTGAGCAAAACCTGAACCACTCTGTGTGTGATTTGAGGCTAGGACGGAGGTTCACCTTCCAGCAGGACAACGACCCCAAACACACTGGTAAAGCAACACTTGAGTGGTTTAACTGCTTGCTGACCGCCGGCCGTCAATTGACGGCCAGGCGGCACAGCTCTCGTGGCGGGCGGGCGTCATATGATGGCCTCGCTTTCCCAGGCGATCGCACGCGCCTGCTGTGTCACTAGGCACCCGGTGCGCGTGCCCGGCGGCCCTGATGTCCGCCGGGCACCCGTGATTACCGGTAACACAGCAGGACCGTGGATCTGTGTGTGTAAACACACAGATCCACAGTCCTGTCAGAGGAGAGGAGACCAATGGTATGTTCCCAGTACAGAGGAACACTGATCGGTCTCCTCCCCTAGTGACTCCCCACCCCCTACAGTTAGAAACACTCCCTAGCAACACAGTTAACCCCTCGATCACCACCTAGTGTTAACCCCTTCCCTGCCTGTCACATTTATACAGTAATCAATGCATTTTTATAGCACGGATCGCTGTATAAATGTGAATGGTCCCAAATATGTGTCAAAGTGTCCGATGTGTCCGCCGCAATATCGCAGTCATGATAAAAATCGCAGATCGCCGCCATTACTAGTAAAAAAAAAATTAAAATGTTATAAATCTATCCCCTATTTTGTAGACGCTATAACTTTTGCACAAACCAATCTATATACGCTTATTGCGATTTTTTTTTTTTACCATAAATATGTACAAGAATACATATCGGCCTAAACTGAAAAAAAATTTGTTTTAAAGAAAAAAAAAATTGGATATTTATTATCGCAAAAGGTAAAAATTGTGTTTTTTTTTTTTAAACTTGTCACTCTTCTTTTGTTTATAGCGTAAAAAATAAAAACCGCAGAGGTGATCAAATACCACTAAAAGAAAGCTCTATTTGTGGGGAAAAAATGATAACAATTTTATTTGGGTACAGTGTTGTATGACCGCGCAATTGTCATTCAAAATGCGACAGCGCTGAAAACTGAAAAATGGCTTGGGCAGGAAGGGGGCGAAAATGCACTGTGTTGAGGTGGTTAAGGGGAAACATGTAAATGTGTTGGAATGGCCTAGTCAAAGCCCAGACCAATAGAATCCAATAGAAAATCTGTGGTCAGACTTAAAAATTGCTGTTCACAAGCACAAACTATCCAACTTGAAGGAGCTGGAGCAGTTTTGCAAGGAGGAATGGGCAAAAATCCCAGTGGTAAGATGTGGCAAGCTCATAGAGACTTATCCAAAGCGACTTGGAGCTGTGATAGCTGCAAAAGGTGGCTCTACAAAGTATTGACTTTAGGGGGGTGAATAGTTATGCACATTGTCCTATTTGTTTCTTCACAATAAAAAAAAAACAAAAACATCTTCAAAGTTGTGGGCATGTTCTGTAAATTAACCACTTGAGCCCCGGACCATTATGCTGCCTAAGGACCAGAGGTCTTTTTCCAATTTGGCACTTCGTCGCTTTAACTGCTAATTGCGCGGTCATGCAATGCTGTACCCAAACGAAATTTTTTTTTTTTGTTATAAAAAAAATCCAATAAACGAAATTTTAGTCATACATTTAGGCCAAAATGTATTCGGCCACATGTCTTTGGTAAAAAAAATGTCAATAAGCGTATATTTATTGGTTTGCGCAAAAGTTATACAAGTCTACAAACTAGGGTACATTTTCTGTAATTTACACAGCTTTTAGTTTATGACTGCCTATGTCATTTCTTGAGGTGCTAAAATGGCAGGGCAGTACAAACCCCCCCCAAATGACCCTATTTTGGAAAGTAGACACCCCAAGGAAATTGCTGAGAGGCATGTTGAACCCATTGAATATTTTTTTTTTTTGTCCCAAGTGATTGAAAAATGACAAAAAAAAAAAATATTTACAAAAAGTTGTCACTAAATGATATATTGCTCACACAGGCCATGGGCATATGTGGAATTGCACCCCAAAATACATTTAGCTGCTTCTCCTGAGTATGGGGATACCACATGTGTGGGACTTTTTGGGAGCCTAGCCGCGTACGGGACCCCGAAAACCAATCACTGCCTTCAGGATTTCTAAGGGTGAAAATTTTTGAATTCACTCTTCACTGCCTATCACAGTTTCGGAGGCCATGGAATGCCCAGGTGGCACAAAACCCCCCCAAATGACCCCATTTTGGAAAGTAGACACCCCAAGCTATTTGCTGAGAGGCATTGTGAGTATTTTGCAGCTCTCATTTGTTTTTGAAAATGAAGAAAGACAAGAAAAAACATTTTTTTTTTTCTTTTTTCAATTTTCAAAACTTTGTGACAAAAAGTGAGGTCTGCAAAATACTCACTATACCTCTCATCAAATAGCTTGGGGTGTCTACTTTCCAAAATGGGGTCATTTGGGGGGGGTTTGTGCCACCTGGGCATTCCATGGCCTCCGAAACTGTGATAGGCAGTGAAGAGTGAAATCAAAAATTCACGCCCTTAGAAAGCCTGAAGGCGGTGCTTGGTTTTCGGGGTCCCGTGCGCGGCTAGGCTCCCAAAAAGTCTCACACATGTGGTATCCCCATACTCAGGAGAAGCAACAGAATTTATTTTGGGGTGTAATTTCACATATTTCCATGGCATGTTTGAGCAATATATCATTTAGTGACAACTTTGTGCAAAAAAAAAAAAAAAAAAAAATTTGTCTCTTTCCCTGCAACTTGTGTCGCAATATAAAATATTCCATGGACTCGACATGACTCTCAGCAAATAGCTTGGGGTGTCTACTTTCCAAAATGGGGTCATTTGGGGGGGTTTTGAACTGTCCTGGCATTTTATGCACAACATTTAGAAGCTTATGTCACACATCACCCACTCTTCTAACCACTTGAAGACAAAGCCCTTTCTGACACTTATTGTTTACATGAAAAAGTTATTTTTTTTTGCAAAAAAATTACTTTGAACCCCCAAACATTATATATTTTTTTAAAGCAAATGCCCTACAGATTAAAATGGTGGGTGTTTCTTTTTTTTTTTTTCACACAGTAATTGCGCAGCGATTTTTCAAACGCATTTTTTGGGGAAAAAACACACTTTTTTAAATTTTAATGCACTAAAACACACTATATTGCCCAAATGTTTGATGAAATAAAAAAGATGATCTTAGGCCGAGTACATGGATACCAAACATGACATGCTTTAAAATTGCGCACAAACGTGCAGTGGCAACAAAATAAATACATGTTTAAAAGCCTTTAAAAGCCTTTACAGGTTACCACTTTAGATTTACAGAGGAGGTCTACTGGAAAAATTACTGCATTCGATCTGACCTTCGTGGTGATACCTCACATGCATGGTGCAATTGCTGTTTATGTTTGACGACAGACCGCCGCTTGCGTTCGCCTTAGCGCGAGAGCAGGGGGCGACAGGGGTGCTTTTTTTTTTTTTTTTTTTTCTTTATTATTTTTTTGCTTTTTTAATCTTACTTTTAAACTGTTCCTTTCATATTTTTTTTTGTTATCATTTTTATTGTTATCTCGGGGAATGTAAATATCCCCTATGATAGCAATAGGTAGTGACAGGTACTCTTTTTTGAAAAAATTGGGGTCTATTAGACCCTAGATCTCTCCTCTGCCCTCAAAGCATCTGACCACACCAAGATCGGTGTGATAAAATGCTTCCCCAATTTCCCAATGGCGCTATTTACATCCGGCAAAATCTAAGTCATGAAATACTCGTAGCTTCCGGTTTCTTAGGCCATAGAGATGTTTGGAGCCACTCTGGTCTCTGATCAGCTCTATGGTCAGCTGGCTAAATCACCAGCTGCATTCTCAGGTTCCCTGTTGAGACAGGAGAGCCAGAGAAAAACACGGAAGACGGTGGGGGGGGGGCATTCCCTCCCACGGCTTGTAAAAGCAGTCTAGAGGCTAATTAGCCGCTAGGATTGCTTTTACATGAAAGCCGACCGCTGGCTGAAAAGAATGATACCAAGATGATACCTAAACCTGCAGGCATCATTCTGGTATAACCACTCAAAGTCGTGAATGGCGTACCTGAAGACAAAAAAATGGTTAACAATGGTTAACAATAAAGCACAGTAAACAGTAAAGTATAAATAATTACATACCTGAAAAACAAACATGATAAAACATAATAACAATAACAATAACAATAAAACATTGCAGAATAGAATGCAGTAAAAAAGAGCAGAACAATAGAGAGAGAGAATAGAGAGAGAGAGAACAATAAAACGACAACTATTTTTTTTAATTTTATATATTTTTTTTTTTTTACACTTTTTTTGTAACTAACTTTTATAACGGTAACCGGTTCCAGGTTCGGGTCTTTCAAAATGCGATGGCATCTTGGGAGACCCTGTGAAAGTGTGCCTAGTCTGTGCAATGCTGTACCCTACGCTAATACTCAACTAGTGAATGGTAGCGTTCAAAACATTCACCAATGCAAAGACCAGGATTGTCAGGACAGGAGGGACAATAATAGCGGGTGTCACGCCTATATCCGCGCTTGCTGCAGACACAATATCTTTTTTGGGGGGGTTCGTTGGGTAGGGGTACTCGGGAGGACATAAAAATGCCTCTCATGCAGCCGACTGCATTTGGTTGGGGATGTGAATGGGGGAAGTACGGGCGCTGCAGAAGCGGTGGGTTCCCAATTAGGATTGGCGAATGCAGCAGGAAGGGCATTATGGGCACGACGGGCCTGTGTTTGTCTTCTTGGTGGCAGCGGGACACTACTTGTGCTTGCCACCTCACCAGCTTGAACTGCACTTATGGGACTCGCCACGTCACCAAGTGTTACTGCAATGCTGGTTTGACTATGACCGGGGTGTACTACGCCGCTGGTGCTTGCCAGTTCCCCAAAACGCTACCAAAAAAACTGTTAGGGATCGCAGGGATCAGGCCTGACTCTGCGAGCGCTGCAGTTATGCGTTTAGAGTTTTGTAAGTGACAGTGATCGATCGATACTGCACTTGGGTGGGCTGGGCCGGGCCGGGCGGAGGGGCAAAACACAGGTGCTAGCAGGTATCTGGGCTGATCCCGCTAACACTGCGTTTTTGGGAACCCTAAACTGCTGGGGACGCTAGTATAGATCTGATCGGATCAGATATTGATCCGTTCAGATACTATACCACTAAGGGAGGTGTACGGTGCGTGCGTGGGTGTTAGCGGTACTGGAGCTAACCTGACGCTGCCTGGGGCTGGTGCTTGCCAGTTCACCAAAATGCTACCAAAAAAACTGTTAGCGATCGCAGGGATCAGGCCTGACTCTGCGAACGCTGCAGTTATGCGTTTAGTGCCTTGTAAGTGAAAGTGATCGATCGATACTGCACTTGGGTGGGCTGGGCGGAGGCGCAAAACGCAGGTGCTAGCGGGTATCTGGGCTGATCCCGCTAACACTGCGTTTTTGGGAACCCTAAACTGCTGGGGACGCTAGTATAGATCTGATCGGATCAGATATTGATCCGGTCAGATACTATACCACTAAGGGAGGCGCATGCTGCGTGCGTGGGTGTTAGCGGTACTGGCGCTAATCTGACGCTGCCTGGGGCGACGCATATCACCGCCGGGCGATTAGGGGGCTAAACCTTTATTCGGTAATAAACGGCGGGTGCCCTGACACTATAAAAAATAAACGAACTAACCAGCGTCACCCGTAACAGTTATACGGTGATCAGTGGTGAAAGGGTTAACTAGGGGGCAATCAAGGGGTTAAAACATTTATTAGATAGTATATGGGGGTCCCTGACGCTATAAAACGCTGACGGCGAACCTAAATATTTACCTCACTAACTAGCGTCACCAGCGACACTAATACAGCGATCAGAAAAATGATCGCTTAGCGACACTGGTGACAGGGGGTGATCAAGGGGTTAAAACTTTATTAGGGGGGGTTAGGGGGGTACCCTAGACCTACAGGGGGTTAACAGTAACTGTGCTAACACAGTAACTGTCACAAACTGACACCTAGCAGTAATCAAAAAAAAAAAAAAAACTGCTGGTGTCAGTTTGTGACAGGGGGGGGGGGGGTGATCGGGGGGGGGGATCGGGGTGTTTTGTATGCCTGGCATGTTCTACTGTGTATGTGTGTGTTGGTGCACTCACATACCTGTCTTCTCTCCTCGGGCCGGAACGGAAACTACCGACCCGAGGGGAGATGACATCACTTCCTTTGCTGCTGTTTAGCATACAGCAGCAAAGGAGTGTTCCCATTGGCCGGCGGCGATCGCGAGGGGGGGGGCCACGAACGGATGGCCTCCCCCTCGTCTCCGATCGCCGGGGAACAAAACGGGACCACCTCGGGCGACAGGGGGGGGGTCCGATTGGACCCCCCACCCGCAAGAGGCAAATCACGTACATGTACGTGATTTTGCCTGCCCGTGCCGCCTTGCCGACGCACATCGGCGTGAGGCGGTCCTTAAGTGGTTAAATGATGAAAATCCCTAAACAATCCATGTTCATTCCCCGTTGTGAGGCAACAAAACACGAAAAATGCCAAGGGGGTGGGGGGGGTGGGTTGGTGAATAGTTTTACAAGGCACTGTGTATATATAATTTATTTATATATATTTATACTGTTTTTCTATTCCATTTTATTCTATTGTTTTTTCTATTCTATTCTCTTCTTTTCTTTTATTATTATATTCTTTCAATCCTATGCTAGTGTTTTCTATTGTTTGTTTTATTCTATTCTTTTCCATTATTTTATTTTCTATTCTATTCTTTTCCAGTCTATTTTATTCTATTCAAATTTATTCTATTAGGAATTTGAATTTCGGAAGATGGTTATATTCTCTCTATTCCATTCTATTCTAGTCAATTCTATTCTTTTGTTTTCTATTCTAATCTACTCTATTCAAATTTATTATATTTGAATTTTGGAAAATGGTTATATTCTTTCTATTCTGTTGTTTTTTTAATTCTATTATTTTATTTTCTATTCTATTCTTTTATTATTATGTTCTTTTCTTTTCTATTCAAATATTCTATTCAAAATTCGAATTTCAGAAGAAGGCTATATTCTTTCTATTCTATTCTATTCTTTTTTTTCTAGTCTGTTCTTATTTTTTCTATTCTAATATTTTCCATTCTATTTTTTCTATTGTATTTCAATTCAAATTTCAGAAGATGGTTATTTTCTTTCTATTCTATTCTGTTTTTTCTTTTTTTCTATTCTTTATTTTCCATTCTATTTTATTCTGGTCTTTTTTTTTCTATTCTATTTTATTCTGTTTTACTCTATTCTTTTTTTTTTTTGTATTCTTTCTGTTTTACTCTATTATCGTCTGTTCTTTTATTTTCTATTCGATTCTGTTCTAGTCTATTATATTATTTTCTATTCTATTCCTTTATTTTCTATTTTCTATTATTCCCTTTGGAAATTCGAATTCGATTTGAAAACGAAAAAAAATTGATTCGAAAAAAATTTAAATTTGATTCGTTTACTATTTGAAATTTAATTCTGCAATTGAATTTAGTCCGAAATGTTGTTTCGTTACTTCGGATTCAATTAAGTTTGTTTCTATTGTAATTCAGAAATTCCGATACGTCCGAATTTTCCGAATAACAAAAAATTTGTCTGAACTTCAATTTTGAACGAATCGGACTGCACATGTCTATAAGTGATTTCTCAACAAAAATAAAGCATGGAGACATTGAGGAATGGAGAAGTTGGCTTTGAAAATTAAAAATGAATTAAATAGCATTTTCAGTTTGTGGTGCTCAGATACAGTTTAATTCTCCTTAAGGGATATACACCTGTCTGAATGTATTGGCGCATGAATGATAATAATGAATAACATCCCGTTTCAGATGCTAGTGACCCTTGTCAACTACCCAAGGATGTTGGTTCATGTGAAACCGCGGTTTTACGATACTACTACAACAGCGCAGAGGACAGATGTGCGCTCTTCCTCTACGGGGGCTGCAGTGGAAATGCCAATAACTTCAATAGTAAATATTCCTGTGAAAGAGCGTGCCTGAAGACAAAGAGCATCCATCCCCAGTAAGGCTATTATGTTGTTAATGTCAATCACTGGCTTGTCCAACCGGTTCCCATAAGGGGCCACTTTGTGAGTCACTGAACTGGTATCAGCCAATGTCCTTTTCTGGGCCAGTGACTCATTAGAGGTTGTAAGGCCCCCTTAGGGCTCATGCACATATATTCCACATTCATATGGATCTGAATGCAGCAGTATTGTATGCTATAGGCTCATGTACACTGGTAGTGTTTAGCTATGTAATCAAAAAAATATAAAAATTGGTGTTCATGATCATATTATTGGCTGTACAAATATACATGTGCATGCATCCAGGACACAGCATACATGGACCATATTGGCCACTGCTCAGGGATGACACACACTATGGGGGTTATTTACTGAAGGCAAATCCAAGTGCAAACTACAAGTGCAAAGTGCACTTGAAATTGCACTTGGAAGTGCAGTCGCTGTAGATCCAAGGGGGACATGCAAGGAAAAAAAAAACAGCATTTTAGCTTGTACATCATTGGATGATAAAATCAGCAGAGCTTCCCCTCATTTCAGATCTGCAGCAACTGCACTTCCAAGTGCACTTTCAGTGCACTTCCAAGTGCACTTTCAGTGCAATTTCAAGTGCACTTTGCACTTGTAGTGCAAAGTGGATTTGCCTTTTCGTAAATACCCCCCAATATTAAGTATAGGAACACCTGTCTTTACATAAACTTTAGTTGCATCCCAGTCTAATGCCGCGTACACACGATCGGAATTTCGGCCCGAAAAAGACAGATGAGAGTTTTTCGTCGGAAAATGTGACCGCGTGTATGCTCCATCGGACTTTTGCTGGCCGAATTCCAGTCAGCAAAAGATGGAGAGCATGTTCTCAATTTTTCGGTCAGGAAAAGTTCCTAATCGAAAATGCGATCGTCTGTGGCAATTCCGACGCGCAAAATTCCTACGCATGCTCGGAAACAATTTGACGCATGCTCGGAAGCATTGAACTTCATTTTCTCGGCTTGTCGTAGTGTTGTACGTCACCGTGTTCTTGACGGTCGTAAGTTCAGCAAACTTTTGCGTGACTGTGTGTATGCAAGGCAAGCTTGAGCGGAATCCCGACGGAAAAAGATATGGCGGCTTTTCCGACGGGATTCCGATCGTGTGTACACAGCATTAGTCCGTAGGGTTCAATATTGAGTTGGGAGTTATGCAATACTTTCTATACTCCTGATGATGCGTGTTTGAGCGCGCAAAACAGCTGTAGAGGTTTATTACTACACAACGCCTGAGGTCCTGGCCACCATTCTGTTTCAGATTGGCGGCGCTTCATGTAAGTGCAAGCTTGCCATTTCACACATGATGTTTTGCATTTGAGGTCCTGCCGCCATTATCCCTGGTTGGATTGGCTTTTTTTATTGCCATCTACACAAGTAGTATTTGTGATCTGGAGCGAGCTTTTGTCTTTATATGGAACTTCCCAGTGGTGAGCGCAGGATGGGTTGGTGCTAAGATTCCATGCAGCATTTCATCTTCGCTTGGGACCTCAATGTCTCCACAGATCCAACAGCAGTATCTCCCATTCACTGTCTGATGAGCCTTGTTTGACCTTTTGGTTATTGTTGGAGGTGAGAGACCAATCTATAAAGTTTACAATCGATTTTGGATTGATGCTTTGTTTTCCTTCTATCAAGCTACCATTTATGAGATATCCATCTCTATATAAACTGATTCCTACCATTGGGCTTTACTTGAACTTTTTTTGCACTTTATTTTAGTATAGTTTATTTTTGGTTTTTATGTTAACGGCACACTATATTGAATAAGCACACCACTCCCCCTTCTTTTTGCAATAATGAGTTGGCCCACCCTTTGCAGCTGTAACAGTTTCAACTCTGCTGGGAAGGCTGTCCAGAAGGTTTAGGAGTGTGTCTATGGGAATGTTTGACCATTCTTCCAGAAGCGCATTTGTGAGGTCAGACACTGATGTGGACGAGAAGGCTCAGTTCTAGTTCATCCCAACAATGTTCTATCGGGTTTAGGTCATGACTCTTTGCAGGCCAGTCAAGTTTCTCCACCCCAAACTCGCTCATCCATGTTTTTATGTACCTTGCTTTATGCACTGTGTGCAATCATGTTGGATCAGGAAGGGGCCTTCCCCAAATTCTTCCCACAAAGTTGAGAGCATGAAAGTGTCCAAAATGTCTTGGTATGCTGATGCCTTAAGAGTTCCCTTCACTGGAATTAAGGGGCCAAACCCAACCCCTGAAAAACAACCCCACATCATAATCCCCCCTCAGCCAAATGATTTGGACCAGTGCACAAAGCAAGGTCCAAAAAGACATGGATGAGCGGGGTTGGGATGAAAGAACTTGACTGGCCTGCACAGAGTCCTCAACTCAACCTGATAGAACACCTTTGGGGTGAATTAGAGCAGAGACTGTTAGCCAGGCCTTCTCATCCACATCAGTGCCTGACCTCACAAATGCTTCAAGAAAAATGGTCAAACATTCCCATAGACACACTCCTAAACATTGTGAACAGCCTTCCCAAAAGAGTTGAAGCTGTTATAGCTGCAAAGAGTGGACTAACTCAATATTGAACCCTACGGACTAAGACTGTGAGATGCCAAGTTCATATGTGTGTAAAGGCAGGCATCCCAAGACTTTTGGTAATATAGTGTATAAATATCACCAAGGGTAAGGGCAAAGAAAATAATACTGGAACTGGAGGAACTCACTTACGAGGAACAATTACAAACATTAAACTTATTCGCCCTGGAGAGGAGACGCTTGAGAGGTGATGTGATAGCGATATACAAATACTTCAATGGTGATACCAGTGTAGGAAGAAAACTATTCAGTCTCAGGGAGTGTAGAAAGACATTCAATTAAACTAGAGGAGAAGCGGTTTAACCATAAGCTGCGCAAGGGTTTTTTCCGTGTCTGGGCGGCAAGGATGTGGAACTCTCTTCTACAATCGGTGTCAGCAGGAAATAGTGATAGTTTAAAAAAAACTCTTGGACATGCATCTTAGTGAACAATAGGGATGAGCTTTGAGTTCGAGTCGAATCGGCTGTTGCAAGTTCGCCGAACAGCGAACAATTTGGGGTGTTCGCTGCAAATTTGAATGCCGGAACACCATTTAAAAGTCTATGGGAGAAATCAAAAGTGCTAATTTTAAAGGCTTATGTGCAAGTTATTGTTATAAAAAGTGTTTGGGGACCTGGGTCCTGCCCCAGGGGACATGGATTAATGCAAAAAAAGTTTTAAAAACGGACATTTTTTCAGGAGCAGTGATTTTAATAATGCTTAAAGTCAAACAATAAAAGTGTAATATCCCTTTAAATTTCATAGCTGGGGGGTGTCTTTAGTATGCCTGTAAAGGGGCGCATGATTCCGTGTTCTGACAGCAAAATGACATTTCAAAGGAAAAAAGTCATTTAAAACTACTCGCGGCTATTGCATTGCCGGTCCGACAATACACATAGAAGTTCATTGATAAAAACAGCATTGGAATTCCCCACAGGGAAACCCCGAACCAAAATTGAAAAAAAAAATGACGTGGGGGTCCCCCTAAATTCCATACCAGACCCTTCAGGTCTGGTATGGATATTAATTGGAACCCCGGCCAAAATTTAAAAAAAAATGACGTGGAGATCCCCCTAAATTCCATACCAGACCCTTCAGGTCTGGTATGGATTTTAAGGGGAACCCCGCGCCAAAATTAAAAAAAAAAAACGGCGTAGGGTCCCCCAAAAATCCATACCAGACCCTTATCCGAGCACGCAACCTGGCAGGCTGCAGGAAAAGAGGGGGGACAAGAGAGCACCCTCCTCCTGAACCGTACCAGGCCACATGCCCTCAACATTGGGGGGGTGCTTTGGGGTAGCCCCCAAAACACCTTGTCCCCATGTTGATGAGGACAAGGGCCTCATCCCCACAACCCTGTCCGGTGGTTGTGGGGGTCTGCGGGCGGGGGGCTTATCGGAATCTGGAAGCCCCCTTTAACAAGGGGACCCCCAGATCCCGGCCCCCCCTGTGTGAAATGGTAAGGGGGTACAAAAGTACCCCTACCATTTCACTAAAAAAACTGTCAAAAATGTTAAAAATGACAAGAGACAGTTTTTGACAATTCCTTTATTTAAATGCTTCTTCTTTATTCTATCTTCCTTCATCTTCTTCTGGCTCTTCCGGTTCTTCTTGTTCTTCCTCGGGTGTTCTCGTCCAGCATCTCCTCCGCGGTGTCTTCTATCTTCTTCTCCTCGGGCCGCTCCGCACCCATGGCATGGGGGGAGGCTCCCAGTCTTCTCTTCATCTTCTTCTCTTCTTTTCTTCTTCATCTTCTTCCCTTCTTCTCTTCTTCATCTTCTTCTCCGGGCCGCTTCGCACCCATGCTGGCATGGTGGGAGGCTCCCGCTGTGTGATGCGTCTCCTCTTCTGACGGTTCTTAAATAACAGGGGGCGGGGCCACCCGGTGACCCCGCCCCCCTCTGACGCACAGGACATGACGGGACTTCCCTGTGGCTTTCCCCGTGACCCCAAAGCACCCTCCCAATGTTGAGGGCATGTGACCTGGTACAGTTCAGGAGGGGGGGCGCTCTCTTGTCCCCCCTCTTTTCCTGCGGCCTGCCAGGTTGCGTGCTCGGATAAGGGTCTGGTATGGATTCTTGGGGGGACCCCACTCACTTTTTTTTTTTTTTTAATTTTGGCGCGGGGTTCCCCTTAAAATCCATCCCAGACCTAAAGGGTCTGGTATGGAATTTAGGGGGACCCCCACATCACTTTTTTAAAAAAAAATTTTTGGCCGGGGTTCCAATTAATATCCATACCAGATCTGAAGGGCCTGGTATGGAATTTAGGGGGACCCCCACGTCATTTTTTTTTTAAATTTTGGTTCGGGGTTCCCCTGTGGGGAATTCCCATGCCGTTTTTATCAATGAACTTCTATGTGTATTGTCGGACCGGCAATGCAATAGCCGCGAATAGTTTTAAATGACTTTTTTTCCTTTGAAATGTCATTTTTGCTGTCAGACTGTTCTAAACATGGGAAACATGCGCCCCTTTACAGGCATACTATAGACACCCCCCAGCTACGAAATTTAAAGAGATATTACACTTTTATTGTTTGACTTTAAGCATTATTAAAATCACTGCTCCTGAAAAAACGTCCGTTTTTAAAACTTTTTTTTGCATTGATCCATGTCCCCTGGGGCAGGACCCGGGTCCCCAAACACTTTTTATGACAATAACTTGCATATAAGCCTTTAAAATTAGCACTTTTGATTATTCATGTTCGTGTCCTATAGACTTTAACGGTGTTCGCATGTTCGAACAAACTTTTTTCCTGTTCCCATGTTCTGGTGCCATGGTGTTCGGCTCATCCCTAGTGAACACAATATTCAGGGATATGGGTAATGATTATCGACAGGAACACACATTTACAAACACCCATGTAGGTTGAACTGGATAGACTGGTGTCTTTATTTAATGTAACTAATGTGTAGACACATGCCATTACATACATATTGTTGATATTTACATGTTGGCCCAGAGAAGCAGCCAGTAGGGTCCATTGATGTCGTATTCTTGAAACCTTAGAAAAAACATTAGAGCAGGCATGTCCTGTGGCCTGCGTTCTGGTTTCCAATGGCCTGCCTGGTATTTTGGACATGTATATCTTTTGTGGCCCCCAACAAATCCCCAAGCTCCGGGGGCCACAAAAGATATATATGCTGGCTGCCTTGGAGGGGACAGGGAGGGGGCGGGACGAGTGTCAAACACACAAGAGTGTTTCCTGTTTACAAGGCAGCCTCTGTAATAGGAAGTCCCATCTCTTGCGCTGCCATTGGACGACTGTTCTGTCCATCATAGGAAGCAGGACTTTGTATTAAAGAGGTCGCCTCGTAAACAGGAAATACTTCTGTGTGTACGGCACTCGTCCCGCCACCTCCCTCTCCCCTCCAAGGCTGCAGATGGGCATGGATAAACTGCACTGCTGGCAATGATGAGGCTGCATTTATGGCAATGGGGGTGCTGCATTCATGGCAATGGTAAGGTTGCATCCATGGCAATGGGGGTGCTGCAATGGGGGTGCTGCATTCATGGCAATGGTAAGGCTGCATTCATGGCAATGTTGGGGCTGCATCCATGGCAGCGGTGGGGCTGTATCCATGGCAGCGGTGGAGCTGCATCTATGGCAACGGTGGGGCTGCATTCAGGGCAGTGGTGGGGCTGCAGATGGGCACTGACCCTTATTTTGCTTCACAGTTCTTTATTTAAAATTTAAGTTTTTTTTCCTGAAACTTCCCTGAAGGTGAAGGTGAAGGTGCATGTTATACTCCGATAAATATGGTATATCTAAATAAAATTCTCAAGCTCATCTCTTTACCACACACAGCCACAAAGGCAAGAAAATTCTTGTTGGGCAGTGTATTAGTGCTCGGACGAACACATTTAGGATTTTAATGGTTCAATGAATGTCAGGCAAAATGGTCGGCCCTCAGGCATGTTCACTTCATCAAATCTGACCCTCTTTGAAAAAAGTTTGGACACCCCTGCATTAGAGCATATGGACAATATTTTAAGTAGGATCTTGCTGCCAGCAAGATTCTGTGTAAAAACAAAATGCCTGTATGCAAGAGCCCTTACAAAGAATATCTGGGCTACTCTGCTTTGGTGTTGAATAGGCTGTATTGCATAACTCCCAACTATAAGGTGTCCCTGTTAGGGGCATCGCTGTAGACATGATACAGGAGATGATTAGAGACTGCAGACATGATACAGGAGATGGCCAGAGACTGCATAGTTGCCAACAGTCCCGATTTTCCCGGGACAATCCCGATTTTGGAACCCTCGTCCCTATCGGAGGCTGTCCCGAATCGGGATTTTCGGGAAAATCGGGAATGTTTGTTAATTTTCTGAGCAGCTGGCTCCAGCAAAATGGCCGCCGGCGCCGCCGCTAGATCTTCTCCCTTGTGTTCACTGGAGAGAGAAAGGGGGCTCGATCCATGCAGCCAATGAATCGCCTTCTTTAGCTGCACGGATCGGCCTCTCCCCTCTCCACTGAACACACGGCGCCGGTGTCTATCAGCGTCTGCGCAGTACGGAGCGGACACTATCCGATGGGGGACACTTTTTGCCAGAACAACAGACGCTCCTGGAGCTCCTGGACGTGTGCTGGGGGGGCATTATGGGAGGGGAGGGTCTGCACTGGCACTGATGGAGGGGGTGGTCTGCACTGAGGGGGGCCTGCACTAATGAGGGGGGCTGCACTGAGGGGGTTCTGCGCTAATAGAGGGGGGGTCTGCACTAATAGAGGGGGGTCTGCACTAATGAGGGGGGCTGCACTGAGGGGGTTCTACACTAATAGAGGGGGTCTGCACTGAGGGGGGGTCTGCACTGAGGGGGGTCTGCACTGAGGGGGGTCTACACTGAGGGGGTTCTGCACTAATAGAGGGGGGTCTGCACTCATAGAGGGGGGTCTGCACTCATAGAGGGGGGTCTGCACTGATAGAGGGGGGTCTGCACTGATAGAGAGGGGGTCTGCACTGTGGGGGTCTGCACTGATAGAGGGGGTGGGTCTGCACTGATAGAGGGGGGGTCTGCACTGTGGGGGGTCTGCACTGATAGAGGGGGGGTCTGCACTGATAGAGGGGGTGGGTCTGCACTGATAGAGGGGGGGGTCTGCACTGTGGGGGGTCTGCACTGATAGAGGGGGTAGGGTCTGCACTTATAGAGGGGGTCTGCACTTATAGAGGGGGTCTGCACTGATAGAGGGGGGAGTCTGCACTGAGGGGGCCTGCACTGATAGAGGGGGGTCTGCACTGAGGGGGGTCTGCACTGATGGAGGGGGGTCTGCACTGAGGGGGTCTGCACTGATGGAGGGGGGTCTGCACTGAGGGGGTCTGCACTGATGGAGGGGGGACCGCACTGAGGGGGGTCTGTATTGAGGGAGAGGGGTCTGTACTGAGGGGGTCTATACTGATGAGGGGGGTCTACACTGAGGGGGTCTAAACTGATGGAGGGGGGTCTGTACTTGGTGGGGGGGTCTGTACTGAGGGAGGAGGATCTATACTGCTGGAGGGGCAGTCAGTACTTAGTGGGGGGGGGTTCTTTACTGAGGGAGGGGGGTCTGTACTGAAGGGGGACCATAGTTGGTGGAGGGGGGGTGACACCAATTTTTTTCCGCATCTGGTGACACCAGCTGTAGTGATGCCACTGGCTCTTGTCTCTGCAGCAATTTAACTTTAATGTACAGGAGGGGGGTAACTATATACAGGAGGGGGGGTTAGCTATATACAGGGGGAGGGGGGTTAGCTATATACAGGAGGAGGGGGTTAACTATATACAGGAGGGAGGGGTTAGCTATATACAGGAGGAGGGGGGTTAGCTATATACAGGAGGAGGGGGGTTAACTATATACAGGAGGAGGGGGGGTTAACTATATACAGGAGGAGGGAGAGTTAGCTATATACAGGAGGAGGGGGGGTTAACTATATACAGGAGGGGGAGGGTTACCTATATACAGGAGGGGGAGGGTTAACTATATACAGGAGGGGGGTTAACTATATACAGGAGGGGGGAGGGTTAACTATGTACAGGAGAGGGGAGGGTTAACTATATACAGGAGTGGGGGTTAACTATTTACAGGAGGGGGGTTAACTATGTACAGGAGGGGTTACTATGTACAGTGGGGGGAACTATGTACAGGGGGGATACTATGCACAGGGGGGTAACTATGAACGGGGGGGTAACTATGCACAGGGAGTAACTAGGGGGAGAGGAGAAACTATGTACAGGGGGAGGAGCTAACTATATGTACAGGGGGGATAACTATGGCTTTGCCTGGGACACTGATTTAAGGACTGAGGCTGGGAACACTGGTGTAAAGACTGACTCTGCTGGTGGCACCTGATGCAAGAAGGGACTCTGCTGGGGGCACCTGATGCAAGGAGGGACTCTGCTGGGGGCACCTAATGCAAGGAGGGACTCTGCTGGGGGCATCTGATGCAAGGAGGGACTCTGCTGGGGGCACCTGATGCAAGGAGGGACTCTGCTGGGGGCATCTGATGCAAGGAGGGACTCTGCCGGGGGCACCTGATGCAAGGAGGGACTCTGCTGGGGCCCCTGGTGCAAGGAGGGACTCTGCTGGGGGCAACTGATGCAAGGAGGGACTCTGCTGGGGGCACCTGATGCAAGGAGGGACTCTGCTGGGGGCACCTGATGCAAGGAGGGTCTCTGCGGGGGGCACCTGATGCAAGGAGGGACTCTGCTGGGGGCACCTGATGCAAGGAGGGACTCTGCGGGGGGCACCTGATGCAAGGAGGGACTCTGCTGGGGGCACCTGATGCAAGGAGGGACTCTGCCGGGGGCACCTGATGCAAGGAGGGACTCTGCCGGGGGCACCTGATGCAAGGAGGGACTCTGGCGGGGGCACCTGATGCAAGGAGGAACTCTGCCGGGGGCACCTGATGCAAGGAGGGACTCTGCCGGGGGCACCTGATGCAAGGAGGGACTCTGCCGGGGGCACCTGATGCAAGGAGGGACTCTGCCGGGGGCACCTGATGCAAGGAGGGACTCTGCCGGGGGCACCTGATACAAGGACGGACTCTGCTGGGGACACCTGATGCAAGGACAGACTCTGCTGGGGGCACCTGATGCAAGGAAGTACTCTACTGTTGGCAGGCGACGTGGGTAGTGACACGCTCAGGGATCCCACTGATTTGGCATTATGGTGAGTTGAATGATTTCATTTTATATTACAATGTAATAATAGAAATAATGCACTTCAATCATCCTGACACCATAACAACCATGGTGCCAGGATGATTGAAGCGCTAACACCAGGTGTTTGGAGCATCTTTATCTGCTGATTGTTAAACTTTCTAGAATACACATATTTCTATTGTTGTGTAGGATCTGGGCCTGCTGTCCCTCCATTCATCTCTCCCCCTTCCCCTCTCTATCCCTCATTCATCTCAGACTCTAACCACACCCCCTTTGAGACACGCCCATTTAAGCCACGCCCACTATTTCACATAAACCACATCCATTTTTCGCTGCGGCGAGCGAAGTTTTCTTTTTTGTTGCTATGCCACGCCTACAAACGCATGCCCCACCCCCTAATTATACGACTCCGCCTACAGCCAAAAAAGTGTCCCACAAATTTTTTTTGCAATGTTGGCAACTACTAGACTGCTGACATGATACAAGAGATGGTCAGAGACTGTAGACCTGATACAGGAGATGATTAGATACTGTGGACGTGATACAAGAGATGGTCAGAGACTGTAGACATGATACAGGAGATGATTAGATACTGTGGACGTGATACAAGACATGGTCAGAGACTGTAGACATGATAAAGGAGATGATGAGACTGAGGACATGATACAAAAGATGGTCAGATACTGAGGACATGCTGCAGGAGATTTATGAGATTGTGAACATGCTATATGAGTTGTTGGAGACTGGGGATATGTTTTAGGAGACAGTCATAGACTGCTAGTTATCACTGCTGTAAGAAAATTTATCACATTTGGGGGGGGGGTTAACCAATCTTTAGGCCTTAAATGTGCATGTTAACATGTTTGTAAAAAAATATGCAAAAATGGTTTTAGCAGTGCAAGAGTAAATAAAGTATTTAATTCAATTGTAAAGTTTTTACTTTAAAATGTTATTAGCATGCAAATAAGAGAGGGGGGGGGGGTGAAATCTAGTGTAGCACAGCCCCCTAGGGGACTGCTGAGAATTACCTGCTCATCTGCATGGCCATGACCAAGTGAACCTTCCAACCCATCTGACACTCTGGGTTCAGACATCCTTGTGCACTGTGTGGTAATAATCAAACAACTCAGTATGAATAGATTCTGAGATATTTTACTTGAACCAATAAGAGAAGTTATTTTAGAGAGGGCAGTGATAATCTGCTGAGCCAAGACAACAGCACCAACTCAGCAAATTGTAAATAGATGACTCCCGCGCTGTCTAAAAAAGAACCTAGGGGACACTGCAGCAAACACCTGGTTAGCTGATCCTTAACAGAAAAGAAGGGGAATGTGTAAATAATGATGTTACATAGTTAGTTAGTAAGGTTGAATAAAGACACCAGTCCATCCAGTTCAACCTGAGTGAGTGTGGGTCTACAACCCTGACCCTTGTCCCTAACCCTGAACATCACACACTCACATCAATCCCTACCCTCAATCCAAGGTCCCCATTCATATACTAGGGCCAATTTTTGGACAGAAGCCAATTAACCTACCAGCATGTCTTTGGAGTGTGGGAGGAAACCGGAGTACCCGGAGGAAACCCACGCAGGCACAGGGAGAACATGCAAACTCCAGGCAGGTAGTGTCGTGGTTGGGATTCGAACCAGCGACCCTTTTTTACTGCTAGGTGAGAGTGCTAACCACTGCACCACTGTGCACCACTGTGCTGCCCATGTTGCGCTGTGTAAAATGCAAAGGATGCACCAAGGTGCAATATTTACCTAAAAGGAGGTGTACTAATAATATTAAGACATATAGCATGAACTATAATCAAATAAACAAAACAAAGTGACAAAGTCCATGTAAAAAAATCAAACAAAAGTGAAAAATCAAACGATGTGATCCAGCAAACAAGTCCGTGACAGTTTGAAAACATATATTGCATACAAAGAAATCCCTCCACCAGTATTGGCAAGTGGCCAGTGCTGAAAATATCTTCAGTGATGACACCTGTGTATCTGCAAGCATCTCTCCTTACTGCCGTAAGGTATACAGCATGAGTTAATCACAGGTGGTAGTATTCAGTAATTCCCTCTTTGTTAGATAACTTAATCCTTCTTGACTGGTCTCAATATGCGGGGTTTAAGCATAAAAAAGAAAAAAACTCATAGCGTGATTCCTTAAAAAGAAAGGGAGGTGGATGTGGCAGACAAAAGTAATTACACTCACTTTTTAAATGAGAGCATAGACAACAATCCACGAGTGCCGAGCTCGTATGCTTCTATGCAATCCTTGGAGCACGTCTTATCTTACGTGTCCCGGTATATAGTGTTTAAATATAGGAAAGGGAGATGCTCATAGCGTGATCCCATTTTAAAAACAGTTTATTATGTAGTAACAAAGTAGACAAACTCACATTTTTGTAAATACAAGACAGCAACAAACAATGCGTGTCGTCACATCACGTGACTTCATCAGGGAAAATTATGAAGTCACGTGATGTGACGACACGTGTCGGGATTGAAGCAATGGGTACTATCAACATCTGACGGAAGGATACGAGCGCATCACTCGTGGTTTGTTGCAGTCCTGTATTTACAAAAACGTGAGTTTGTCTACTTTGTTACTACATGATAAACTCTTTTTAAAGTGGGATCACGCTATGGGCATCTCCCTTTCCTATGTTTAATCCCTATATCCTGGGACACGTAAGATAAGAGGTGCTACCAGGATTGCATGGAAGCATACAAGCTCGGCGCTCGTGGATTGTTGTCTATGCTCTCATTTAAAAGTGAGTGTAATTACTTATGTCTGCCACATCCACCTCCCTTTCTTTTTATGGAATCACGCTATGAGCTTTTTTCTTTTTTATGTTTAAAACCCGCATATTGAGACCATTCAAGAAGGACTAAGTTATCTAACAAAGAGGGAATTACTGAATACTACCACCTGTGATTAACTCATGCTGTATACCTTACGGTAGTAAGGTGAGAGGCTTGCAGATACACAGGTGTCATCACTGAAGATTTTTTCAGCACTGGCCACTTGCCAATACTGGTGGAGGGATTTACTTTGTATGATAGATATAGATACAGATATAGATTATAGAATATATATATATATATATATATATATATATATATATATATATATATATATATATATATATATATATATATATATAAAATCTATTGCATACAAAGTAAATCCCTCCACCAGTCTGGTCTGAACTTGGCAGTTAATAACGAGCACAGGCTAGAGCCAGGTTAGGCATCCACTTCTGGTATTTAGAGGTCTGGTTCCATGTCAGAATAGAAACTACTAGGGATGGACTAAAGCACAGAGTGGATAGGCTAACTCTGACTTCCAGTGCCTTATCACTGTTCCTGACGGTGAGAAGCTCTGTTCCAAGCTGGTTGGACAGCTATTAAACTTTTCTTATATAAAGCTTGTATCATGTCTATACTGTGCATCTATATACTTATAATTAATGTTATATGCTGGTTGTAGTAGTTCTTCTGCTCTCATTACTTTGATTAGATTACTAATTAATGACCCAGGGAAGGAATCCTTCACAGAGGCCCTGTACTGGGAAGAGGCACTGCCAACTTTATAATCAATTCCACTATTTCACTATTTATTTTAGCAAAACACAAAGAATAGACTTGTAACCGTTATAATTTAATAACTATTAGATTATTGACATTTGTGGGATCACCTAGCGACTTTTGTTTTTAAATGATAAACATTTCATTGATTTGTGTAATAAATCAATAAAGTTTTAGTAGTTTTATGTAAGCACTTGGCTTGTATATTTTTTAGACCAAACATTTAGCAGATTTTTGTCAATTTGTCAATTTGCATCAAATAATAAGAAATAGCACCGTGTGTAATGTTTTCACCTGTTGTCCTCTTTATGTATTTTCCGTTGCTCCAATTCTCAATTTCCTAATTAATTCTTTTACTGTGTAGGGTGAAGACTAGATCCAACTTACCAAAAACCCCAGTGACTGGTAAGTGTATCTACAAATAATGAGTCAGGGGTAAATGCTGGCAGATTGAGTCCCCCAATGGCTTATTCTAAAGTTTTTATTGCATGTATGAGTGGAATTTACAGCATTCAACCTCATGCACGTTGGGAGTTTTCCCAGCTCTACTAAACGCCTTTTCCTCTGGCAGGAGAAAAGCAGCTTAAACAGCACCTAAATCCGCATTTAAGAGCTTTTAAACACCTCAAGCATTCAAGCGTTCGTTTATTCCATTGGGCAGTATATTAATGTAGTGCTAAACGTGCTTTTAGACGTGTTTACAGGTGTGTAAGCGCATCAAGAGTTTTGTCTGCTCAAACGTTGCTCTCCTGAATGCACAAGTGATGTTTTTTTTTTCAGCCTCTAAACCAGTTATGATTAACTCTTTTGATGTGGGGGGGCTCGAGTGCAACCCTCAACATCACCATAGGGGCGCACATAAAATTATTTGGACATCAGACACACATCAAGATATAGTCAGACTATGGGCATGACACAAGAGATGGTGAGAGACTGTGGACAAGATAAAAGAGATGGTGAGAGACTGTGGACAAGATACAAGAGATGGTCAAAGATTGTGGACATGATACAAGAGATGGTCAAAGACTGTGGACAAGATACAAGAGATGGTCAAAGACTGTGGACAAGATACAAGAGATGGTCAAAGACTGTGGACATGATGCATGAGATGGTCAGAGACTGTGGGCAGGGTACAGTAGATCGCCAGAGACTGTTGACAAGATACGAGAGATGGTAAAAGATTTTGGACATGATACAAGAGATGGTCAAAGATTGTGGACAAGATACAAGAGATGGTCAAAGATTGTGGACAAGATACAAGAGATGGTCAAAGACTGTGGACAAGATACAAGAGATGGTCAAAGACTGTGGACAAGATACAAGAGATAGTCAAAGACTGTGGACATGATGCATGAGATGGTCAGAGACTGTGGGCAGGGTACAGTAGATCGCCAGAGACTGTTGACAAGATACGAGAGATGGTAAAAGATTTTGGACATGATACAAGAGATGGTCAAAGAATTTGGACATGATACAAGAGATGGTCAAAGAATTTGGACATGATACAAGAGATGGTCAGAGACTGTTGACAAGATAAAAGAGATGGTCAAAGAATTTGGACATGATACAAGAGATGGTCAGAGACTGTGGACAAGATACAAGAGGTGGCCAAAGACTGTGGGCATTGATACAAAAGATGGTTAGAGACTTTGGGCAGGATACAAGAGATGGTTGAAGACTGTGGACATGATACAAGAGATGGTTGAAGACTGTGGACATGATACAAGAGATGGTCAGATACAGCTGATATTATAGAAGAGATGGTCAGAGACTGCGGACATAATACAAGAGATGGTCAGAGATTGCGGATATGCTGTAGGAGACTGTCAGAGACTGTATAAATGCTATATGAGTTTTTGCAGACTGGGGAGACCATCCTAGACCGAAGAAATATTACATGAGACTGGTAGACAACGCAATAGGGAAACACAAATTAATGTCTGCAGTGGCCCTGAGGGTCACACATAAAATACACCTATACAGGTAAATGCCTATGCGTGCATGGCCACATAGGCTAACATAGAGGGGGATTTAGAAACTCCCTTAAAAATGGCATTTTTTTTACACCCAGTGTGCAAGAGGCCTTTAAATAGGTTTTTGGGGGTATTTTGTATACCAGCATTCCTGATAGTGTCTTCTATCTCTTGGGGACTCTATTGGTGAGATCTGTGCTGAGTTCCTGGGCCTTTTCTACAGAAGAGTGAATCTGCCCGGGTTCAGTTCATGAATAGTTTTGCAAATCTTGCTCGAAGTTTGCAAACTTGGTGGCGAACACCATTGAAGTCTAAGGGGCCAATCTTATTATTCAATTTTGCCCAGCTGTAGGGCTAATATGCAAGCTATTGTCAAACAAAAGGCATGCAAAGCTGGCCACTGCTAAGGGGGACATGTACTAATGCCACTTCACAAGAACCACCTCCAACACTCACTTACAATATGGCTGACGTAAGACAACTCTTTTAAAGAAGGGGGGCTGGGTTAGCCATTTCTTTAGGGCCCGTTCACACCATTTGCAGTGCATTAAACATGTTTCCCTGTGCAATTTCCACACTGCATGGGAATGTGCTGCCCACTTTAGACAAGTGTGGGTGTTATTAATTGCTAATTGCTAGCAAACACACACATTTGTGGCCACCTGCCATACTTTTTGTGTGAATTAGCTGTCAAAAAAGGCACCTCATGGGACTGTGTAAAACCGCACATGTTCTGGTGTTAAGCGGCCCTAAAACTAATTGTGACTCAGCTGACCAGGAACAAGGCTATGCTCTGCCTTGGAAGTTGTTCTTTGTTCCTGATCATGAACCTGTAAGCTTTTCATCCAAAAGTTTGTGATTCTCAACCTTCACGAATCCTGGGGTTTCTCGCAAACCCATGGAAGCAGACAACCAAAACCTTATGCTGGGTCTGCACACCAAAACAGACAGAACACCTTTGGGATGAATTAAAGTGGAGACAGCAAGCCAGGTCTTCTCGTCCACATCAGTGCCTGACCTCACAAATGCGCTTCTGGAAGAATGGTCAAACATTCCCATAGACACACTCCTAAACCTTGTGGACGGCCTTCCCTGAAGAGTTGAAGCTGTTATAGCTGCAAAGGGTGGGCCAACTCAATATTGAACCCTACGGACTAATGCCCCGTACACACGGTCGGACTTTGTTCGGACATTCCGACAACAAAATCCTAGGATTTTTTCCGACGGATGTTGGCTCAAACTTGTCTTGCATACACACGGTCACCCAAAGTTGTCGGAAAATCCGATCGTTCTGAACGCGGTGACGTAAAACACGTACGTCGGGACTATAAACGGGGCAGTGGCCAATAGCTTTCATCTCTTTATTTATTCTGAGCATGCGTGGCACTTTGTCCGTTGGATTTGTGTACACACGATCGGAATTTCCGACAACGGATTTTGTTGTCGGAAAATTTTATATCCTGCTCTCAAACTTTGTGTGTCGGAAAATCCGATGGAAAATGTGTGAAGGAGCCCACACACGGTCGGAATTTCCGACAACAAGGTCCTATCACACATTTTCCGTCGGAAAATCTGACCGTGTGTACAGGGCATAAGACTGAGATGTCATTAAAGTTCATGTGCATTTAAAGGCAGGTGTCCCAAAAGTTTTGGTAATATAGCTTATGTCAGGCAGCTCAGCTTATAATCTTGCTGAAAGACAGCTGAGAAAAAATCAGTTCAGTTACAGGCAAATATTCTTACACCACCTATTGCTTTGTTTCTAGTGGGTCTAAGCATGGCAGGATACCTGACTTCTAAGTAGAAAATGCCTTGTCCCAGCCTGTGAGAGGACAGTGAAATGAGGAGCAGCAGACTGATGAGCTCATCTCTCTGTCACTCTGCTCTCTACTCCTTTCAGTGTGTTTTTTGTTAGCAGATAAACACTGAAACACAGCTGATTTTGTTACTTCTCCCTATGTCAGTCTGAGCTCTATTGTAAAGGGATTTGCAGGAGGCTGATAATGATACCAGCTAAAATTAGGGTTCTTACATTGCTTGTGTTTAATAAAATACATTTAATAAAATATTAATGAATACAAAGTTGTATTCATTGGTGTGTTTTATTATAGCCCGGAGTTCAGCTCTAACCACTTGCAGTAACTGTACTGCTGGTGGGCAGCTACCAGGGGCGTTGCTAGGTGGCAAAAAAAACAGGAGCTTCAGCCCAAAGTCCGAGCCCAGCACTGGGGGGGGGGGGGTTTGTTACCTACCTGACATGCACTGACCTACCTGACATACACTGACCATTACACTCACCTACCTGACATACACTGACCTACCTGACACACACTGACATACCTGACATACACTGACCATTACACTCACTTACCTAACCCACTGACCTACCTGACATACACTGACCTACCTGACATACACTGACCATTACACTCACTTACCTGACATACACTGACCTACCTGACACACACTGACATACCTGACATACACTGACCATTACACTCACTTACCTGTCCCACTGACCTACCTGACATACACTGACCTACCTGACATACCTGACATACACTGACCAATACACTCACTTACCTGACCCACTGACCTACCTGACACGCACTGACCTACCTGACATACACTGACCATTACACTCACTTACCTGACATACACTGACCTACCTGACCCACACTGACCTACCTGACATACACTGACCATTACACTCACTTACCTGACCCACTGACCTACCTGACCCACACTGACCTACCTGACATACACGGACCCAAACTGACACGCACTGACCTACCTGACCAGACTTCAGGTGACGTGACCTCCTCTTGCAGCTCAGCCATAGTGTGCGGCGTGCCCATCACAGTAGAGTATACAGCAGGCACACCAGGCAGCCAGAGCCATGACAGGACAGGAGAGGAGAGCCACTCGCCCGAGCGCCAAGTGAGCATTTTCTCATAGTGGCGCAGTGGCCACATTGTAATTCCCGCCCTCTGGAGCTTGCAGCGCCTATGATGGACATCATACATCCCGCGGTCCACACATTGGACCAGTGGGACGTTCATCATAGGCGCTGCAGGCTCCAGAAGGCGGGACCTGCTATCGGTCCCCGCTCGGCGGCGGCGCTCGGGGCTAATAATAGAACTGTGCATGCCCGAGACCAGGAGCTTTTTGGGGGCCCACTCGGGGCCAACTCTATTTGTGTGAAAAATAATTATAAATTTCAGTTGGGTACAGTGTTGCATGACTGAGCAATTTCCAGTCAAAGTAGTGCAGTGCTGAATAGCACAAAATGCCCTGGTCATGAAGAGGGGGGTAAAACCTTCCAGGGATCAAGTGGTTAAAGCACACCAATAAGACAATTTACATTACAGTTATTGCATTCCCCAGTAGCGGCCCGTCTATTAGGGGTGCCTGGGTGTCGCCTCCTCTCTCCTCTCCACCCCCTATATGCAGTGGATAGATTCATGCACCGCTGCCTCCCCCCTATACCCCTATTCATGTGTCCAGCCCCTTACAGGTCACCAGGCACATGTATTACAGTGGCCAGGTTTTGTTTTTTAAGCGCCTGATTAGAGCCATAGGCTCTACTATAGGCTTCAATAAAGCGTGGGCCCGGGACGCTGAGGATGTGTCCACAGACTCCCCAGGTGTGTTGCAACAGTAGATGAATATCCGCTGTTGCAACACTGATCCTCCTCACGGCCAATCAGGAAGCAGGTATGAAACCCTATTCCCGATTGGCCAAAATGTCAGGCGATCCTATTGGACACCTAGCGACGGGAGGAGCAGAGAGGAGAGTAATCCAGGAGAGGATACTGGAGCCCGCCATGCTGGGAGATGGCCACAGCAGCTCCGACCGCTGCTCTCAATGCCTGAATCCACGGTAAGGACAGCGGGTGGTGGAGGGGGTGTTAGTGCCATGCTGTGGTGCGCCTGGGGGGGGGGGGTGTTTGCTGCCCCCCAAAAAAAACACAAGTCGCCACTGGCATTCACACAAATATCTAAAAAGAATGATAAGACTAGAGAATAACTGTAACATCAAATTAGTCTAAATATGGTTTCTATTTCAGCAATCCGTTTCAAACAGTATACAAATATTAACAATCCAGCCAGCAGATAGTGAACCAGTAAAACTTTTTTTTTGGACCCCTTACAATTTTACTAGAGGACCCCACACTTCTCCAAATGGTATCTCCTAGCTAGTTATTGTACAAGTACAAGTTACTGGAACCAGGAGTGGGCTCCTCAAGTGACTGGCAAAGGGGTCCAGGAGGGATCCAAAGGAAGCAAAAGGTATCCAAAGGGGCCCAAAGGGATCCAAAAGGTGAAATCACTGCATTTCTCTCTCACCATGTTCAGCAAATCAACTCTCTAATCACTAATTAAGACAATATCATGCCCTGTTGACCATACAGTCGTTTCTGGATTCTTCTAATGTTATTTTAGCCCAGAATACTATGTTACATTTTCTGTCCAATCCAAATGATACAAATATCACAGTTAATAACACTCTGTCATTCCAATACAGGTGCAGCTGCAACCTGCCAGTTACCAATGGCTGTCGGTTTCTGCGATAATAATATCTTGCGCTACTTCTATAACAGCGCTGAAAATAGATGTGATATCTTTGACTATCACGGCTGCTTTGGAAATGCCAATAATTTCATGACTAAACTGGAATGTGAGAAGACCTGCCTGATACCAGAGAAAAACGACCTTTTTGATCTTGGGTGAGTATGGACAGAAATGATAGAGAATTTATAGAATGTAGAAACTGCATCCAGAGAGGATAAGAAACAGGAAACCGGAGCTGTGGCAACCAATCAGATTGTAGAAAACAGTGTACAGTGCAGGTTGAAACATTAAAGGGAACCCATCAACGTAGAAAATATTGCTTACTTGAAAGCTGTAGCACATTCACCCCAGTTCTGGCTAGTGAATCTTTGACTTGCTACAAGTTTGAAGGCAATGATGGGTCCAGACTCCTGACCTGCGTTATTCAAAGAAGTAGTATAGTACTTAATGAAACCAAGGACAGGATGGCCACTTGGAACTTATTCCTTTAAAACAGAGGTCTTCAAACTTTCTAAACAAAGGGCCAGTTTACTGTTTCCTTCAGACTTTGGGGGGTAGCGGCTGGTCAGTGTGAGTAGAAAACACGCTGGTATTATTGGGAGTACCCCATCATTGGTATTAATGTGAGGAATGGTGCCCCACTGTTACTATGAGGGTAGAGAATAGTGCCCATTGTTGGTATCAGGGGAAGGAATAGTGCCCCATGACACTATTTTTAAAATCCCGCCACACCAAAAACACACATGATACTTCACTAACATGCATTTTGAACTGCACACATTACCAAGGTGTATTGGGCTTCCATTAAGAATAAATATGACTCCTAAACATCAAAAGTGCAATAAGATGAGTAAACCTAAAAATAACACCCCTAATAAAGTGCATCAAAAAACAATATAATAATAATAAAAAAAATAAAAAAAAACAATTTAAAATGACTCATACAGTGACACCACTGGTTAAATATAAAAAGTCCATCAATAGTGCCAACTTTTATGTGCTTGAATTCCCTTAGAAAGTGCTCCACACACTCCATGCAAATAAGGCTTGCTGCCTCCAACCATTACTCTTCCGTGTATTCACACCATGACCCCCTATAATGCTTTTTTTCTTTCCTATAAAAAAGAATATAAAAAATCTAAAAATGAAAATAAAAAATCCTAATAAACCATAAATGCACCAGCCCCATCTAGTGGTGGATCAGCCTAATTGCATGCCAATAATATCAATCTTAAAGAGTAACTGCAGTCTGCTCACATAATTTGTAATAAAAACATCTTTGCCATTCTGATGCATCCCTCCAACCACTTTGCATATTATTTTATATATACTGTGATTCTGTACTTACCAAATATGCTGCAAAAATCTCCCTCCACTAAGTCTGGATGCATCCATTTTAACTGTTGACAGCTGAAGCTGCTGCCTGTTCACTTCCTGGATTTAGACAGAGGAATACCTCCAGCTCTGCAGCCCTACAACACTCATTGGCTCTCTTATGACTCATCCCCCCTCCCTTCCTTGTAAACTTACCAGAGAGTGTGAGAGAGAGCTGTGCATGAAGTCATAAGCCTAGCCTTTTTACCAGACAAGAAACAGGAAGTGGGCTGTATAAGGTATTTACGGGCAGAAAAAAAAAGTTTTTCTATCCAAAGTTAAAACAACAAGGGCAGAAGATTTAATAGATGGAAAGTTGAAAAAATGACTCAAGGTCTGCTTTCATTATAATGCCATCTTGTGGTTCCAAATCATATCTACACCCCAATGGAAGTATTCTCATTGGGATCAATGGCTGTATAGTTGTATTTGATAGGTTTAAATAATTTTAATTAATAATTAGCTATAAAACAATTTATGTCCAATTCAATATTGAGGCCATGGGGGTTAGGGTCCCCAATTCAAAAATCCACCTTGTTTCATTTTCTTGGAGATTTCCTGTGTTAGGTTTAACCACTTAAACCCCGGACCATTTGGCTGCCCAAAGACCAGAGCACTTTTTGCGATTCGGCACTGCGTGGCTTTAAATGACAATTGCGCGGTCGTGTGACGTGGCTTCCAAACAAAACTGATGTCCTTTTTTCTCCACAAATAGAGCTTTCTTTTGGTGGTATTTGATCACCTCTGCAGTTTTTATTTATTGCGCTATAAACAAAAAATAGTGACAATTTTGAAAAAAAAAACGCATTATTTTTTACTTTTTGCTATAATAAATATCCCCCAAAAATATATATAAAAACATTTTTTTTCCCTCAGTTTAGGCCGATACATATTCTTCTACATATTTTTGGTAAAAAAAACCGCAATAAGCGTTTATTGATTGGTTTGCGCAAAAGTTATAGTGTCTACAAAATAGGGGATAGTTTTATGGCATTTTTATTAATATTTTTTTTTTTACTAGTAATGGCGGCAATTTTTATCGTGACTGCGACATTATGGCGGACAGATCGGACACTTTTGACGGGATTTTGGGACCATTCACATTTATTCAGCGATCAGTGCAATTAAAAATGCATTGATTACTGTGTAAATGTGACTGGCAGTGAAGGGGTTAACCACTAGGTGGCGCTGTAAAGGTTAAGTTTGTCCTAGGGAGTGATTCTAACTGTGGGGGGAGGGGCTATGTATGACACGACACTGATCACCGCTCCTGATTACAGGGAGTGGTGATCAGTGTCCTGTCACTAGGCAGAATGGGGAAATGCTTGTTTACATCAGCATTTCCCCGTTCTTCCTCTCCGTGAGACGATCGCAGGTATCCCCGCTGACATCGGGTCCGCGAGACCCGTGATCACACTCATGGAGGTCGCGGCGGGCGCGCCCACAAACCTATTCTTAAAGGGCAATGTACGGGTACGTTAATCTACTTGTACGTACCCTTCTGCCGACGTATATTGGCGTGAGCCGGTCGGCAAGCGGTTAAATCCCACAATGCCCTTTTATTCTGTCTATCTCTGTGTTTCTGAACTCCAGTCCTTAAGGTGCCCCAACAGGTCCTGTTTTCAGAATTTCCCTCAGATGAAACAGCTGTGGTAAATACTAAGGCAGTGAAACTGATCAAATCACCTATGCAAAATAATGGAGAGCCTGAAAACATGACCTGTTGGGGCGCCTTGAGGACTGTAGTTGAGAAATACTGGTCTCATAACATTTTATAAAACAATTTACATCCAATTCAGTATTGAGGCCCTGGGGGGTTAGGGTCCCCAATTCAAAAATCCGCCTTGTTTCATTTCTGGAGATTTCCTGTGTTAGGTTTGAACCCCTCCAATGCCCTTCTATTCTGTCTATCTCATAAAATGTAAACCCATTGGGTCTTTGTTATCTGCTATTCTAAAATACAGGTAGTTGGAGACATTGTGTTGTCTAAAGCCCTTTCTTATATTTATGCGTTCCCCAATCCTTATCGGGTGGTCCTTCTTACCTACTGGTACCCACAATCACACTCTAACACATAGGTCATATATGTGGTATTACAGGTGATACATTTCCTTATCTCACTCCTATCAAATTCTAGGTCTAGGGATCTGGTGTGTTACACCATTATAGGGGGTTGCGGTGTGCACACATGGAAGAGCACTGGTTGAAGACAGCAAGTCTTATTTGCATGGAGTGTGTGGAGTACTTTCTAAGGGAATTCAAGCACATGAAAGTTGGCATTTGCATTTGCACTTTAATTAGTGGTGTCATTATATGAATCATTGTAGACTGCTCTGTTTTATTTGATTATATTGTTTTTTGATGCACTTTATTAGGGGTGTTATTATAGAGAGGTTATCCATTGCAGGTTTACTCATCTTATTTCACATGTGATATTTGGGGGCCATATTGGCACCTAGCGCTGTCTTTTTTGTGTGTTAATTAGAATCTGAACATTAATGCCTTTTGCTTTTCTTTCTTTTCAGTGTGGATTCTGGACTGTCTTTTGCACTGGCAGAATGACCGAGAACACACATGGGAGCAGAAACATGAAATCTGTAAATGATGTATATGTGTCATTGCTTTACAAAATATTGGAAATAAAAAAAATTGACTTTCTTTTCTTTTTACAAGTGAAAAAAAAACGCTGATAAAATGTTAGAGCTATTGTTATTTTTTTTTTCATATGTTCGAATGGCTATATCAGAATTTCTCAAGTAAATGAGAAGCAGGGATGAGAAACTGGGAAAAGTCATGAGGCTGAGACACTATAAAGCATATGGTGCAACAATATAATAGTAGTATATTATTAACTGGCAGGCAGATATACAGTAAAAGGCACAAGTAATGCAGCTCTACTGTCCAGTTACAGGCTCTGGACAGGGAAGAGATTACACAGCAAAGAAAATAAATAAGAGATTAGAAAATGCTTTAAAAAATTCTAAATCTAGCACTATAACAGACATGTGTAAAGGGACCCATAGCTATAAAAGGACAGATGTAGATCAAGCCACATAAGTCAAAATTTCAGGTCCACTGTGACAGTATCACCCTAAGGAAAGGGACCCCGAAATGTTGGCTATATGACTTACGTTACATTATAGGTTGATCATGAATTGTCTAAATAGACGTCTCAGACTGCTGGTGACTTCCTATTGTAGGAATTGATTGATTCTTGCTCAGTGCCATCCATTGCGCTCAGCACCCTACTGATTATATTAGTCTAACACTGCAAGGTGCAGTTCAGAACAAGCATTTTATGGAAGTTTTCAATTTCTGTCTGCTTCCCCATTGAGGGGATTCTCTGTCCCAGAGAAGTGATAGGAAATCCCTAATGGAAGATATCCCCTATACTCCTGATCCAAACAGTAAAAAACAAAACAATAAAGTCTGGGATTCCCCTTTACACCTCACTCACACTTGTGCAACTAGTTATAAGACTTTGGACAACGTTTATTTTTTTCCCTTTTATCGGTTGAAATAAATGAACTTGTGTCTTTTTTCAACCTGACTATCTAACTATGTAACGTTACATAACATGTCGTACCCCATGTTTTCAAATGATAACCATTTATATATGTGTGACTTAAAGTCATAGCAACTTCAAAGTAGTTCATGCACTTCTTCAGTTCCGACTTGCATGCAACTTGAGGGCCATAGACTTCAATATCCCCCCTTCAAAATTTGCATGAAATTCGTACCTGAATGTTTTACATGCAACAGTGGTGAAACAGTGGGTCTGACTTTGCAGAGGGACAACAAGTCACATCCAAGTTACACCCATCCAAAGTTGCATTTCAGAGTCAAGCAACTTTGGAGCCCAAAAAGTGTGAATGGAGCCTTACTTTCTGTCCTGAGGACATTAGTCTCTATTATGAAAAATGAGGATGAAAGTTCTAACCCTTCTCAACCCTATGAAAAAACTGTAACAAAAAGAGTTTTATTCTATGTTCAAGATAGCTGTGCTCAACCAGGGTTCCTCCAGAGGCTGCTATGGGTTCCTTAAAGTGGAGCTCCACTCAAAAGTGGAAGCTCCACTTATCTGCCTCCCCCGCCCCTTCCAGTGCCACATTTGACACCTTTCGTGGTGGGGGGGGGCATAAACCTGTTTTTGACAGGTATCCATTCCCACTTCCGAGAGACCTTGCCATGGCGAGATCACTCAGAAGTTTGGCCCCGCTCCTCCTTCCCCTGCCGCCGGGCCATTCAGAAGGCCCTGTAATCAATTTTGTTATGTTTATTAAATTGCTTCTTACTGTGTTTTGTGCCTCCTTGTAATTCCCTCTGTGAGCTCCTAAATCTCTCCTTTTCCCTTCCCTTTGTTTTGAACTTGCAGTGCATGTTAGTTGTGGTCATGTACACTGCTCTATGTACACTACACATCCCATAGTCCAGTGATGGTGAACCTTGATACCCTAGATGTTTTGGAACTACATTTCCCATGATGCTCATGCACTCTGCAGTGTAAACAAAAAAAAGGGGGGAGAAGGGGTTGAAACAACCCTGGGACTTTTAAGGTGTTTGTATTTTAACGTAAATAGAGTAGACAAAAAAAAGGGGGGAGAAGGGGTTGAAACAACCCTGGGACTTTTAAGGTGTTTGTATTTTAACGTAAATAGAGTAGATAAACATGAATGACTTATCCATAAAAATGATTTTTATTACAATTAATATAAATTACACAACATAGTTAAAAAGTATGTATCTCAGTATCCACATCCAATAATAGGCAGACAGTCGAAGAAATACCATTCAAATAAATACCACTCAACATGTTTCGCTCATTGGGAGCTTCCTCAGGAGTTTTGGTATAGATTGTGTTATACTAAAAATGATAAGAGGAACATGGAAGAGATATCATGTTACATGATAAAAATTACAATTTACAATTGAAAATATCTAAATATATATATATATATATATATATATATATATATATATATATATATATATATATATATATATATATATATATATATATATATATACATATATATATATATATATATATATGGATAACATGTCATACACGAGTTGTAACCAGCTAAAGAAATAAAAAAAAATCAAACAACAATCAAAAAATCAATCCTTTAGAAATAGTAATCTTACCAGGCTGCCAAAGATTGAATATGAATTATATTTGATAAAGATATTGCCGATGAATAACATCAGAAATACATAAACATCAGGTAGGTCTCTCAAGTAAAAGCTCCCATCCAAAATGGCCACAGAAGGACACAGAATTGGTGTATCCTTAATGTAAAGGAAAAAGTGTAAGGAATGAATTGGGATATTTAACAATTAATGTTGGGGGGGGGCATCAAATCTGAGCACCATGTTAACATAGAGGTGTTATATAAATGTGAAAATCAGAAGTGTTCTGTCACATTAGCAACCATGTAAGGTGAGCAGGTTTGCTGTTGCTTTTAACATTTAACATCTAAACAGTCCGTCTGATCTACAAATACTGTATTTATGCATATAAGCTCCGTTTTGTATTTTAAATAGCTGGTAAATCTAAAACTCCGGTGGGTGTAACAAGATGGCCGCCGCTCCGTAGCTAGCCCGAAGCTGCGGCCTTTCCTATGGATGCTCCGCGGATCGTGGGTGTGCCGATCCACGGAGGTTGACCAGTACGGATCACGGATCGGTGACGATCCGTTGCACCCCTAATATATATACACTTATATATTTTCAATTGTAATTTTTATCATGTAACATGATATCTCATCCATGTTCCTCTTATCATTTTTAGTATACCACAAGCTATAGATATATATAAAGTGATTTTGCGCAAAAGAAAAATAAATTATCTAAATACATAAATAGTAACGCAATATAACTAATGAGTGAATCAAGAAGAGTGATAATTAATATCTTAATAAAGACCTTATCGCTAAGGATTTAGAAGTCCAAAACAGGAAAATGAAGAAATATCAACGAGATAAGACAGATTATAAAATGGACCAAGTTCTTAAATGGCAAAGCAAAATGGAACAAATACTACCTGCGTCTACATACTCAACACCGGAAAAAGAGGTCAGGATCCAAGATCCCACTATATCCCATGTACACAATCCACCAAAATGGGATGATAGGGATGTACATATTGAAACACCAAGACCACAATACAATCAACGTAATAATAACGGATATGGCCAACAAACTCCAAAAAAAAGGGGAAGAAATTTTTTAAGAAACCTTTTAAAAAACCTTCTAACAATTGGCAATATAATGAGAGAAATCAAAGGGATAATAGAGGACCTCCTTACCAACCAGAATATTATGGTGGATATGGTAGAACACACTATACCCACCTATAATAAATTTGACCCAATAAGGGATTATCAGGATCGATATTGGGATAACCAACGCCATTACCCAAACCATTATGACTACAACACACAATGACCTTTTTTAGACAGAGAGAGGAGAGACTACTCCCTTCGGAGACCACCACAAGATACAAACCGCTCACCCAGGAGACGCCCTCAAGAAGATCGGACAAGAAACAGCCCAGAATGAAGAGAGGACACAGAGCGGGAAAGAGACTCCAAGCGAAAAAGAGAGTAGTTGGAGAAAATGTAGTCAATTCAAGTGGAATACCTATCATGGCAGAAGAACTAGCAGTGTTGGATGAAGGATTAAAACATGCACCTGTAAAAAATCTAAACAAATTTAACACATATATAGGGTTACAAAAATACATAAGAAAGATCAATATTAAAAAATGTATTATAAATAACCCGTGGAGATCACAAAATGTACCAACAATTACCTCTCAGACATCAGACATTAGTACATAGTAGGTTACGCAATAACTCTATATATAATCCACAAGTTTCGAATAATCAACATATATAGGTATTCAAGAATTTAGTTTTACAAGATTTGGAATCTCTAAAACTTAAGAAAACCTCAGACCCCATTCATATAAAGAAGGGTATCAAATTACTTACTGAGAGAAACGACATCGTAATCCGTCCAGCGGACAAGGGAGGTGCAGTAGTACTACAATCCAAAGAACAAAACGAGTTAAACAGACAACTACATGATGGAGTAACATATATTAAACTACTGGGAAATCCAACTGCCAAATACAAGAAAGAGTTGGAATTTCTAGTAAATTTGGGAATTAAGAAAGATATTCTAAATCCAAAAGAATCAAAATACCTTATACCAGAGGCATGTAGAATCCTGATCATCTACACAGTTCTGAAAATTCACAAATGTAAAGAAAACCCACCAGGAAGACCAATCGTTAATGGGATAGATACCCTGACATCTAGAATGGGTCAGTACATAGACAATTACATACAACCAGCTGTCCAACAGACCCAAGCATATCTTAAGGAAACACATATTACAGCTCTTGGAGACATTACCGGTATTAAAAGGCAGAACTCTACTTGCCATGGCGGATGTTACATCATTATATATACGATAGTCCAACACCATGATGCCTATTCAGCCACTAAGTGGCTGCTCAGGAAACATAGCACTTTAATATGCAAACAAAGAAAATTCTTGATCAAGTGTCTTGATTTTTGTCTGAAGTACAATTACTTTTGGCATAACCAGTCTTACTACAAACAGGCAATAGGAATTGCCATGGGTGCTAAATTTGCACCAGGAGTGGCAAACACATTCATGGCTCAATGGGAGGAGACAGCAGTCCATACTGACACCCCTGCCGAACTCACACTATATGAAAGGTACATTGATGACCTGATTATAGTTTGGAATGGAGATAGAAATACTCTCCTAAACAAATTAAACGATAATAACAAAAACATAAACCTGGTATTGAAAATAGATGAAAAGGCGGTTGATTTTTTGGATCTAAACATTAGTCTGGAAGGAGACAAAGTATTGACGAAAACTTTTTTTAAAAATGTAGATACCAATAGCTACTTGTCAACTGACAGCTGTCATCACAAACCCTGGCTATATAACATTCCAAAGGGACAGCTAATAAGAATAAAAAGGAATTGTACTAAAGAAGAAGATTACAAGATCCAGGCTCACCAAATTAGAGAAAGATTCAAAATGAAGGGATATGATGATATATGGATAAAAAATCAGATTCAACATGTAAACGAAATGGATAGGACTACTATGTTACAAAACAATCCTAAAAAGACATTTCAACATGAAGCAACTTGCCTCTTACTGGACTACAACACCCAACACAGAGATGTATCCAAATTGATACAACGACATTGGCATATCCTGAAGAGTGACAAAGATCTCAAAAAGATTCTACCAGAGAAACCCAATATAGTCTATAAAAGAGCACCTATTATTAGAGACCTTATTGTAAAATATGTAGTTGAACCTCCCCCCTACATACTCTTTCTTTTCTGGCAAAGGATTTTATCCTTGTCGCAATTGTTATGCGTGCCGACATTCACAAAAATTCCAAAGAAAATGCACAAAGTTTACAGCCACTAATACGGGACAAACTTTTAACATTAGAGATTTTATAGGATGCCATACTGAGGGAGTGGTATACATTTTACAGTGCAGCTTCAATTTTCAATATGTTGGCAGGACCAAAAGGGCACTCAAAGTAAGAATACAGGAACATGCCCAAAACATCAAAATTGGCTTCCCCAAACATAATGTATTGAGGCATTTTGCCCAGGTACATAACAAAGACCCCACACACCTTCAATTTTGGGGTATAGAAAAATATAATAAGGCATGGAGTGGAAGCCACAAGGTCAGAACTATCAGCCAAAAAGAGTAAAAATGGACACACCTGGGGGCTTGAATGTAGAATTCGACCTTAAGGGCCCTTTTACACTGGGGCGGTTTGCAGGTGCTATTGCGCCAAAAATAGCGCCTGCAAACCGACCTGAAAGTGGCGCTGCTTTGTCTCCAATGTGAAAGCCCCGAGGCTTTCATGATTATTTTCCTCATTTATACGATAGAGAAATAAACTGCTATATACATCACATTTAGCATTTTTAAGCAACGTCTGTGTAAATCTAGAGGTACCTACCAAAAAGATGGCTGCGCTCGTATATTTGCACATATGACTATGTTCGTTTCATCCACAAGAAAATGGCCGCCATATATAATACATTTGCCTATGGCAAAATGGCCGCCATGTAAACATAGCATTTACCACAACAAAGATGGCCGCGCAAACATTTCCGGTTTTCATGATATTTAAATCAGGTCTGTCAGCCAATCCGATCCCCCAGATGAAGACACGTGACATGTCGTAACGCGTAGGGAGTGGCAGGAGTCAGACGTACACCAGGAAGAAACGTGAGAGGGCGTTGAGAATGCCACACACACATTGTTTTTCCATTTTTGCTACTTTTAAATATGCTACATTGTAAGAGTCCATTTTAAGGCACCTAATAAATATACCCCAGCCTTTTTTAAACATACTGCACTAGTGGAGGCTTTTTTTCTCTTTTTTCCCCCTGCTGATGCTGTGGTGACACCGGAGCGATCTAGGACACATTTGCGGAGGAATTTAAAAGGGAGAAATACCATTGGCTCCAGTTGCAGTATATACCAACACAAACCAGAAGCATCTGAATAACACCAATTACTTGTTGATGCGAATACTACTTAGCTTTAGGCTCCTTTCACACTGAGGCGCTTTGCAGGTGCTAAAGTGCTAAAAATACCACTTGCAAAGCGCCCCGAAAGAGCCGCTCAATGCACTCCAGTATGAAAGCCTGAGGGCTTTCACACTGGAGGGGTGCGCTTGCAGGGCGGTCAAAAAAGTCCTGCAAGCCGCATCTTTGGAGCGCTTTAGGAGCGGTTTATTTACCACTCCTAAAGCACCCCTTCCTATTGAAAACAATGGGGCAGCGCTGCAAACCCGCCAGCAAAGCGCCGCTGCAGCAGCGCTTTGTGGGCGGTTTTAACCCTTTTCGCCCGCTAGCAGGGGGTTAAAACCGCCCCGCTAGCGCCGCTAAAATGACGGTAAAGCCGTGCTATATTTAGCGCTGCTGTACTGCCAGCGCCCGCATGCCTCAGTGTGAAAGTAGCCTTAAGGTGAGGGTCTTGTGAGACCATAATCCAGGAGACACTGTATGGAATTTGATTTGAACAACACCACTGAATAACATCACTGATCAACTCTAACAACTACACCCAGTCACATATTTGAAATACTGTTGATATCGATTACTGTGACTTGGAGAATGCATTCACTATATTTTTTATGGACCATTTATCATTAACATTATTTGGACAATCTAATATCGAATATTATTCATATATCCCTTTTTTCTTAATTATTTTTTACTTGCTATTTTTTATCTGCTGCTGTTTTTTTGTGATTAGACTCAATAGAAGACACTCACAAGGAATACCTATCACTATTTGCACATGACACTTTAATATTTATAATCCACATATATTATCTTTTTTAACATTGATTATTATTGTCACTATTTATATTGACATTTATTTGCAGTTGTATACCCATTTTAATTGCACAGTGGCTTTTTCACTTGATTATTTTCACTCTTCTTGATTCACTCATTAGTTATATTGTGTTACTATTTATGTATTTAGATAATTTACTTTTCTTTTGCGCAAAATCACTTTATATATATCTTTAGCTTTAGTGTTGTGTTATTGTGAACACGAATAGATTTTGCTGCATTACTTTGACACACCCCTTTATTAATTTATAGCTCTATACCACAATCTATACCAAAACTCCTGAGGAAGCTCCCAATGAGCGAAACACGTTGAGTGGTATTCATTTGAATGGTATTTTTTCGACTGTCTGCCTATTACTGGATGTGGATACTGAGATACATAATTTTTAACTATGTTGTGTAATTTATATTAATTGTAATAAAAATCTTTTTTTATGGATGTCATACATGTTTATCTATTCTATTTACCTTAAAATACAAGCACCTTAAAAGTCCTGGGGTTGTTTCAACCCCTTCTCCCCTTTTTTTTTTTGTTTGCAAAACTTATGGGATGTGGTGCTAAGTGTTGATTGTTCCTGCCCTCATTATTGTCTTTGCACTCTGCAGTGTAGTTGAGCATCATGGGAAATGCAGTTCCAAAATATCTGGGGTGCCAAGGTTCGCCATCACTGTGTTCATCTCGAGAGTGAGTAAGGGAGGTTGGCTACATCGTTACATACAGTAGGACCATGGAGAACAAACATAGCCACCCTTTAACAGTAAGTCAGGTCACAGCAGTGAAAATAAAAAAAGGAAGAGAGAAGGGATTAAGCACATCCATTTCTTTATTATATAAAAAAACCCCTCTACAATCTACTGATCATGAGAATGTAAACTTAAAAAGGCTATATGGCATTAGCCAAAAGTCTGGACTTTTAAGGTACCATCCATTAACCACATGCCGACCGGGCCATAGCCGAAAGACGGCCACAGCGCGGTCGGCTTATCCTGGGAGGGCGTCCATGGACGTCCTCCCAGAATACTGCTCTCGCGCGCCCCCTGGGGCGCGCACCCGAGAACTTCCGTGACCGCCGGGTCCAGAGGACCCGGCGCATCACGGATCACGGTGAACGGCCGCTAATCGCGGCCGTTTACCATGTGATCGCTCCGTCAAATGACGGAGCGATCACATGTAAACAAACCGGCGTCATGTCATGACGCCGGTTCCTCCCTCCCCTCTGTGTACCGATCGGTACAGAGGGGGAGGAGAGGGGGAGGGATCGGATGGTAGCAGCATTGTGGGCTGCATCTGTAGTGCCCACAAAGCTGCTCTGTGACAAATACAGTCACATCCATCCATCCATCCCACCATGATCAGCCATCCCTCCATACTATAATACCCTGAACTACTCTGCAATACCCCACAATACTCTGCAACACCCCACAATACTCTGCAACACCCCACAATACTCTGCAACACCCCACAATACCCCGCAATACCCCACAATACTCTGCAATACCCCACAATACTCTGCAATACCCCACAATACTCTGCAATACCCCACAATACTCTTCAATACCCCCACAATACTCTTCAATACCCCCACAATACTCTGCAATACCCCACAATGCTCTGCAATACCCCCCAATGCTCTGCAATACCCCACAATGCTCTGCAATACCCCACAATACTCTGCAATACCCCGCAATACTCTTCAACACCCCGCAATACTCTTCAACACCCCGCAATACTCTGCACTACTCCGCAACACCCCGCAATACTTTGCACTACTCCGCAATACTTTGCACTACTCCGCAACACCCTGCAATACTCTGCAATACTCTGTACTACTCCGCAACACCCTGCAATACTCTGCAACACCCCGCAATACTCTGCAACACCCTGCAATACTCGGCAACACCCCGCAATACTCCGCAATACTCTGGAACCCCCCCCCCGCAATACTCTGCAACACCCTGCAATACTCTGCAACACCCCGCAATACTCCGCAACACCCCGCAATACTCCGCAACACCCCGCAATACTCCGCAACACCCCGCAATACTCTGCAACACCCCGCAATACTCTGCAACACCCCGCAATACTCTGCAACACCCCGCAATACTCTGCAACACCCCGCAATACTCTGCAATACCCAGTCATACTCTGCAATACCCAGCCATACTCTGCAATACCCTGCAATACCCTGCAATACCCTGCAATACCCAGTCATACTCGGCCATACCCAGTCATACTCGGCCATACCCTGCCATGCGCAGCCATACCCAGCCATGCGCAGCCATACCCAGCCATACCCAGCCATATTCAGCTGTACTCGGCCTCTGTATGTGGCCAGGCTGTGGACGTCTCACACATGGGGTATCGCCATACTCAGGAGAAGTAGAAGAATCTATTTTGGGGTGTCATTTTTGGTATGTACATGCTTTGTGTTAAAAAAAAAGGTGTTTTAACCACTTCCCACTCGCCGGCCGTCATACGATGTCCTTGACTTTGTGCGGGGATATCTGAATGATGGATGCAGCTACAGGCATCATTCAGATATCAGCTTTTTCAGCCAGCGATTCCCTACACTATAGGAAAGATCATAGCGGCTGTTCCACTGCTTGATCGTTCTTATGGGAGGCGAGAGGGGGCCTCCCCCCCTTCCCGCCGCCCTCTGGTGTTTCTACCGTCTCACCGCTACGATCGAAGCCAGGATCGTTTTTTTTTTTTTATTTCTGGCTTCCCAGCCTAGAGGTGAGATGTGGGGTCTTATTGACCCCATATCTCACTGTAAAGAGGACCTGTCATGCCATATTCCTATTACAAGGGATGTTTGCATTCCTTGTAATAGGAATAAAAGTGATCAAAATTTTTTTTTTTGGAAAAAAGTGTCAAACTAAAATAAATAAAGTAAAATGAACAATAAAAAAAAAAAAATTTTTTTTAAAGTGCCCCTGTCTGTGTGCTCACATGCAGAAGCGAATGCACACGTAAGTCCCGCCCACATATGAAAACGGTGTTCAAACCACACATGTGAGGTATCGCTGTGATCGGTAGAGCGAGAGAAATAATTTTGGCCCTAGACCTCTTCTGTAACTCAAAACATGTAACCAGTAAAAAATTTTAAAGCGTCGCCTATGGGGATTTTTAAGTAGCAAAGTTTGGCGCCATTCAACGAGCGTGTGCGATTTTGAAGGGTGACATGTTAGGTATCTATTTACTCGGCATAACTTCATCTTTCACATTATGCAAAAACTTTGGGCCAACTTTACTGTTTTTCTTTTCTTTTAAAGCACAAAACTGTTTTTTTCCCAAAAAAAGCTTTAAAAAAATTGCTGCGCAAATACCGTGCAAGATAAAAAGTTGCAACAACCGCCATTGTATTCTCTAGGGTCTTTGCTAAAAAAAACATGTATAATGTTTTGGGGTTCTATGTAATTTTCTAGCAAACAAATGATGATTTTTACATGTAGGAGAGAAATGTCAGAATTGGCCTGGGTGCTCCAGAACGCCTGGAGGTGCTCCGTGCATGTTGGGCCTCTGTATGTGGCCACGCTGTGTAAAAGTCTCACACATGTGGTATCGCCATACTCGGGAGTAATAGTAGAATGTGTTTTGGGGTGTAATTTGTGGTATGCATACAGGGGCGGACTGACAACTCATGGGGCCCCCGGGCAATAGGAGATCCTGGGGCCCCCTGTCCCCGCTCATGTTTTCCCACCCACACTCAAGCCACACCCACACAAATCCCCTCCTACATTTTGCACTGCCCAAACTACATGCGTTCGTTACAGAATTACATTAAAGAAACTGCAACAACAGGTACCTTTCCAAAATTAAAGTGATTGTAAAGGCTCGTTTTTTTTTTAAATAACAAACATATCATACTTACCTTCACTGTGCAGTTCGTTTTGCACAGAGTGGCCCCGAACCTCGACATCTGGGGGTGGCTCT
Organism: Lithobates clamitans; assembly: GCA_037952925.1. Lineage (NCBI taxonomy): Eukaryota > Metazoa > Chordata > Amphibia > Anura > Ranidae > Lithobates > Lithobates clamitans. The sequence goes on along the minus strand of JBBGZY010001841.1, from coordinate 2,034,004 downwards.
CGCGGCTCCTCCCCACATCAGATAACTCCCTAGGAGAAGCACTCTCCCGGGGGGGGGTTACCTTGCAGGTGCGCTCCTGTGTCCAGCATTTGCGTCTATAGACACATGTTTACATACATGTGCTCATCCTACATAAAGCTTTTCATATAGAGCATGTGCTGGGATCATGGGGGTGCTTTACATTTTTTTTTTTATTATTTTTATTAACTTTATATAATTTTCACTGATCACCAATGTAAGGATCATTCTTCCCAATTTTTCTTTATTAAAAGTCTTGCAATCAATAAGCATAAAATCACTATATATAATATACATAAATATATACATATTTACATAAATGAAAATAAATATAGCAAATCTGCTCTCAAACAAAAAATGACTTTACAGCAAAAACAAAACTCATCATGAACATGTCATTATTGGGGATAATCTCACTACAACTCACACCAATACACCAGACATCTAAACTGTGAGGTCAAGAAACAAACCCGCACCCATTATGCATGCAGCCCTTCTTCAAAAAGAAGATACTAACCAACAAAAGCTAAGGGAGTGAAAGAAACAGAAAAAGAAAAGGAACACCTCACCCAGAGATGGGCAGTTCACCAAAGGCAGGTCTGATATTCCTCCACGCCCTTTTCCAGACCGCCTGAGGCTCCCTGCCCCTCTCAAGACCCCGAATTTTCCCAACCTCACCCAGAATATCGTGCACCACCACCTCAACAGAGAGGACTTTTTTCCGCAGGGTAATCTGGCACCGTGCATTCCATGTGAAGTAACGGACAACTATACTAACTAAAAACAGTGTATCCAAATCAAAATCCCAGCAACTCGGGAATGCCCCGTACACCCACTCCGCATAACTCATGCGATAGAAAAAGGGGATGCCTAGAGCCCTCCCCACCCTTTTATACACCTCTATGTTAAAGGGACACTGCAGCAAAAAGTGGTCCATAGACTCCACTTTACCAACACACTCCGCTCTAGGACAATCCCGATCATCCACAGGGCGATGCTTCAAGTTCCCTCTGACATAGAGCCTTCCATGGAAAGCGAGCCAGGCTTGATCCCTAAACTTCAAGGGGATTCTTTCTAAATTGATTAAACGCAACCCCTCCCTCATTACAGAGCCTGGGCAATCCCTTAAGGCCAGTGACACACTGAAAGCAGATCTCAAAATCCACTTCTCCAGAAGCTTCCTGGGGAGGGACTTGATATCCTCCACTGTCACCTGCCACTGCCGAAGTATTTTCAGACACGGGGTAACATAAGCCGGGAGCTTGCCATGTCGGACTCTCAGACTTTTCACTGGCCCGCCATCTTCCCAGCATCGCAGAAAAGGCCTAAAACAAGACTGAAAAATGCCCACCCATCCCGGCGGGTTCTCTGCTAGCATGTTACCAAGATTGTACTTTAAAAAGAGCAGAGAAAAGAAAACTATTGGGTTGACCATTCCTAGGCCACCCTCCCACCTAGACAGGTAAGTTACATTGCGTTTGATCAGGTTCAGCCTACTTCCCCATAACAGTTGGAAAAAACAGCTGTACACCCTTGCATAGAGAGATGCTGGCAAGATACAGACGAAGCTGACATATAAAAAGATTGGGACCAGGTACGTTTTGATCAAGTCAACCCTCTCCCTCAAGGAAAGCTTCCATTTCTTCCAGCTTGCTACTTTGGCATTGGCACACACCAACCTGCTTTCCCAATTTCGATGACCATAGTCACCAGGACCAAATTTGATGCCCAATACTTTAATTTCCTGCTGGGGCTCTGGGAAGGCATCCGGAAGTTCGAAGCTTTCACCCTCCTCACCCATCCAGAAAACTTCACTCTTTTCATGGTTGACTTTAGAACCAGAAGCCTCCGTGTACTGCTCTATCATAGAGACCACCTCCTGCGCCTCCTCTGTCCCAGAGACAATAACAGACACATCATCGGCATAGGCCACGACCTTCAGAGGCGGCACACCAGCAATGCCCAAAGGCACCCCGCACAAAGATCCACTCTCTAGCCTTCTTATGAAGGGGTCGATTGCGAATACATATAACAGGGGGCTCAGAGGACATCCCTGGCGCACACCAGAGCCAACCTCAAATGGCCGTCCAACCCAACCATTAACCAGTGGGAAGCTCTCAGCCCCTCTATATAATGTCTTCAGCCAATCTATAAACCTCCCCTGCAGGCCGTATCTACCAAGTAGCAAATACAGGTACTCGTGATTGACTCTATCAAAAGCTTTCGCCTGATCCAATGCCAGCAAGTACTTTCTCCATCCAGCAGCCCTGCATCGTTCCAAAGCCTCCCGGACAGCTAAAACCGCTGAAAAGGTACTTCTACCTTGGACCGAGCAGTGCTGATGACTGGACAACAAATCACCCGCTACTGACGACAAGCGCCAAAAAAGAATCTTCGCCAGGATCTTTCTATCAACATTGAGAAGACTGATGGGGCGCCAGTTCTCAATCATTGAGGGGTCTTTACCTTTTGACAGAAGAATCACAGCGGATTGCCTCATGGAGGGAGGGAGCGAACCCTCTTCTAGACAGCTGTTATAAACCTCTGCTAAAAAGGGAGCCAGAATGGACTTAAAACACTTGTAGAATTCAGCTGTCAGCCCATCTGGCCCAGGCGATTTTTTGGTAGCCAGCTTCTCTATAGCATGAACTACCTCATCCACTGAAATTGGTTCTGTCAAATCCATCAAAGGCAACGTAGCATTTCCCAATCCTGGAGTAGAATCCAGAAAGCTTTCCATCCTGTCCCGACAAAGGTCCTTTCTTCCCAGAAGGTCTGCATAATATGATCTGAAGATCTCCAGGATCCCTGATCTGGACTTCACCAGGGAACCCGTGCTATCCCTCAGGCCTATGACCGTCTTAACTGCTATGCCTTGCTTACAGTTCTGGTAAGGATCAGGCGAGTGATATTTTCCATAATCCCTCTCCAGAACCAAGGAGGCATGCCGGTCGTATTGACACTTCCTAAGAAGAAACTTCACCTCAGAGATCTCCCCTGGATCCCCTCTATACGAGACAAGACGATCAAGCTTCCTCCGCAAATGCTGGTAGGCAAAGTACATACCAAGCTGCTTCTTCTTACTTATGGCCTTGAAAAGTCCAATTGTCCTTTGTTTCACAAGCTCCCACCACTCTGACTTACTGCTGCAAAAGTCCAGAATAGAAACCTGTGCCTGAAAAAAATCCTCAAAGGATTGTCTTACCTCTACATCTTCCAGGAGAACCGAATTCAGTTTCCAGGTACCCCTTCCCCTAGGTGGAGTGTCCGAGGCATTCAGAGTCACAGACAGCATACAGTGGTCAGAGAACTCCACCGCCCTCAACTCAGGAGCCGAGAAAGCAGAGTTCTCCTTTAAAAAAAAACCTATCTATCCTACTCTGACTATTCCCTCTCTGAAATGTGAATCCCGTGCTGCCAGGGCAGTGCTTAATATGCACATCTACCAGGCCTGCTTGTCTTACCATATCTCTAAGAAAAACGCTATCGTAACCCAGCCTGTCTATGGAGCCTCTCCTGTCTTCAGGCCTAATTATGGTGTTAAAATCACCTCCAAAGACAACCTGCTGGGACGTAAAAAGGAAGGGCTTGATCTCTGTGAGGAGGCATTTCCTGCCCCATTTTGACTGCGGTCCATAGATATTGATCAGGCGCAGGTCCTGCCCCCTAACAGAGACATCTAAGACCATGCATCTCCCCATTTCTACCTCAATTACCCGCCGGCATGTTACCATATCGGTTTTAAAAAGGACCGCAACTCCGCTGCAGGGCTCAGCCGCAAGAGACCAAAAGGAGGGACCGCATCTCCACTCCCTTTTTGCTAGATGGACATCGGCCAAAGTATTGAGCCAGGTCTCTTGCAAAAATAAAATCTCGGCATCAAACTCGCTGAGCAAAAATAAGGCAATATCACGAGCTCTTGCAGATTTAATGCTGGCGACATTAATGGTCGCCACCTTTATCGGAGTGGGAACTGCCATCAGGATGATTGGGGTAGTCGTTTCTTAACCTTTGCCACACTCTCATCACCAGAAACAGCTCTCTTCAGACTACGTGACTCCCCCTCATCCATGGATGATAAAGAGAAAGATAAATCAGACATATCATCACCTGACAAAACTGAAAAAGTATTACCAAGAGGAACCCCCCCTGGATCCGACTCTGAGGAAGAAATGACCACTTTACTTGTCTTCCTCTTCTTCTTCTTTTTCTTCCTCCTAAACTTCTCCCACCCCTCATCATCCGAATCCCCCTCAACAGAGGGTGAGACATGGGATATGGGCACCTTTCCCTCAACCCCTCCCCCATCCAACACCCTCACATTCCCCTGACCACGTTTACGCTGCTGAGATACAGGGACTGGAGGCTGAGATGGAAGATCCGCTAAACCTGCCCCCCCAGCAGCTTCTGCTAGCCTGGAGGATCTACGTACAGTAGGATTAGGGACCACCACATGGGGGACAGACTCAGGGACCACATTACTAGGTGAAACAGAATCCGAAACAACAGATGTAACAGACACAGGAGGGACAGACTCAGGGACCACATTACTAGGTGAAACAGAATCTGGAACAGATGTAACAGAAACAGGAGGGACAGACTCAGGGACCACATTACTGGGGGAAACAGAATCTGGAACAGATGTAACAGAAACAGGAGGGGCAATAACAGTTTCCTCCCTAACTTTAGCAGCCTCATCCTCTTTATCAAGCCTCTGTAGCTCAGCCGCCAATCCTGGCAAGTTATGTAATGCCTCTGGGCACTGGCTATAAGGATGACCGAGCTTTTGGCACAAATTACACCGAATCTCGGTACAATCTTTGGCCAAATGGCCCAAATCCTGGCATAGTGAGCATTTCTTACGGGTACAAGTAGATGCAAAATGGCCTTTGTCACCACATTTATTACAGACCTTAGGCTGACCCTGGTAAAAAATGGTCAGCCTATCCCTCCCCAGAAAAGCTGAACAGGGAAGGTGTTGAACTACATTGCCCAGCATGCCCAATTTTAGTGACACTGTCCAGGCCCCTGTCCATATCCCATGCTCATCAAGGACCTTCCGCAGTGGAGCGAGGACCTCACCATATCGGCGTAGCCATACTATCAAATCAGCCTCTGGTATGGATTCGTTACGCACCAAAATCGTCACCGACTTTATCAGAGGCTGCCTGGAAATCACCTTTGGCACCAAACCACTCCACTGCGGAAGGCCCTTGCACCTCCTATATCGCTCCCAAAATAAATCCAAACCCTCAGGCTTTACAAAGGACAAATCAAATTCGTAACTCCCCACTGGGCAAATCAAAGCAAATATATCTGATGCTGTAAACCCCATTTCCAGAACCAACTCAGCCACCCTCCCCCTTACTGGTGGGGTCCCCTCCCCCTCCCACTTCAATTGAACCACATTCCTCCTCCTGTACCCACCAACCATCCCACCACCAAGCCTCCCCAAATTGTGACCACTAATATTTACAAAATTCCCTCCACCCTCCTTGGTGCGACTCCCCAGAACAGACGCATAACTGCCCACATTTCTCCCAGCAGAGGAAACATTTGTGAGTTTTGAACCGTCTGACACATTACTAGCAGATATCGATTGTACAGATTTGGTCTGCACAATCGATGAGTCTTTCCTCTGCTGAGCAGGGAGAGCAATGTCATTTTTATTTTTCCCAGCAGTATTAACCCCTTCACCACCCCCCACCACATTCATAGTTTTATCATTACTGTCATTCTTAATACTTGCTGGTATATTCACAGTTCCTGTAGTCTTCCCAACAGTGTCAGTTCCCACTGCTGTGCTGGTGGAATCTTCAGCTGGCCTGTTCTCTTCCATCAGGACAGGACTTTCAGCAGGCTGTTCTGACACATCCATGGCTTCCACTGCACATGGTTCAATGTGCTGATCCCCTCCCCCATCAGCATCAATCAGCTCTGCTGGAACACAGGGAGGTTCAGGTGAGGCAATCTCTTTGCTGGTGTCAGCCTTACTGTGTGAAACACATGCAGCAAACTTGATAGAGGAACTACTGGTCTCAGAAAATGCAGGAGTAGAAACATCCATGTTCAGGGTGTTTGGTGCAGGTCCATCTTCATTCCCTGGTTTATTTTTCCTCTCATCCTCAGGGGTTTCTGATGGATCATCAGATATGGCAAACTTGTCTGCTCTCAGGGGTGACTCCATCTGCTGAATGAAGGTCAGGGTGTCATGCTCACTCTCAACCCCCTGGCTGGTTGCCGCTGGCGATTCCAAGGCCTTACATGGGGGGAGAGGTGCAGAGGCAGACCCAGGTCATCCATAACCTGAGGCTGCTGATCCATGCGACTTACTGACGACTGGCTGGCAAATCTCTTATCATTGTCAAACTTTTCTTTAAAAGCTCCACTTCTGGCTTTTAATTTTTCCAACAATAAAGTTTGCTGCTTTACCTTTTCCTCCAATTCCTGTAACTCAGGCTTCATGGCTGTGCGATTTCTACTCCAGGCCTGGAAGTATTTGGCTCTGAAGTTCTTATGGTTAGTTTTCAAAACTTGAAGTTTCTCTTCAGCCCTTCCAATTTCCCTAAAGCGATCAACAATCTTCTGTCTGAAGATACTCGCATCCATACCAGGGCCTGGACCCACAGTCAGATCCTCCACCTCCTCCTCACTAGGCCCCGTGTCATCAGGGGGATCCCTCCCTGGGCCTCCCCCAGGATCAGGCATTATTGCTGGGCCAAGCTAACAGGCAAGGCCCAGGCTTGAAAAAAGGCTGGTTCTCAGAGAGCTCCTTAGGTGTGTCCTCCTCCTCCTTCCCACTGATCACCAATGTAAGGGACATTCTTCGCACTGATCACCAATGTAAGGAACATTCTTCTCACTGATCACCAATGTAAGGAACATTCTTCTCACTGATCACCAATGTAAGGATCATTCTTCCCACCGACCACCAATGTAAGGAACATTCTTCTCACTGATCACCAATGTAAGGAACATTCTTCCCACTGATCACCAATGTAAGGAACATTCTTCTCACTGACCACCATTGTAAGGAACATTCTTCTCACTGACCACCATTGTAAGGAACATTCTTCTCACTGATCACCAATGTAAGGAGCATTCTTCCCACTGATCACCAATGTAAGGAACATTCTTCTCACTGATCACCAATGTAAGGAACATTCTTCCCACTGATCACCAATGTAAGGAACATTCTTCTCACTGATCACCAATGTAAGGAACATTCTTCTCACTGATCACCAATGTAAGGGACATTCTTCTCACTGACCACCAATGTAAGGAACATTCTTCGCACTGATCACCAATGTAAGGAACATTCTTCTCACTGATCACCAATGTAAGGAACATTCTTCTCACTGATCACCAATGTAAGGAACATTCTTCCCACTGATCACCAATGTAAGGAGCATTCTTCTCACTGATCACCAATGTAAGGGACATTCTTCTCACTGACCACCAATGTAAGGAACATTCTTCTCACTGATCACCAATGTAAGGAACATTCTTCTCACTGATCACCAATGTAAGGATCATTCTTCCCACCGACCACCAATGTAAGGAACATTCTTCTCACTGATCACCAATGTAAGGAACATTCTTCCCACTGATCACCAATGTAAGGAACATTCTTCTCACTGACCACCATTGTAAGGAACATTCTTCTCACTGACCACCATTGTAAGGAACATTCTTCTCACTGATCACCAATGTAAGGAGCATTCTTCCCACTGATCACCAATGTAAGGAACATTCTTCTCACTGATCACCAATGTAAGGAACATTCTTCCCACTGATCACCAATGTAAGGAACATTCTTCTCACTGATCACCAATGTAAGGAACATTCTTCCCACTGATCACCAATGTAAGGAACATTCTTCCCACTGATCACCAATGTAAGGAACATTCTTCCCACTGATCACCAATGTAAGGAACATTCTTCTCACTGATCACCAATGTAAGGAACATTCTTCTCACTGATCACCAATGTAAGGAACATTCTTCTCACTGATCACCAATGTAAGGAACATTCTTCTACTGATCACCAATGTAAGGAGCATTCTTCCCACTGATCACCAATGTAAGGAACATTCTTCCCACTGATCACCAATGTAAGGGACATTCTTCCCACTGATCACCAATGTAAGGAACATTCTTCCCACTGACCACCAATGTAAGGGACATTCTTCCCACTGATCACCAATGTAAGGAGCATTCTTCCCACTGATCACCAATGTAAGGGACATTCTTCGCACTGATCACCAATGTAAGGAACATTCTTCTCACTGATCACCAATGTAAGGAACATTCTTCTCACTGATCACCAATGTAAGGAACATTCTTCCCACTGATCACCAATGTAAGGAGCATTCTTCTCACTGATCACCAATGTAAGGAACATTCTTCTCACTGATCACCAATGTAAGGGACATTCTTCTTACTGACCACCAATGTAAGGAACATTCTTCCTACTGATCACCAATGTAAGGAGCATTCTTCCCACTGATCACCAATGTAAGGGACATTCTTCCCACTGATCACCAATGTAAGGGACATTCTTCTCACTGATCACCAATGTAAGGAACATTCTTCTCACTGATCACCAATGTAAGGAACATTCTTCTCACTGATCACCAATGTAAGGGACATTCTTCTCACTGACCACCAATGTAAGGAGCATTCTTCCCACTGATCACCAATGTAAGGAACATTCTTCTCACTGATCACCAATGTAAGGGACATTCTTCTCACTGACCACCAATGTAAGGAACATTCTTCCCACTGATCACCAATGTAAGGAACATTCTTCTCACTGATCACCAATGTAAGGGACATTCTTCTCACTGACCACCAATGTAAGGAACATTCTTCCTACTGATCACCAATGTAAGGAACATTCTTCCCACTGATCACCAATGTAAGGAACATTCTTCCCACTGATCACCAATGTAAGGAACATTCTTCCCACTGATCACCAATGTAAGGAACATTCTTCTCACTGATCACCAATGTAAGGAACATTCTTCTCACTGATCACCAATGTAAGGAACATTCTTCTCACTGATCACCAATGTAAGGAACATTCTTCCCACTGATCACCAATGTAAGGAGCATTCTTCCCACTGATCACCAATGTAAGGAACATTCTTCCCACTGATCACCAATGTAAGGGACATTCTTCTACTGATCACCAATGTAAGGAACATTCTTCCCACTGACCACCAATGTAAGGGACATTCTTCCCACTGATCACCAATGTAAGGAGCATTCTTCCCACTGATCACCAATGTAAGGGACATTCTTCGCACTGATCACCAATGTAAGGAACATTCTTCTCACTGATCACCAATGTAAGGAACATTCTTCTCACTGATCACCAATGTAAGGAACATTCTTCCCACTGATCACCAATGTAAGGAGCATTCTTCTCACTGATCACCAATGTAAGGGACATTCTTCTCACTGACCACCAATGTAAGGAACATTCTTCTCACTGATCACCAATGTAAGGGACATTCTTCTCACTGACCACCAATGTAAGGAACATTCTTCCCACTGATCACCAATGTAAGGAACATTCTTCTCACTGATCACCAATGTAAGGGACATTCTTCTCACTGACCACCAATGTAAGGAACATTCTTCCTACTGATCACCAATGTAAGGAACATTCTTCCCACTGATCACCAATGTAAGGAACATTCTTCCCACTGATCACCAATGTAAGGAGCATTCTTCTCACTGATCACCAATGTAAGGAACATTCTTCTCACTGATCACCAATGTAAGGGACATTCTTCTCACTGACCACCAATGTAAGGAACATTCTTCCTACTGATCACCAATGTAAGGAGCATTCTTCCCACTGATCACCAATGTAAAGGACATTCTTCCCACTGATCACCAATGTAAGGAGCATTCTTCCTACTGATCACCAATGTAAGGAGCATTCTTCTCACTATTTATTTAATCCATATTGAGCACTATATTTGATTGGCTGCTTCTGCTTGGCACACACGCACAATCACAATCACGCACATGATGATGAAGTCATCTTCATGTGCGATTGTGCGTGTTTGCCAGGCCTAAGCAGAAGCAAACAGCCAATCAAATATAGTGCTCAATATGGATTCAATAAATATGCATAGCCATAGATATCATAAATGACTACAGGAAGTAACCAGAGACTGCAAATGTGACTACAGGAGATAACCAGAGACTGGGGATGCGACTACAGGAAATAACCAGAGACTGCAAATGCGACTACCGGAAATAACCAGACTGCAAATGCGACTACAGGAAATAACCAGAGGCTGCAAATGCGACTACAGGAAATAACCAGAGACTGGGGATGCGACTACAGGAAATAACCAGAGACTGGGGATGCGACTACAGAAGATAACCAGACTGCAAATGCGACTACAGGAGATGACCAGAGACTGGGGATGCAACTACAGGAGATAACCAGACTGCGAATGTGACTACAGGAGATGACCAGACTGGGGATGCGACTACAGGAGATAACCAGAGGCTGCAAATGCGACTACAGGAAATAACCAGACTGCGAATGTGACTACAGGAAATAACCAGAGGCTGCGAATGCGACTACAGGAAATAACCAGAGATTGGGGATGCGACTACAGGAAATAACCAGAGACTGGGGATGCGACTACAGGAGATAACCAGACTGCGAATGCGACTACAGGAGATGACCAGACTGGGGATGCGACTACAGGAGATAACCAGAGGCTGCAAATGCGACTACAGGAAATAACCAGAGACTGGGGATGCAACTACAGGAGACAACCAGAGACTGCGAATGCGACTACAGGAAATAACCAAAGACTGCGAATGCAACTACAGGAAATAACCAGACTGCGAATGCGACTACAGGAAATAAGCAGAGACTGGGGATGCGACTACAGGAGATAACCAGAGACTGGGGATGCGACCACAGGAGATAACCAGACTGCAAATGCGACCACAGGAGATGACCAGACTGGGGATGCGACTACAGGAGCTAACCAGAGGCTGCAAATGCGACTACCGGAAATAACCAGACTGAAAATGCGACTACAGGAAATAACCAGAGGCTGCGAATGCGACTACAGGAAATAACCAGAGACTGGGGATGCGACTACAGGAAATAACCAGAGACTGGGGATGCAAGTACAGGAAATAACCAGAGACTGGGGATGCGACTACAGGAAATAACCAGAGACTGGGGATGCAACTACAGGAGACAACCAGAGACTGCGAATGCGACTACAGGAAATAACCAGAGACTGGGGATGCAACTACAGGAGATAACCAGAGACTGGGGATGCGACTACAGGAGATAACCAGACTACGAATGCGACTACAGTTAATAACCAAAGACTGCGAACGCAACTACAGGAAATAACCAGACTGCGAATGCGACTACAGGAAATAAGCAGAGACTGGGGATGCGACTACAGGAGATAACCAGAGACTGGGGATGCGACCACAGGAGATAACCAGACTGCAAATGCGACCACAGGAGATGACCAGACTGGGGATGCGACTACAGGAGATAACCAGAGGCTGCAAATGCGACTACCGGAAATAACCAGACTGCAAATGCGACTACAGGAAATAACCAGAGGCTGCGAATGCGACTACAGGAAATAACCAGAGACTGGGGATGCGACTACAGGAAATAACCAGAGACTGGGGATGCAAGTACAGGAAATAACCAGAGACTGGGGATGCGACTACAGGAAATAACCAGAGACTGCGGATGCAACTACAGGAGATAACCAGACTGCAAATGCGACTACAGGAGATGACCAGAGACTGGGAATGCAACTACAGGAGATAACCAGACTGCGAATGTGACTACAGGAGATAACCAGACTGGGGATGCGACTACAAGAGATAACCAGAGGCTGCAAATGCGACTACCGGAAATAACCATACTGCGAATGCAACTACAGGAAATAACCAGAGGCTGCGAATGCGACTACAGGAAATAACCAGAGACTGGGGATGCGACTACAGGAAATAGCCAGAGACTGGGGATGCGACTACAGGAGATAACCAGACTGCGAATGCGACTACAGGAGATAACCAGACTGGGGATGCGACTACAGGAGATGACCAGACTGGGGATGCGACTACAGGAAATAACCAGACTGCGAATGCAACTACAGGAAATAACCAGACTGCGTTTGCGACTACAGGAGATAACCAGAGGCTGCAAATGCGACTACAGGAAATAACCAGAGACTGGGGATGCAACTACAGGAGATAATCAGAGACTGGGGATGCGACTACAGGAGATAACCAGACTGCGACTACAGGAAATAACCAAAGACTGCGAATGCAACTACAGGAGATAACCAGAGACTGGTGATGCGACTACAGGAGATAAACAGAGACTGCAAATGCGACTACAGGAGATGACCAGACTGTGAATGCGACTATAGGAGATGACCAGAGACTGGGGATGCAACTACAGGAGATAACCAGACTGCGAATGTGACTACAGGAGATGACCAGACTGGGGATGCGACTACAGGAGATAACCAGAGGCTGCAAATGCGACTACCGGAAATAACCAGACTGCGAATGTGACTACAGGAAATAAGCAGAGGCTGCGAAAGTGACTACAGGAAATAACCAGAGACTGGGGATGCGACTACAGGAAATAACCAGAGACTGGGGATGCGACTACAGGAAATAACCAGAGACTGGGGATGCGACTACAGGAAATAACCAGAGACTGGGGATGCGACTACAGGAAATAACCAGAGACTGGGGATGCGACTACAGGAGATAACCAGACTGCAAATGTGACTACAGGAAATAACCAGACTGCGAATGCGACTACAGGAAATAACCAGACTGCGAATGCGACTACAGGAAATAACCAGAGGCTGCGAATACGACTACAGGAAATAACCAGAGACTGGGGATGCGACTACAGGAAATAACCAGAGACTGGGGATGCGACTACAGGAAATAACCAGAGACTGGGGATGCGACTACAGGAGATAACCAGACTGCGAATGCGACTACAGGAGATAACCAGACTGGGGATGCGACTACAGGAGATGACCAGACTGGGGATGCGACTACAGGAAATAACCAGACTGCGAATGTGACTACAGGAGATAACCAGAGGCTGCAAATGCGACTACAGGAAATAACCAGAGACTGGGGATGCGACTACAGGAAATGACCAGAGACTGGGGATGCGACTACAGGAAATAACCAGAGACTGGGGATGCGACTACAGGAGATAACCAGACTGCGAATGCGACTACAGGAGATAACCAGACTGTGAATGCGACTACAGGAAATAACCAGACTGCGACTGCGACTATAGGAGATGACCAGACTGCGAATGCGACTACAGGAAATAACCAGAGACTGCGAATGCGACTACAGGAAGTAACCAGAGACTGCGAATGCGACTACAGGAGATAACCAGACTGCGAATGCGACTACAGGAAATAACCAGACTGCGAGTGCGACTGCAAGAAATAACCAGACTGCGAATGCGACTACAGGAAATAACCAGACACTGCGAATGCGACTACAGGAAATAACCAGAGACTGTGAATGTGACTACAGGAGATAACCAGACTGCGAATGCGACTACAGGAAATAACCAGACTGCGAATGCGACTACAAGAAATAACCAGACTGCGAATGCGACTACAGGAAATAACCAGACACTGCGAATGCGACTACAGGAAATAACCAGACACTGCGAATGCGACTACAGGAAATAACCAGACTGCGAATGCGACTTCAGGAAATAACCAGACTGCGAATGCGACTACAGGAAATAACCAGAGACTGGGGATGCGACTACAGGAAATAACCAGACACTGTGAATGCGACTACAGGAGATAACCAGACTGCGAATGCGACTACAGGAAATAACCAGACTGCGAATGCGACTACAGGAAATAACCAGACTGCGAATGCGACTACAGGAAATAACCAGACACTGCGAATGCGACTACAGGAAATAACCAGACACTGCGAATGCGACTACAGGAAATAACCAGACTGCGAATGCGACTTCAGGAAATAACCAGACTGCGAATGCGACTACAGGAAATAACCAGACACTGTGAATGCGACTACAGGAGATAACCAGACTGCGAATGCGACTACAGGAAATAACCAGACTGCGAATGCGACTACAGGAAATAACCAGACTGCGAATGCGACTACAGGAGATGACCAGGTAGCCAGTTTTAAAATGTAAACTTTCAGCAATGCACAGCTATACAGGGGGGAAAACAACATTTCCAGGGATGGTTTAGCAAAAAAAAAAGGGGTCTACAGGCCGTTTATATAATGTAGGCAGAAGAACCTACCTGACCATTCGAGCTCACCTCCCGCTCTCGGAGGTCCGGGGGCGGAGCTTTCGTCGGTAGGGGGCGGAGCTTTCGTCGGGAAAGGGGGCGGAGCTTTCGCCGGGAAAGGGGGCGGAGCTTTCGTCGGTAGGGGCGGGGATTTCTGTGGTCCAGAGCGGAGCTCTCAGAAGTGCAGGAGAGACGCTCAGACTCAGACTACATGAGGAGGGGCGGGGCAGGGCAGGGTCAGAGCGTCAGTGGAGCTCCCTGCCCCGCCCATCCCTGCTGACAGAGCCTCCCTCAGCCTAAGCCGAGGTCTGCTCGGGCAGCGGGCTGGCTGTGGTGCTGAGAGCTGTAAAAATCCAGGAGGACGGGTTTTCATGCGGTGCGGCGGGCGGCTTTTTTCCTCTGCTGACTGAGCCGCTCATGGGGCCCCTCCTGACGTCGGGCCCTCGGTCGGCGACCGAGTGACCGAATGGTCAGTCCGCCCCTGTATGCATATGCGGTGTGTGAGAAATAACCTGCTAATATGACATTTTTGTGGAAAAAAAAAAAAAGAAAAAAAAAATCTTGATTTTGCAAAGAATCGTGGGAAAAAATGACAACTTCAAAAAACTCACCATGCCTCTTACTAAATACCTTTGAATTTCTTCTTTCCAAAAAGGGGTCATTTGGGGGGTATTTGTACTTTTCTGGCATGTTAAGGTCTCAAGAATATAGATAGGCCGTCAGTAATTCAGGTATGATCAATTTTCAGATATTGGCACCATAGCTTTTGGACTCTATAACTTTCACAAAGACCAAATAATTTACACCGATTTGTACTTATTTTTACCAAAGATATGTAGCAGTATAAATTGTGGCCAAAATTTACAAAGAAAAATTACTAAATTTGCTAAATTTTATAACGGAAACAAAGAAAATTTCATTTTTTTACCAAATTTTCAGTCTTTTTTCTTTTATAGCGCAAAAAATAAAAAACCCAACGGTGGTTAAATACCACCAAAAGAAAGCTCTATTTGTGTGAAAAAAAGGACAAAAATTTCATATGGGTACAGTGTTGCATGACTGAGTAATTGTCATTCAAAATGTGAGAGCACCGAAAGCTGAAAATTGGTCTGGTTAGGAAGGGGGTTTAAGTGCCCAGTGGTCAAGTGGTTAAAGTCCCTAGGGATGGAAATACACGACCTTACCAGGCCTTGGCTTCCTGAAAGTCCCTATTCCCCCAAACCTTCTCCATTTATCAAATTCGGACAGGTCGAAAAACTATCAACTGATTTGAATTCCGTGTGAACAATAGCTGGGTGTTCAACTGCCGTGTCCTTACCAAACCGATGACTCATCAGCTGTCAGCGGGCTTCCCTACTGACAGCTAAAATGTAAACAATAGAATGCCGGCAATTATAAATCTAGAAAAAAAACTGTGTGGGGGTCACCCCCACCCCCCCAATCCATACCAGGCTCTTTGGGTCTGGTATGGATTTTAAGGGGAATGCCATGCCAAACTTTGAAAAAAACTGGCATGGGGTCCCCCCCCCAAAATCCATACCAGACCCTTATCCAAGCATGCAGGCCAGTAAAGGGGGGAAATGAGCGAGCGAAAAAAAAAAGAGCTAAAAGAAGCCCAGAATCCACTCTCACCAGATAAATTATTAAAATGAATGGAGTACCAGCCGATTCATCAGGTATGGATGGGATATCTACCCGATTATGCAAAAAGACTATTTATAAAACAGGTTGGGTTGGGACAAGAGTTGTCCCAGGAGAGCAAAAAATAGGGGAAGATCAACCACGACCTTAAGGTACAAAAATATAGTTAGGCTTTATTGAGCAATGGGGGGGGGATTACACACACTGTAGGTTATGGTATATGCTAGGAAACAATGTATCCTAATCAAAACAAGTGATCTCGCTACACTTAACCTTTAGTTAAAATCATACTGCAGTAAGAAAAATCGTTATCAATAAAATATACAGAGCACCCCCGCAGGCAAAAAAACCATCTCTTATATTCCCCCCCCTCCCTCCTGAACCGTCCACCCTTCCCTGGCCTGCTGGGCTGCATGCTTGGATAAGGGTTTGGTATAGATTTTGGGGGGGATCCCACGACGTTTTTTTTATTTTGGTGTGGGGTTCTTCTTAAAGTTCATACCAGACCCGAAGGGCCTGGTATGGATTGGGGGGACCCCACAATGGGTTTCTTCTGCATTTGTTATTGCTGGCATTCTTTTGTTTACATTCAGCTGTCAGTGTGGAAACCCACTGACAGCTGATGAGTCATTGGTTGCTAAGGAGGCGGAGCCAGGCTTCCCAGCGCGCTCCTTAACAACCAGCTATTCTTCACACAGAATTAGATTCGGTCAGTCATTTTTCGACCCATCCAAATTTGATCTGTTCCAAAAATTTGGAATTCGTTAGAAAACAAATATACAAAAAGAAATAAAATGATTTTCATATAACCAAAAACGATAAACGAACCACATAACCAAAGATGCATCCGAATTTATATTCGGACCAAAATGTGTCTAACATAGAGCACAGCAGTCAGCCATCATTTTATGACCACTGACAGGTAAAGTTAATAACATCGATTATCTTGTTACAATGGCATCTGGGATATATTACGTAGCAAGTAAACATGTTATCCCTAAAGTTGATGGGTTGAAAGCAGAAAGAATGGGCATGTAGCCCATTTTGCTACAGTGCTGATTAAGGCAAAGTTTTCCAAAAAGCCCATTCGAGAGCAGTCAGCCCATTTGATGGATTAAAATTGGCCTGGTCTCTGCTAAACCAGACCAATTTCGGATTTTTATGGCCATCTTTAGCCTTTGGAGGCTTGTAAGTCTTTCAGGGATGATCCAAAAAAGTGTTAGGACCAAATCTCACCAGACCACATGAATAAACTACCTACTACCAACTACTACCACATGTCCCTAATTTTGAGGGACTGTCCCTGATTTGGAGTAATGTCCCTCTGTCCCTCATTCCTCCTCATTTGTCCCTCATTCTGGGCTGATCTATATAGATGTATATAAAATACACTATTTATCTATCAAAAAGTGTTTTCCAGCGCTAAACCTTTCATTTGACTTCTTTTTTTTTTCCACTTCAGCAGACATTGGTGGGGATGCTTAAATCACCAAACTGGCTCATTGTTATCCCCCTTCTAGTCACATCATAGTGGCATAATATATGCATTATAAAAGAATAACAGACAATTATTTCTCACGTCTCCATCTTAAATACCCCTTCTAAGACCCCCCCTACCCACCTCTCCCCCCTCCCCTCTCCCCTCCTCCTCTGCGTATTGGCTCACCCCAAGAGATTTTACATCCTCAACTTCCCTATTAGAACTCTTGTCTCAACTCTTCTGCACAACTCCACAATCTTTTAAACTCCCTCCAGCTGGCCCATTTCGCTCTAAACCCTTGACTCTTATCTACAAAATGTATTCTTAAACTTTCCATTTTATACGTTTCCTCAACTGCATTAATCCAGTCCCAAAGTAGGGGACTCTCCATGTCTTGCCAGTTCTTGGGTATAATTTTTTTGGCCGCATTTAGGAGATGTGGTATCAACGAGTCCTTGTATTGCCTTACATCTCCCTCTGCTTCGTGAAACAACACCGCCCACGGATCCTCCCTAATTTCTATGTTAGTGATTTCTTTGATGTAATGAATTATCTTTCTCCAATATTTTTTAATTTTGGGACAGGACCACCAAATGTGTGCCATTGTCCCCATTTCACCACAGCCTCGCCAACACTCTGCTGATTTGTCCTTCACAAATGGTTTGGGACCTTAAACATAATTGATGGGTCTTCCCACAAACTACATTTCATCTGGTCATCCATGCATTTTTACTAACTAGTAACATGTCATATACCCAAAACCACACTGTGTGGCTACCTGTTATATTCTCCACACATCTGGGGATCTCTCTCATGTATAATGGAATAAGCTGGTACACCTGTTCAATTGTTTGGTAACACAAAATGCTAATCAGCCAATCCCATGGCAGCAACTCAATGCATTTAAGCACCTAGGCATGGTGAAGACGAAAGGGGATTTAAGTGACTTTGAACGTGGCATGGTTGTTGGTGCCAGATGGGCTGGTCTGAGTATTTAAAAAACGGCTGATTTACTGGGATTTTCACACACAACCATCTCTAGGGATTACAGAGAATGGTCTGAAAAAGAGAAAATATCCAGTGAGCAGCAGTTGTGTGGTAGAAAATGCTTTGTTGATGTCAGTAGTCAGCGGAGAATGGGCAGACTGGTTCCAGATAATCGAAAGGCAACAGTAACTCAAATAACCACTTGATACAACCAAGGTATGCAGAATACCATCTCTGAACACACAACACATTGAAGCCCAGAAGCAGATGGGCTACAGCATCAGAAGACCACACTGGGTGCCACTCCTGTCAGCTAAGAACAGGAATCTGAGGATACAATTTGCACAGGCTCACCAAAATTGGACAATAGAAGATTGGAAAAACATTGCCTGGTCTGATCAGTCTCGATTTCAGCTGCGACATTCAAATGTTGGGGTCAGAATTGGCATAAACATGAAAGCATGGATCCATCCTGCCTTGTAAGAATGGTTCAGGCTGGTGGTGGTGTAATGGTGTGGGGGATATTTTCTTGGCACACTTTGGGCCCCTTAGTACCAATGGAGCATTGTTTAACCACCATGGCCTACCTGAGTATTGTTGCTGACCATGTCCATCCTTTTATGACTACAGTGTACCCATCTTCTGATGGCTCCTTTCAGCAGGATAATGCACCATGTCACAAAGCTCAAATCATCTCACTGTTTAGTAGGAAGTGGATGGAAGGCGCGTGATCAGACGCTTACATCAAGAAATGTATGGTTTATTTATGTAAAAGAATACAGACATATAGTCATATAGATATAAAATCATACAAATACTACATAATATTAAAAAAAAGGAAAAACAGGTAACAAAATAAGTACTAGGAAGTTAAAATTGGGGTGTGCCCATATTGAGGCAGGTATTTAAGAAAGGCTGACGCGTTTCGAGGAAAACCTCTTCATCAGAGCCAGGAGAACTGGAGCACAGTCTGTATGGGCCGGTAGGCCGACATGTGTACATGGGGAGAGGTGGTGTTGCTAGTAGGAGGATGTGTCCTGTGATGGACAATTGATTATTCCAAGTTCCATACCCAGGTGTTCTATGGATGTAAATAGATTGTATTTTCTTTTTGCGGTGCTGTTAGGCTGTCAGATGTGCCTGTCTCAGGAGAAGTGTGTAGACACAGCTGCAAACTGTAAAGATCCTTTGGAGTGGAGAGCCGTGTGATCCTGGCAGCAGAAGGGGGGGGAGGAGGAGGGAGGAGGTGTCCTTGAGGCAGCTGATGCCTGGATAGAAAGCGTCTTGCTGCCTAGGGATAGGAAAGGACCTTTGTCCATCAGTAGTTCTGCAACAGCTGGAGGTCCGCTAATTGCATATCCCTGGTATAGGCATTAGGAACAACTTTTGACATTTTAAAGACAGATTTTAAAAATCAATATAAATAATGTAATTTTTTAGGTTGGTTATATTGGATGTTTATTAATTTCAACTTTTTTTCAAAACTTATTACATTTTTAAACTGATTTTTTTACAGTTTTTATTTCACCATCTATAATATGTGCGTTATCAGCAATGGACTATTTAACATTGTTACCAAAAAATAAATATAAGCAAAATAGCAGTTTCTTGATTGATATACTGTATTATATAAGAAATGGCGGACATTTTTAACCACTTGCTTACAGGGCACTTAAACCCCCCTCCTATCCAGACCAATTTTCAGCTTTCAGCGCTGGCACACTTTGAATGACTATTGCGCCGTCATACAACACTGTACCCAAATGAAATTTTTATCATTTTTTTCACCACAAATAGAGCGTTCTTTTGGTGGTATTTGATCACCTCTGCAGTTTTTACTTTTTGTTAAAAAAATTTAAAAAACTGAAATTTTTTTTTAAATTTTTTAAATTTTTTTTATATTTTGTTATAAAAAATTTAAAACGGATCATTTTTCTTCTTCATTGATGTATGCTGATGAGGCGGCAGTGATGGGCACTGATGGGCGGCAGTGATGGGCACTGATGGGTGGCAGTGATGGGCACTGATGGGTGGCAGTGATGGGCAGCACTGCCAGGTGGCACTGATTGGCACTACAGGTAGGCATTGATAGGTGGCACTTGTGGGCATTGATAGGTGGCACTTGTTGGCATTGATAGGTGGCACTTGTGGGCACTGTTAGGTGGCACTATGGGCACTGTTAGGTGGCACTGTGGGCACTGTTAGGTGGCACTGTTATATGGCACTATTAGGTGGTACTGATGAGGCAGATGTGCCTCTTCCACTTCGGGACCGATGTCCCTCACATCCAAGCCGGTGATCGGCTTTTTTTTTCTATTCACGCTGTCAGCGTGAGTAGAAAAAAAAAAAACGATTACCGATCTTTTGTTTACATCATGTGATCAGCTGTCATTGGCTGACAGCTGATCACATGGTAAGGGGCCGGGACCGGCCCCTTACTCGAATCGGTGATCACCCGAGTCTCAGTGACTCGGTGATCACAGCGCGCTCGGCGCGCGCCCTGCGGGGCGCTCACGGTGCGTGCACAGGGGAGGCCGTCATATGACGGCCTCCCGGGAATTTAGGTCTGCGCTGTGGCTGTCATTCGGCCATAGCGCGGATGTGTAGTGGTTAAGGACCAACCTCGTTTTGGATTTTAGGTGTTTACATGTTTAAAACAGTTTTTTTTTGCTAGAAAATTACTTAGAACCCCCAAACATTATATATGGTTTTTTTTAACACCCTAGAGAATAAAATAGCGGTTGTTGCAATACTTTTTTTTGCACCGTATTTGCGCAGCGGTCTTATAAGCGCACTTTTTTAAAAAAAATTTAATTTTTTTGAATAAAAAAATAAGACAACAGTAAAGTTAGCCCAATTTTTTTTATATTGTGAAATATAATGTTACGCCAAGTAAAATGATACCAAACACGTCACGCTTCAAAATTGCGCCCACTCGTGGAATGGCGTCAAACTTTTACCCTCAAAAATCTCCATAGGCGACGTATAAAAAAATTCTACAGGTTGCATATTTTGCGTTACAGAGGAGGTCTAGGGCTAGAATTATTACTCTCGCTCTATCGGTCGCGGCGATACCTCACATGTGTGGTTTGACCACCGTTTTCATATGAGGGCGCTACTCGCGTATGCGTTCGCTTCTGCGCGCAAGCTTGTCAGGAGGGGGGGGGGGTTAAAAAAACATTTTCAATTTGTATTATTTGTTTTACATTATTTTATTTATTTTTACACTGTTTTAAAAAAAAAATTGTGTTACTTTTGTTCCTATTAAACATCCCTTGTAATAGAAAAAAGCATGACAGGACCTCTTAAATATGAGATCTGGGGTCAAAAAGACCTCAGATCTCATATTTACACTAAAATGCAATTAAAAAAAAAAGTAATTTAAAAAAATGACATTGAAAAAAATATGCCTTTAAGAGGTGTGGGCGGAAGTGACGTTTTGACGTCGCTTCCGCCCAGCAGTGTCATGGAGCCGAGTGGGCGCCATCTTAGCCTCACTCGTCTCCAGGCAGAGGAGGGAGACGGACGCGATTGCCTCCACCGCTACTAACGGCTCCGGTAAGCGGTGGAGGGCACCGGATCGCGGCGGGGGGCCCTCTCCCGCCACTGATAAAAGTGACCTCGCGGCGAATGCGCTGCAGGGACCAGTTTTATCAGAAAGTGGACCGCCGCACGAAAACGGGGATACCGGGGTTATGGCAGCTAGCTGCTGCCATAACAACGATATCCCCCTTCAAAGTTTGGACGTACATCGGCGTGCGGCGGTCCAGAAGTGGTTCATTTCAACTTTTTTTAAAAACGTATTACATTTTTAAACTGATTTTTTTACAGTTTTTATTTCACCATCTATAATATGTGCGGTATCAGCAATGGACTATTTAACATTCTTACCAAAAAATAAATACATGCAAAATAGCAATTGCTATTTTGCACATTTTTTTAATGTATTTATTTATTTTATTTTTTTATATAATGTTTGCACACTTATATGCTGAGATATTATTTATATGAGTTCTTAAAGGGACAGGCACCTTATGTAATTTAAAAGGATAAGCTCGCCTGTTTTTTTTTCCTTTTTGATCTATTTGTTAGGTTTGTATTCAGCCTCACCTGGTGCAGCTGTCAATATTGATCTGAAATGCAGGTTTTATATGAATCTCCTAATTTATTTAACACAGTTGATTATTAATTTGTAATTATGTGTTGTTCTTTTCTAAAATACCTTGGATGTGCTTACCAGGAAAAATATTAACTATGGTGTAACCATTGGATGTCAACCTGCTGGAGCCAAAGCAGCATGGATTTAATGAGATAACAACAAAACCTGGGGAATGCCCAGGAAAAAATTCCAAGCCTACTTACCACCAGCTCGCAGACAACCAATTGACCTGTCTAACAGTGCGTTAAAAACAGGGGTTCAGTCCGCACGCATTTGCAAACGCATGCGTAAGCCACAGAGCCACGTCACGGCACCCTGTAATCTGTGGTCCTAACACTAAAATTTGGGTGTCCCCACAGTGGAGGCACATGCATTCTAATGGATAAGTGAGGGCAGGTGGACTGAAGGGAGCCCACCCCTTCTTAAAGGTACAGGGCACACCAAACACCCAGCAGGTAGCACAATGGCTGCAAAGGTGCTGGTGCGTTGCTGGACCAATACACACACCCACGTGATTGCAAAAAACTTGCCACCACCCTCACTTATAGCTGGCTATTGCAGTAAGAGGCATTGGAAGGCCACAAACAGATAACAACAAAACCTGGGGAATGCCCAGGAAAAAATTCCAAGCCTACTTACCACCAGCTCGCAGACAACCAATTGACCTGTCTAACAGTGCGTTAAAAACAGGGGTTCAGTCCGCACGCATTTGCAAACGCATGCGTAAGCCACAGAGCCACGTCACGGCACCCTGTAATCTGTGGTCCTAACACTAAAATTTGGGTGTCCCCACAGTGGAGGCACATGCATTCTAATGGATAAGTGAGGGCAGGTGGACTGAAGGGAGCCCACCCCTTCTTAAAGGTACAGGGCACACCAAACACCCAGCAGGTAGCACAATGGCTGCAAAGGTGCTGGTGCGTTGCTGGACCAATACACACACCCACGTGATTGCAAAAAACTTGCCACCACCCTCACTTATAGCTGGCTATTGCAGTAAGAGGCATTGGAAGGCCACAAACAGATAACAACAAAACCTGGGGAATGCCCAGGAAAAAATTCCAAGCCTACTTACCACCAGCTCGCAGACAACCAATTGACCTGTCTAACAGTGCGTTAAAAACAGGGGTTCAGTCCGCACGCATTTGCAAACGCATGCGTAAGCCACAGAGCCACGTCACGGCACCCTGTAATCTGTGGTCCTAACACTAAAATTTGGGTGTCCCCACAGTGGAGGCACATGCATTCTAATGGATAAGTGAGAAAACAACTTCAGTGTAGCGCTCAATTGGGAAAGGAGGGGGAAACAAATGTGTATGATGAAACACAAATGAATCAAAGTTCAAATGCTGACAATAATGTCTCTATAAGCAATGTGTAGTCCTCTGGACCGGATAGTGAGCCCGTGATGTAAATCCTCTATGAAGGAGAGCCCACACACCACCAATAATAACAGGGAGGCTTACCGGACTCGGTGGACCCGACCGGGCGTACGCCAAGGGGGGTCAAACAGGCTTAGGTGGTGCTGGGCTGGAGTGGATACTGGAGAGCAGGGATGATGAGATGGCTTCCAAGCGGCCTTGCTCCTGGAGGGTGATCCGGGCTAAGATCGTGATGCTCAGATCCGTGTTGAAACGTAGAAAAAGAGAAATAGGGCCAAATAGTGTGATTCCGTATAAATAAAATTTATTTGAAGTGAAAATACACACTTACATGGAAAAAAGCTAAAACCAGCGCTGTATATCCAAAAAAAGGCGACAGTGGGGTCCTACCCGACGCGTTTCGTCTGCATAGACGTCATCTGGGGGGATCCCCCCACTGTAGCCAACAAAGTATATATAAGAAAACCTTAAAAAATTATGTAAAACAGCTCCAGAGACGCTAAAAACGTCACTTCCGGTATCGGGAGAAGATGGCCGAACGGCGTGCGTTCCACGTCGGCCACCCTGCGCTCCAAGCCTCACTTCCGGTATCGGGAGAAGATGGCCGAACGGCGTGCGTTCCACGTCGGCCACCCTGCGCTCCAAGCCTCATGTCAGAGCACACCGGAAGGAAAGAGAACTCACATGCGTTCCAAACCTCACAGTGGGGGCCGTCTGACCGAAAAAGTGAGAGATGTATAAAGAGGGATGTATCCCTGATCTCAAGTGACTATGAAAGGGAATGGCAGTGTGTTGCGATGTGTTGCGCATGTGTCGGGATGAAGGACTGACTGCGCATGTGTCAGGACGTCGGAATGACGTCAAGAAGATACGTGCGATGTGTAAAGGAAATGTGAAGTGCGAGTGTGTTGCCGCATAAAGGGGCGGGTACGATGCTGTGTGTCCAAGGTGACGAACCCGGGCCCCGAGAGTGTATGTTACAGTGGCAAGCCACATAGAAAGACAGGCTATGAATTGCAAATCATAAATGCATAAAAGCAAAAGGGTGATAAGTGAATATCAGTGTATAAAAAACAGTAATTGTTACATGTCAATGTGGCTGATAAAAAAGGACAAGCAACAAGCGGAGATGGACTCAAAAGAGGAAAAGTGATAATTCTTAAACCAGGGGTAGAAGAATTAATACACAAATCGGTAAGAGTTATACCATCCTGGAGCTGGTTTACACAGAAAATTAATATATGTATATATACCACATCTTCTGTATGTAAAACAAATTAAGATTCTATAAAAAATGAACAATACATATATCTATGTCAAATGCATATAGACAAAATCCAAAAATGTAAAATATACAATGTACATGAAGGTGTATATGCACATTGAACAAAACTTGATGTGAAAAGCAAAAAATATATAAAAATACATAAAAGTAAGGAAAGAGGACTTCTGCGGAAAGGGCAAGTATAGTGTCAACCTCAGGCCTTGTTGATGAAGGCGTTGACATCAACATCAACGTTCATACCGAGTGGATGGAGTGTGCGGAGCTCATGAATCCAGTAAGTCTCCAATCGAGACACCCCCCTGGTCATGGCCCCGCCCCTCCAGGGGGGACATATCTGTCAATAACAACAAATTGTGTGCCTTCAAATCTACGGTTATGTTGTAACTTGTAATGACGGGGGGACAGTGTGTTTGGTGTCACCTCCCTTGATGAGCGCAATGTGTTCCGCCACTCGTATTGAAAAGGAACGAATGGTACGGCCCACATATTGTTTACCGCAATGACACGTGATCAGGTAAACAATATGACTGGTGGTGCAGGTGCAAAATTGTCTGATTGGATATGTCCTGCAGGTGGTTGATGACCTAAAAGATACTGTCTTTCTACCAACCCCTGAGTTATGCTGGCAAACAGTACATCTCCTACAAGAATAAAAACCTTCCATTTCATGAAAGAGAGGCTGACGTACTGGAGGGTTGACAATATTCGGGCAATCTTGCTCTGGAGGGTAGGAGCACCCCTAAAGATGACTTTGGCCTTATCAGGTAACACATTCCCCAGAATGCGGTCATTCCTAAGGATGTCCCAGTGTTTAGTGAGGATGGCCTTAATGCATCTATGTTGATTAGAAAAGGAGGTGAGTAGAGACCACCTGAAAGACTCATCAGGTTCTCTCGTGGGCCTATCTACCAAAAGAGTTTCCCTATTGATAGCAAGGGCGTGTTGGAATTCACGCTCCACAAGGCAAGGGTCATAGTCCTTGTCTATAAACTTGGCCTTAAGCGATACCGATTGTGATATAAAGGAGTCAGTGGTTGAACAGTTCCTTCTTAGTCTGAGAAACTGACTCCGCGGTACCGAATCAAGCCAAGACCGGTGATGGCAGCTGTCAGGTGGTATAAAGCCATTCCGGTCTGTGGCCTTAAAGTGTGTTTTGAACTGGAAAACGCCATCGTGCAACTCTATCTCAAGGTCCAAAAAATTGACTTTATGGTTGCTAGCTGTATGGGATAGGGAGATGCCCCGATCATTCTCATTCAATCGTGTAAAGTAGGCATCCAAAGACTCAACACTACCATTCCAGAGGAGGAGGATGTCGTCAATATACCGGGCCCAAACAATCAGGGAAGGGTCCCTGTTGGTATAGACGACATCCTCCTCCCACTTGGCCATGAATAAATTGGCGAGGCTAGGGGCGAACTTAGCGCCCATAGCCACGCCACGTAATTGAAGATAAAATTGCTGATCAAACCAAAAATAGCTATGTTTCGTGGCAAATTCAAGTAACTCAATGACGAAAGCGCACTGAAAAGGGGCGATGGTAGGTTCCTTCTCCAGAAAATACTGAACAGCTTCTAACCCCATATCCTGAGGTATACAAGTGTACAGGGAGGCGACGTCAGCAGTGGCAATGACGTAGTCACCCTGCACACTTAAGCTCTCCAGAAGGCGTATGGTAGCCCCTGTGTCCTTCAAATAAGAAGGCATGCGCCTAACAATAGGTTGTAGGTAAAAATCAATGTACCGGCCTATACGTGAGGTGACAGAGTCTATCCCACTCACGATAGGCCGGCCAGGGGGCTGTACTGGATTCTTATGCACTTTAGGAAGATAATAAATAGTGGGGACCCTAGGTGCTAAGGG
Organism: Lithobates clamitans; assembly: GCA_037952925.1. Lineage (NCBI taxonomy): Eukaryota > Metazoa > Chordata > Amphibia > Anura > Ranidae > Lithobates > Lithobates clamitans. Next base: position 2,006,842 of record JBBGZY010001841.1, on the reverse strand, counting down.
TACTAAGAAGTCTCTTTCCTTTTTGTTTAAAATGCCTTGATCATAACCTCTCTTTATGATAGCAGAGAGCTCCTTTTTAAAGGAGGGTGTGGGGTTGTTGGGCAATATCCTATATGTATTCGGTTCTTGGAGGATCCTATACATTTCAGTCATGTAATCCTTTTTATCCAGAACCACAATCCCACCCCCCTTGTCAGCCGGACGGATGACAAGGTCCTTTTGTGAGCACAAGGATTTGAAACCTTGATTGGAAAAGGGGTGATGATGTATACGTTTTTCAGGGAGTTTAGCCAAATCCTTGAGGACCAAATCCCTGAATATAGTAATGGCTGGTGCCATGGGAACAGGTGGGGTGAATAGTGAGGGATTGGACAGACCAGAATGGACCGTCCCCGAAGTGGCGCATATCTCGTTTCTGATTGGGTTGGAGGCGAGATAGCGTTGAATATGTATTTTACGTGTGAAACTTATGAATATCAATGAATGTACCAAACCGATCAAGCTTTTTAGGAGGGGCAAATTTCAGTCCCTTATCAAGCACGGAAAGCTCTTCATCGGTGAGTGGTTTGGTACTTAAATTGAAAACACCTTGACCTCTCATGTTCTCCTTCTTTTTCCTCCTTCGAATTTTCCACCCTCCCCTGGTGCCTCTCTTGAGTCTGCGCCCCTTTTCCCGGGCCTTCGGTCCTCGTGAAAAACCTGCCCATTACGTGGCCCATTGCGTGTATTGGTACTAGGGGGATAGTAGCCATGGGTGGGTTGACTATACATGGATCCTGGGCCATGTCCATATTGATCCCTGTATTCATCATCCCATGTATCCTGAAGAGGGAGGAACCTATTATTAGTGATGGGGGGTGGATCATAGTGGTGGGAGTTAGCAGGATATGTGTCTGTGTAGGCATCATATCGGGGTGTGGGAGTCTCGCGTTGTCCCAAATGTGAAATAGGGGGCATATTATGACCCCGTTGTCCCCTACCCCCCTGTTTACCTCTATTATAACCCCTGCCCCTCTGGTAAGTGGAAGGAGCATAGGAATGGTTAGGTCCAGGGCGGGAGGGGGATTCATATCTGGAATTTATCCTCCTCCTGGGGCCAGCTGGAGTAGCTGACAAAGGGCCCACGGCGTGGGTCGTGGTGGGGACAATAACAGATGTTTTGTTCAATGTGCATATACACCTTCATGTACATTGTATATTTTACATTTTTGGATTTTGTCTATATGCATTTGACATAGATATATGTATTGTTCATTTTTTATAGAATCTTAATTTGTTTTACATACAGAAGATGTGGTATATATACATATATTAATTTTCTGTGTAAACCAGCTCCAGGATGGTATAACTCTTACCGATTTGTGTATTAATTCTTCTACCCCTGGTTTAAGAATTATCACTTTTCCTCTTTTGAGTCCATCTCCGCTTGTTGCTTGTCCTTTTTTATCAGCCACATTGACATGTAACAATTACTGTTTTTTATACACTGATATTCACTTATCACCCTTTTGCTTTTATGCATTTATGATTTGCAATTCATAGCCTGTCTTTCTATGTGGCTTGCCACTGTAACATACACTCTCGGGGCCCGGGTTCGTCACCTTGGACACACAGCATCGTACCCGCCCCTTTATGCGGCAAACACACTCGCACTTCACATTTCCTTTACACATCGCACGTATCTTCTTGACGTCATTCCGACGTCCTGACACATGCGCAGTCAGTCCTTCATCCCGACACATGCGCAACACATCGCAACACACTGCCATTCCCTTTCATAGTCACTTGAGATCAGGGATACATCCCTCTTTATACATCTCTCACTTTTTCGGTCAGACGGCCCCCACTGTGAGGTTTGGAACGCATGTGAGTTCTCTTTCCTTCCGGTGTGCTCTGACATGAGGCTTGGAGCGCAGGGTGGCCGACGTGGAACGCACGCCGTTCGGCCATCTTCTCCCGATACCGGAAGTGAGGCTTGGAGCGCAGGGTGGCCGACGTGGAACGCACGCCGTTCGGCCATCTTCTCCCGATACCGGAAGTGACGTTTTTAGCGTCTCTGGAGCTGTTTTACATAATTTTTTAAGGTTTTCTTATATATACTTTGTTGGCTACAGTGGGGGGATCCCCCCAGATGACGTCTATGCAGACGAAACGCGTCGGGTAGGACCCACTGTCGCCATTTTTTTGGATATACAGCGCTGGTTTTAGCTTTTTTCCATGTAAGTGTGTATTTTCACTTCAAATAAATTTTATTTATACGGAATCACACTATTTGGCCCTATTTCTCTTTTTCTACGTTTCAACACGGATCTGAGCATCACGATCTTAGCCCGGATCACCCTCCAGGAGCAAGGCCGCTTGGAAGCCATCTCATCATCCCTGCTCTCCAGTATCCACTCCAGCCCAGCACCACCTAAGCCTGTTTGACCCCCCTTGGCGTACGCCCGGTCGGGTCCACCGAGTCCGGTAAGCCTCCCTGTTATTATTGGTGGTGTGTGGGCTCTCCTTCATAGAGGATTTACATCACGGGCTCACTATCCGGTCCAGAGGACTACACATTGCTTATAGAGACATTATTGTCAGCATTTGAACTTTGATTCATTTGTGTTTCATCATACACATTTGTTTCCCCCTCCTTTCCCAATTGAGCGCTACACTGAAGTTGTTTTCTTGATGCTGTTTACATTTGTTGGTTGTGTCAGCTGCTATCTCTTCCCCCCCCCCCCCCACCCTTCAGGCAGCGCAGAATTATTGTGCATATCTTTTGTATTTGGTTTTGTTAGCGGATTCTGCTGCAGCCTATCTATATCCCTAGAAATATGGATGTGTTTGACTACAGGGCCTCCCGAATCGTAAATACGGAGGGAGTCTTTGTGGTCACCAATAGTGATACTGAATTGGGTGGTTTATTCTTGAGATTGAGAAACATCATGTCCTCTGAACTCCATTTACAGTGGGATGTGGCGTTTCTTGAACAGTATGTGTCTGAACGCATGGTCCCCAGGAGCCTTAGGTGGGATGTACACCCACCACAAGGGGAATTGGATGTGGACTCTTGGTTCAAATATTTTAATGAGGCAGGAGTTAATCTCCTAGGTGTCCTCATTACCAAGAAACGCATCAGACTCTCCTCATTAGATAATGAGATCAAGGAACTCAAGGATAAACTGCTAACCCACAAGAATTCCCCTGAATACACTGCCCTCTCTTCAAACCTCCAAAAACATCTGGAGAAGGAAGAAAAGGAGCAGAGGACTAAAAAGCAAAAGAAGTATTCCAGGGATGTGGGTGACTACAAGACCAACAATGTCTTTGGTTGGCAAAAATTGTTTATTCCCAATCCCGGTGTGGCTGACCCTACACCATCTGTTATTGTCCCCACCACGACCCACGCCGTGGGCCCTTTGTCAGCTACTCCAGCTGGCCCCAGGAGGAGGATAAATTCCAGATATGAATCCCCCTCCCGCCCTGGACCTAACCATTCCTATGCTCCTTCCACTTACCAGAGGGGCAGGGGTTATAATAGAGGTAAACAGGGGGGTAGGGGACAACGGGGTCATAATATGCCCCCTATTTCACATTTGGGACAACGCGAGACTCCCACACCCCGATATGATGCCTACACAGACACATATCCTGCTAACTCCCACCACTATGATCCACCCCCCATCACTAATAATAGGTTCCTCCCTCTTCAGGATACATGGGATGATGAATACAGGGATCAATATGGACATGGCCCAGGATCCATGTATAGTCAACCCACCCATGGCTACTATCCCCCTAGTACCAATACACGCAATGGGCCACGTAATGGGCAGGTTTTTCACGAGGACCGAAGGCCCGGGAAAAGGGGCGCAGACTCAAGAGAGGCACCAGGGGAGGGTGGAAAATTCGAAGGAGGAAAAAGAAGGAGAACATGAGAGGTCAAGGTGTTTTCAATTTAAGTACCAAACCACTCACCGATGAAGAGCTTTCCGTGCTTGATAAGGGACTGAAATTTGCCCCTCCTAAAAAGCTTGATCGGTTTGGTACATTCATTGATATTCATAAGTTCACACGTAAAATACATATTCAACGCTATCTCGCCTCCAACCCAATCAGAAACGAGATATGCGCCACTTCGGGGACGGTCCATTCTGGTCTGTCCAATCCCTCACTATTCACCCCACCTGTTCCCATGGCACCAGCCATTACTATATTCAGGGATTTGGTCCTCAAGGATTTGGCTAAACTCCCTGAAAAACGTATACATCATCACCCCTTTTCCAATCAAGGTTTCAAATCCTTGTGCTCACAAAAGGACCTTGTCATCCGTCCGGCTGACAAGGGGGGTGGGATTGTGGTTCTGGATAAAAAGGATTACATGACTGAAATGTATAGGATCCTCCAAGAACCGAATACATATAGGATATTGCCCAACAACCCCACACCCTCCTTTAAAAAGGAGCTCTCTGCTATCATAAAGAGAGGTTATGATCAAGGCATTTTAAACAAAAAGGAAAGAGACTTCTTAGTACCCTTAGCACCTAGGGTCCCCACTATTTATTATCTTCCTAAAGTGCATAAGAATCCAGTACAGCCCCCTGGCCGGCCTATCGTGAGTGGGATAGACTCTGTCACCTCACGTATAGGCCGGTACATTGATTTTTACCTACAACCTATTGTTAGGCGCATGCCTTCTTATTTGAAGGACACAGGGGCTACCATACGCCTTCTGGAGAGCTTAAGTGTGCAGGGTGACTACGTCATTGCCACTGCTGACGTCGCCTCCCTGTACACTTGTATACCTCAGGATATGGGGTTAGAAGCTGTTCAGTATTTTCTGGAGAAGGAACCTACCATCGCCCCTTTTCAGTGCGCTTTCGTCATTGAGTTACTTGAATTTGCCACGAAACATAGCTATTTTTGGTTTGATCAGCAATTTTATCTTCAATTACGTGGCGTGGCTATGGGCGCTAAGTTCGCCCCTAGCCTCGCCAATTTATTCATGGCCAAGTGGGAGGAGGATGTCGTCTATACCAACAGGGACCCTTCCCTGATTGTTTGGGCCCGGTATATTGACGACATCCTCCTCCTCTGGAATGGTAGTGTTGAGTCTTTGGATGCCTACTTTACACGATTGAATGAGAATGATCGGGGCATCTCCCTATCCCATACAGCTAGCAACCATAAAGTCAATTTTTTGGACCTTGAGATAGAGTTGCACGATGGCGTTTTCCAGTTCAAAACACACTTTAAGGCCACAGACCGGAATGGCTTTATACCACCTGACAGCTGCCATCACCGGTCTTGGCTTGATTCGGTACCGCGGAGTCAGTTTCTCAGACTAAGAAGGAACTGTTCAACCACTGACTCCTTTATATCACAATCGGTATCGCTTAAGGCCAAGTTTATAGACAAGGACTATGACCCTTGCCTTGTGGAGCGTGAATTCCAACACGCCCTTGCTATCAATAGGGAAACTCTTTTGGTAGATAGGCCCACGAGAGAACCTGATGAGTCTTTCAGGTGGTCTCTACTCACCTCCTTTTCTAATCAACATAGATGCATTAAGGCCATCCTCACTAAACACTGGGACATCCTTAGGAATGACCGCATTCTGGGGAATGTGTTACCTGATAAGGCCAAAGTCATCTTTAGGGGTGCTCCTACCCTCCAGAGCAAGATTGCCCCGAATATTGTCAACCCTCCAGTACGTCAGCCTCTCTTTCATGAAATGGAAGGTTTTTATTCTTGTAGGAGATGTACTGTTTGCCAGCATAACTCAGGGGTTGGTAGAAAGACAGTATCTTTTAGGTCATCAACCACCTGCAGGACATATCCAATCAGACAATTTTGCACCTGCACCACCAGTCATATTGTTTACCTGATCACGTGTCATTGCGGTAAACAATATGTGGGCCGTACCATTCGTTCCTTTTCAATACGAGTGGCGGAACACATTGCGCTCATCAAGGGAGGTGACACCAAACACACTGTCCCCCGTCATTACAAGTTACAACATAACCGTAGATTTGAAGGCACACAATTTGTTGTTATTGACAGATATGTCCCCCCCTGGAGGGGCGGGGCCATGACCAGGGGGGTGTCTCGATTGGAGACTTACTGGATTCATGAGCTCCGCACACTCCATCCACTCGGTATGAACGTTGATGTTGATGTCAACGCCTTCATCAACAAGGCCTGAGGTTGACACTATACTTGCCCTTTCCGCAGAAGTCCTCTTTCCTTACTTTTATGTATTTTTATATATTTTTTGCTTTTCACATCAAGTTTTGTTCAATGTGCATATACACCTTCATGTACATTGTATATTTTACATTTTTGGATTTTGTCTATATGCATTTGACATAGATATATGTATTGTTCATTTTTTATAGAATCTTAATTTGTTTTACATACAGAAGATGTGGTATATATACATATATTAATTTTCTGTGTAAACCAGCTCCAGGATGGTATAACTCTTACCGATTTGTGTATTAATTTCTTCTACCCCTGGTTTAAGAATTATCACTTTTCCTCTTTTGAGTCCATCTCCGCTTGTTGCTTGTCCTTTTTTATCAGCCACATTGACATGTAACAATTACTGTTTTTTATACACTGATATTCACTTATCACCCTTTTGCTTTTATGCATTTATGATTTGCAATTCATAGCCTGTCTTTCTATGTGGCTTGCCACTGTAACATACACTCTCGGGGCCCGGGTTCGTCACCTTGGACACACAGCATCGTACCCGCCCCTTTATGCGGCAACACACTCGCACTTCACATTTCCTTTACACATCGCACGTATCTTCTTGACGTCATTCCGACGTCCTGACACATGCGCAGTCAGTCCTTCATCCCGACACATGCGCAACACATCGCAACACACTGCCATTCCCTTTCATAGTCACTTGAGATCAGGGATACATCCCTCTTTATACATCTCTCACTTTTTCGGTCAGACGGCCCCCACTGTGAGGTTTGGAACGCATGTGAGTTCTCTTTCCTTCCGGTGTGCTCTGACATGAGGCTTGGAGCGCAGGGTGGCCGACGTGGAACGCACGCCGTTCGGCCATCTTCTCCCGATACCGGAAGTGAGGCTTGGAGCGCAGGGTGGCCGACGTGGAACGCACGCCGTTCGGCCATCTTCTCCCGATACCGGAAGTGACGTTTTTAGCGTCTCTGGAGCTGTTTTACATAATTTTTTAAGGTTTTCTTATATATACTTTGTTGGCTACAGTGGGGGGATCCCCCAGATGACGTCTATGCAGACGAAACGCGTCGGGTAGGACCCCACTGTCGCCATTTTTTTGGATATACAGCGCTGGTTTTAGCTTTTTTCCATGTAAGTGTGTATTTTCACTTCAAATAAATTTTATTTATACGGAATCACACTATTTGGCCCTATTTCTCTTTTTCTACGTTTCAACACGGATCTGAGCATCACGATCTTAGCCCGGATCACCCTCCAGGAGCAAGGCCGCTTGGAAGCCATCTCATCATCCCTGCTCTCCAGTATCCACTCCAGCCCAGCACCACCTAAGCCTGTTTGACCCCCCTTGGCGTACGCCCGGTCGGGTCCACCGAGTCCGGTAAGCCTCCCTGTTATTATTGGTGGTGTGTGGGCTCTCCTTCATAGAGGATTTACATCACGGGCTCACTATCCGGTCCAGAGGACTACACATTGCTTATAGAGACATTATTGTCAGCATTTGAACTTTGATTCATTTGTGTTTCATCATACACATTTGTTTCCCCCTCCTTTCCCAATTGAGCGCTACACTGAAGTTGTTTTCTTGATGCTGTTTACATTTGTTGGTTGTGTCAGCTGCTATCTCTTCCCCCCCCCCCCCACCCTTCAGGCAGCGCAGAATTATTGTGCATATCTAATGGATAAGTGAGGGCAGGTGGACTGAAGGGAGCCCACCCCTTCTTAAAGGTACAGGGCACACCAAACACCCAGCAGGTAGCACAATGGCTGCAAAGGTGCTGGTGCGTTGCTGGACCAATACACACACCCACGTGATTGCAAAAAACTTGCCACCACCCTCACTTATAGCTGGCTATTGCAGTAAGAGGCATTGGAAGGCCACAAACAGATAACAACAAAACCTGGGGAATGCCCAGGAAAAAATTCCAAGCCTACTTACCACCAGCTCGCAGACAACCAATTGACCTGTCTAACAGTGCGTTAAAAACAGGGGTTCAGTCCGCACGCATTTGCAAACGCATGCGTAAGCCACAGAGCCACGTCACGGCACCCTGTAATCTGTGGTCCTAACACTAAAATTTGGGTGTCCCCACAGTGGAGGCACATGCATTCTAATGGATAAGTGAGGGCAGGTGGACTGAAGGGAGCCCACCCCTTCTTAAAGGTACAGGGCACACCAAACACCCAGCAGGTAGCACAATGGCTGCAAAGGTGCTGGTGCGTTGCTGGACCAATACACACACCCACGTGATTGCAAAAAACTTGCCACCACCCTCACTTATAGCTGGCTATTGCAGTAAGAGGCATTGGAAGGCCACAAACAGATAACAACAAAACCTGGGGAATGCCCAGGAAAAAATTCCAAGCCTACTTACCACCAGCTCGCAGACAACCAATTGACCTGTCTAACAGTGCGTTAAAAACAGGGGTTCAGTCCGCACGCATTTGCAAACGCATGCGTAAGCCACAGAGCCACGTCACGGCACCCTGTAATCTGTGGTCCTAACACTAAAATTTGGGTGTCCCCACAGTGGAGGCACATGCATTCTAATGGATAAGTGAGGGCAGGTGGACTGAAGGGAGCCCACCCCTTCTTAAAGGTACAGGGCACACCAAACACCCAGCAGGTAGCACAATGGCTGCAAAGGTGCTGGTGCGTTGCTGGACCAATACACACACCCACGTGATTGCAAAAAACTTGCCACCACCCTCACTTATAGCTGGCTATTGCAGTAAGAGGCATTGGAAGGCCACAAACAGATAACAACAAAACCTGGGGAATGCCCAGGAAAAAATTCCAAGCCTACTTACCACCAGCTCGCAGACAACCAATTGACCTGTCTAACAGTGCGTTAAAAACAGGGGTTCAGTCCGCACGCATTTGCAAACGCATGCGTAAGCCACAGAGCCACGTCACGGCACCCTGTAATCTGTGGTCCTAACACTAAAATTTGGGTGTCCCCACAGTGGAGGCACATGCATTCTAATGGATAAGTGAGGGCAGGTGGACTGAAGGGAGCCCACCCCTTCTTAAAGGTACAGGGCACACCAAACACCCAGCAGGTAGCACAATGGCTGCAAAGGTGCTGGTGCGTTGCTGGACCAATACACACACCCACGTGATTGCAAAAAACTTGCCACCACCCTCACTTATAGCTGGCTATCTGTTTGTGGCCTTCCAATGCCTCTTACTGCAATAGCCAGCTATAAGTGAGGGTGGTGGCAAGTTTTTTGCAATCACGTCGGTGTGTGTATTGGTCCAGCAACGCACCAGCACCTTTGCAGCCATTGTGCTACCTGCTGGGTGTTTGGTGTGCCCTGTACCTTTAAGAAGGGGTGGGCTCCCTTCAGTCCACCTGCCCTCACTTATCCATTAGAATGCATGTGCCTCCACTGTGGGGACACCCAAATTTTAGTGTTAGGACCACAGATTACAGGGTGCCGTGACGTGGCTCTGTGGCTTACGCATGCGTTTGCAAATGCGTGCGGACTGAACCCCTGTTTTTAACGCACTGTTAGACAGGTCAATTGGTTGTCTGCGAGCTGGTGGTAAGTAGGCTTGGAATTTTTTCCTGGGCATTCCCCAGGTTTTGTTGTTATCTGTTTGTGGCCTTCCAATGCCTCTTACTGCAATAGCCAGCTATAAGTGAGGGTGGTGGCAAGTTTTTTGCAATCACGTGGGTGTGTGTATTGGTCCAGCAACGCACCAGCACCTTTGCAGCCATTGTGCTACCTGCTGGGTGTTTGGTGTGCCCTGTACCTTTAAGAAGGGGTGGGCTCCCTTCAGTCCACCTGCCCTCACTTATCCATTAGAATGCATGTGCCTCCACTGTGGGGACACCCAAATTTTAGTGTTAGGACCACAGATTACAGGGTGCCGTGACGTGGCTCTGTGGCTTACGCATGCGTTTGCAAATGCGTGCGGACTGAACCCCTGTTTTTAACGCACTGTTAGACAGGTCAATTGGTTGTCTGCGAGCTGGTGGTAAGTAGGCTTGGAATTTTTTCCTGGGCATTCCCCAGGTTTTGTTGTTATCTGTTTGTGGCCTTCCAATGCCTCTTACTGCAATAGCCAGCTATAAGTGAGGGTGGTGGCAAGTTTTTTGCAATCACGTGGGTGTGTGTATTGGTCCAGCAACGCACCAGCACCTTTGCAGCCATTGTGCTACCTGCTGGGTGTTTGGTGTGCCCTGTACCTTTAAGAAGGGGTGGGCTCCCTTCAGTCCACCTGCCCTCACTTATCCATTAGAATGCATGTGCCTCCACTGTGGGGACACCCAAATTTTAGTGTTAGGACCACAGATTACAGGGTGCCGTGACGTGGCTCTGTGGCTTACGCATGCGTTTGCAAATGCGTGCGGACTGAACCCCTGTTTTTAACGCACTGTTAGACAGGTCAATTGGTTGTCTGCGAGCTGGTGGTAAGTAGGCTTGGAATTTTTTCCTGGGCATTCCCCAGGTTTTGTTGTTATCTGTTTGTGGCCTTCCAATGCCTCTTACTGCAATAGCCAGCTATAAGTGAGGGTGGTGGCAAGTTTTTTGCAATCACGTGGGTGTGTGTATTGGTCCAGCAACGCACCAGCACCTTTGCAGCCATTGTGCTACCTGCTGGGTGTTTGGTGTGCCCTGTACCTTTAAGAAGGGGTGGGCTCCCTTCAATCCACCTGCCCTCACTTATCCATTAGAATGCATGTGCCTCCACTGTGGGGACACCCAAATTTTAGTGTTAGGACCACAGATTACAGGGTGCCGTGACGTGGCTCTGTGGCTTACGCATGCGTTTGCAAATGCGTGCGGACTGAACCCCTGTTTTTAACGCACTGTTAGACAGGTCAATTGGTTGTCTGCGAGCTGGTGGTAAGTAGGCTTGGAATTTTTTCCTGGGCATTCCCCAGGTTTTGTTGTTATCTGTTTGTGGCCTTCCAATGCCTCTTACTGCAATAGCCAGCTATAAGTGAGGGTGGTGGCAAGTTTTTTGCAATCACGTGGGTGTGTGTATTGGTCCAGCAACGCACCAGCACCTTTGCAGCCATTGTGCTACCTGCTGGGTGTTTGGTGTGCCCTGTACCTTTTAAGAAGGGGTGGGCTCCCTTCAGTCCACCTGCCCTCACTTATCCATTAGAATGCATGTGCCTCCACTGTGGGGACACCCAAATTTTAGTGTTAGGACCACAGATTACAGGGTGCCGTGACGTGGCTCTGTGGCTTACGCATGCGTTTGCAAATGCGTGCGGACTGAACCCCTGTTTTTAACGCACTGTTAGACAGGTCAATTGGTTGTCTGCGAGCTGGTGGTAAGTAGGCTTGGAATTTTTTCCTGGGCATTCCCCAGGTTTTGTTGTTATCTGTTTGTGGCCTTCCAATGCCTCTTACTGCAATAGCCAGCTATAAGTGAGGGTGGTGGCAAGTTTTTTGCAATCACGTGGGTGTGTGTATTGGTCCAGCAACGCACCAGCACCTTTGCAGCCATTGTGCTACCTGCTGGGTGTTTGGTGTGCCCTGTACCTTTAAGAAGGGGTGGGCTCCCTTCAGTCCACCTGCCCTCACTTATCCATTAGAATGCATGTGCCTCCACTGTGGGGACACCCAAATTTTAGTGTTAGGACCACAGATTACAGGGTGCCGTGACGTGGCTCTGTGGCTTACGCATGCGTTTGCAAATGCGTGCGGACTGAACCCCTGTTTTTAACGCACTGTTAGACAGGTCAATTGGTTGTCTGCGAGCTGGTGGTAAGTAGGCTTGGAATTTTTTCCTGGGCATTCCCCAGGTTTTGTTGTTATCTGTTTGTGGCCTTCCAATGCCTCTTACTGCAATAGCCAGCTATAAGTGAGGGTGGTGGCAAGTTTTTTGCAATCACGTGGGTGTGTGTATTGGTCCAGCAACGCACCAGCACCTTTGCAGCCATTGTGCTACCTGCTGGGTGTTTGGTGTGCCCTGTACCTTTAAGAAGGGGTGGGCTCCCTTCAGTCCACCTGCCCTCACTTATCCATTAGAATGCATGTGCCTCCACTGTGGGGACACCCAAATTTTAGTGTTAGGACCACAGATTACAGGGTGCCGTGACGTGGCTCTGTGGCTTACGCATGCGTTTGCAAATGCGTGCGGACTGAACCCCTGTTTTTAACGCACTGTTAGACAGGTCAATTGGTTGTCTGCGAGCTGGTGGTAAGTAGGCTTGGAATTTTTTCCTGGGCATTCCCCAGGTTTTGTTGTTATCTGTTTGTGGCCTTCCAATGCCTCTTACTGCAATAGCCAGCTATAAGTGAGGGTGGTGGCAAGTTTTTTGCAATCACGTGGGTGTGTGTATTGGTCCAGCAACGCACCAGCACCTTTGCAGCCATTGTGCTACCTGCTGGGTGTTTGGTGTGCCCTGTACCTTTAAGAAGGGGTGGGCTCCCTTCAGTCCACCTGCCCTCACTTATCCATTAGAATGCATGTGCCTCCACTGTGGGGACACCCAAATTTTAGTGTTAGGACCACAGATTACAGGGTGCCGTGACGTGGCTCTGTGGCTTACGCATGCGTTTGCAAATGCGTGCGGACTGAACCCCTGTTTTTAACGCACTGTTAGACAGGTCAATTGGTTGTCTGCGAGCTGGTGGTAAGTAGGCTTGGAATTTTTTCCTGGGCATTCCCCAGGTTTTGTTGTTATCTGTTTGTGGCCTTCCAATGCCTCTTACTGCAATAGCCAGCTATAAGTGAGGGTGGTGGCAAGTTTTTTGGATTTAATGAGAGCAGATCATGTCAGACTAACCTGATTGATTTTTGCTTACATCACATTTTTTTTTTGGACCAAGGACGTGCTGTGGACATAGCTTATCTCGATTTCAGCAAAGCATTTGATACAGTTCCACATAATGATTTAATATACCAACTAGGACTTAACCCTGGGGTGGTTCAGTGGAGATGCAGTTGGCTAAAGGATAGATACCAGAGTGTGGTTGTAAATGGGGTTCACTCAGAACAGAGAGCAGTAACTAGTGGGGTACCACAAGGCTTTGTACTGGGTCCTGTGCTATTAGAGCCTAAGGCTCTAATTGGCTTCAAAAAAGGGTGGGCCACCCAGTTGTATGACAATAGTGAATTCATATTCGCTATTGTCTTCTTGGATGGCCCGTCCAGTAACCTCCCTGGCCGTATTCCCGAGTGTGGCTCATGGTTAAATTTCAGCACCATTAGCGGTAACCCAGAGCCGCAATCGGGATTACATCTCAGGATCTTGGTGCGGTATACTTACCTTGTCCCCAGGATCCTGCGATGTCCCCCTGCTGTGTCCGTGGGCTCTGTCCTCCTCCCGAAGCCTCTCTGTGCTGGGCTTCGGTCCCTGCGAGCGTTGCGGCGCACGGCGGCGGAGCCTGGCGGTAAATTCAAAAAAGTGAAAATTCATAACACATACAGTACACTGTAATCTTACAGATTACAATACTGTATGAAATCATTTCACATCCCTTTTGTCCCCAGTGCTTTGTCCAATGCCCCGCATGCAGTTTTATATTATATATACTGTTCTTTCTGCCTGGAAACTGGAGATTGTCCATAGCAACCAAAAAGTGTCCCTTTACGTCAAAAGTTGTTTTAGACCAGCTAGAAAACAGCGATAGTAAATTAGAACACTTGCAGAACTGAGCGATAGTGAATCGTGGGAACATTTATTTTATTATTATTATATTATTATTTTTTATAATTATTTATTTATTATATTATAATTTATGATTTTGTGTTTCAAACTTCATCATACCCGGGATATCTACTAGACCCTTGGTGGACAGATTTAAGTGTGTTATTGCTAAGAATTACAGGCCTATAATATAAAACGCCAAATTTCTATGCAAAATAATTGTACCGCTTTGAGACGCAAAAATCTGAAATAATCATACCGCCAGGGAGGTTAAGGGCGCACGGGCACCATCCCCTCTATCCATGCCACCCCCTATAGTTAATATGGTTAATGATTAGATTCATGCATAGCATGAATCTATCCACGGCCACCACGGCGACCCCCTACTCATGCGTCCGGCCTCTTTCAGGATGCCAGGCACATGAATTACAGTGGCGGGGTGTTTTTTTGAAGCACCTGATTAGAGTCATAGGCTCTAATAGGCTTCAAAATAGGGTGGACTTGGAGCGCAGAGCATTGCGCTCAGAGACCACCCAGGTGTGTTAGAAAAGCAAACTAATATTCACTTTGCTAACACTGAATCGCCTCTTTGCCATTCAGGAAGCATGGGTCTGATACCCGTTTCCCGATTGGCTGAAAGGTCAGGCAATCTTATTGGACGCCTAGGAGGAGGGGGATGCACGGCAGAAGGCACCGTGATCCACACCACAGGAGGAGGAAGAAAGCTGCCAGACATGCTGCCCGCCCGTTTCCTAGCTGGGGTAAGTGCTTTGATGTCCCAGCTGTCCTCCTTGGGAGAAGGGTTGCCGCCGCTGCCGCCGCCGCCGCCGCTGCCGCCGCCGCATACCGTCCGGGGGGTGGCTGTTTGCCGCCCCCCAAATGAAAAAAACACCAGCCGCCTCTGATTATCTTCCTGATTTTGCTTGTATGTGAAAAAAAAAAATGTCTTTTTAGTTGCCCACAAGACAATGTAGTTAAAATTATATGTGTTATTTGTAATTACAGATTAAAAAAATATATATAAAATCATTATGGCAACAACTTTTCATTTTATTATAAATAATGTATATAACCTCTTACATCACTTACTAGCTATGTATATGTTACTTTTTATTATGATTTTGAACATATCCATATAGAATTATTGTGTTTCCATATTATATTACTAGGTAGATGGTTCTCAAGTAACGGATCTGCTTTTTCAGGAGCAAGACTACAACACACAATCAATTTCTAGAACTGAAACTCTAAATTTAAGAACATAAAAAGATCCATTCAAAACCTTTTTAAAAAAAGTTGATGCTAATGGAAGAATGTGGTCCACATTACAAAATATAGGGGTTCACATCATATGTGGCCACCTGCATTCTTTTGCACAAAATAACGTATGTTCATCTCTTAGAGCCCTTGCACACTGGGGCGGTTTGCAGGCGCTATTGCGCTAATAATAGCGCCTGCAAACCGACCCGAAAGTGCCGCTCCTTGCATTCCAGTGTGAAAGCCCCGAGGGCTTGCACACTGGAGCGATGCGCTGGCAGGACGGTAAAAAAAAGTCCTGCCAGCAGCATCTTCGGAGCGGTGAAGGAGCGGTGTGTATACCGCTCCTTTACCGCTCCAGCCCATTGAAATCAATGGGACGGCGCGGCTATACCGCCGGCAATGCGCCTCTGCAGAGGCGCTTTGCGGTGGTATTTAACCCTTTCTCGGCCGCTAGCAGGGGGGAAAACCGTCCCGCTAGCGGCTGCATACCGACGGTAAAACGCCGCTAATAATAGCGGCGTTTTACCGCCGACGCCGCCCCCGCCTCAGTGTGCAAGGGCTCTTAGGCACATAGGAAAACAAGGAAAGGGGTAAGAGCGTTAGGGTAGTTGCTGAGGCTAGCCACACATATGCTCAAACCCCAAAAGTTAGTAGTGGACTATCTCGGTACTGATAAATACAATCACAATTCTTGGATAAAAAATTAATTTATTACATATAAAAAAAGGGGGAAGAACAAGACATACAAAAATCACATTAAAATGATTGCATATACAATTTACAAATACTCAGAGGTTTCCCCTAGAAGTATCTGTTGGTGAGACGTTTCCCATAGATTAATTAGACCTCAACTAGTTTCATGGTTCAAACACCGCTTCGTCAGGAGGAGTAATCTATAAGACAAGTGATCAGATGAAACACAAAAACACATAACGAGAATTTATGACAACATCAGGTAGATAAATACAGTTCAGCAAAAACAATGGAAAATTGCTTACCCAACAAGTCAATTGCCAGGTACAAAACCCGGCCGCTCAAAATCCCCCCCCCCCCCCTGCGGCGGACCAGGGGGATTGTGCAGACTTAAAATCTACATGAGAATAAGGGTCAGATTGTAAACATTGGATCAGATATTACCCGTATATGGCAAGAATTGTGCTCCAGGGAAAGGAAAGAAGGAGGGGAAAGGAAGAGGGAAGGGGGGGGGGGGGGGTGAAGAAATGACGAGGGAGAAAGAAGGAGAGAGGGGGGGGCTGGGTGGAAAAAAGAAGGAGGGGGGATGGGTGGAAAAAAGAAGAAGGGGGAGGAGGGGGGTAGTGTTAAAGAGGGAGGAAAGGCACATAGGAAACAATTGTTTTACATAAACCCCATTCACTCCACTATGTAGCCTTGAGGGGAGCTGCAAAACATACAGACATGCTGCATTTGTTTTTGTTTTTGTTTTTTTTGTTTTTTGTTTTTTAGGCTTTTTAACCTCTGTTTTCACCCAGTGATCTGGCCAGTAATACACTTCCTATATTATACAAACACCACTCTGGATGAAGGAGCACAGGGGAAAGGTTTGGAAAGCGACATTGTCAGACTGGGGGGAAGGGAGTGTTAGATGTATTAGTGGACTTAAAGAGGAGTTCCACCCAGGGGGGCCGTCAAAAAAAAAAAAATTAAAAGTCAGCAGCTACAAATACTGCAGCTGCTGACTTTTAATTGGACACTTACCTGTCCCTGGGTCCAGCGATGCGGGGGATCGAAGCCCCGCTCGTCCCCCCCCTCCGCTCGTCGGCGCCGGCATTTCAACTGTGGGCGCCGGGCTGTGGCTTCACAGCCTGGCACCCACTGCGTGCCGTGATTGGCCGCTCAATCACCTGGGACCTGTAATGGGTCCCAGATGATTGACAGAAGGGAGGGAGCAGAGCGGAGCCCTTCCTGTGCCTGGGGGGAAGTGATGTCACCAGCCCAGGCAAAGGAACAGGCAGACTACGAGGGACCACCTAGCAACAGGCATTTAGAGGTAAGTGAAAAAAAAAAATATCCAAATGTTTTTTTGTTTTTTTTTTTAGAATTTTTACAGGCATTTTTGTTTTTTGGGTGGAACCCCACCTTAACTACTTCCCACCTGTAGGACATCATATGACATCCTGGATTTTGAGTGGAGATATTTGAATGATGGTTGCAGCTACAGGCATCATCCAGATATCTTTTTTTTCAGCTGGCGATTCCCTCACATGTAAAAGCCATCTTAGCAGCTGTTTAGGTGCTTGATTGCTTTTACAGGTGGCGGGAGGGGACGCCCTCTCACTCCCGCCGCCTTCTGGTTCTTCTCTGGTCTCTCCCGTGCGATCAGGGAGCCGGAGAATGAATCTGCTGGGGGTGACAATTTACCTTAGAGATAGCTGCGGACCAAATTGTCCCCGGCCATCTCTATGACCCTTGGAGGCCGGAAGCGACGTCATGACGCTCGTCACTTCGGCTCTGGCAGGTGTAAACACTACATTTGTTTGCTGGAATGCGTGAGATTGATTTTTTTCAAAGGGAAAGTTTAAAAATAAAAATAAAATAAACAATTAAAAAAAAAAACATTCAAACAAGCAGAAGTGAACACCTATGTAGGAAATGCCTGCACTTGTAAACAGTATTCAAACCACACATATGAGGTATTAAAGTATTAAAGTACAAAAAAGAACAGTGTAGCGCTGGACTAGTGAAAAAGGACACATGTGTTGATATATAAAAACAAGACCCACAAACTTATCATGAGTCAATATGTGATATTAGATGATGTGAAACCATGACTTAAATAAGTGTAAACAAAACTGAAAATAAAAAACTGAAAATAAAAAATATTTCTATATAAATATTAACAAAATATTTATAAAAAAGTTCATATAAGTGACTAAAATTGCGTGTCAAAAAATACTTTAAAGAAAAAGTTCATAAATGTGACAAAGTGAAGATATTGGATCCACAAATGAGCCCGATGAAAGGACCGGAGTTACATAATCCACCATCAGTGTAGCCCACCACCAGATGATAAAGTTGGAGGCTTACCAGAAAGCCTGCGACCGCCCTTATTCAGGGGGGTCAAAACAGGCTTAGTAGTGGGAGGTGAATTCCTGGATGTATCCCTCAATGGACTCCTCACGTTATCCTACTGGTCTCCTCTCTCCACTGCTGGTCCGCAGTGGCAAAAACACCAATATGGAGGAAAAGATCCTCAAAATTCCTCCCGGTATTTCTTTAGAAGCACGTTAGGCTGAACTCCAGTTCACACTTAATAAGCAGTTACAGGTTTTTTCCTTTTGGGATAAAGATTGTCTCCCCTCAAATTTAACACTCACGGAAGGATCTGATAATACAACCTTAGTGTACAAATGGATATTTAGCCAGAAGTGACTCCACTTCCTTGAATCCTTATTGATAGTCACAAGGGGTTAGTACATCATTCCCGACAAATATGATCAGTCATATAGGAATTCCGCTTACAGGCTCATTGCTGGCTTATTGGCTCATTACATAAGAGAAAAGAAACAATCCTCATAACGTGAAGTTTTATTTCCAGCAAAAAAAAATAACCCTTTTAAGATTTACACTTACAAACTGTTAGGTATAAAAAAGCATTTCATGGTATAACCATCTGGTCTGTGCAGCACAGCACAATACTCTCTCATCGATCCAGAGATGTCTCATCCATGGTGATGCCCGGGTGGAGATCGTAGCAGCTGATAGCTACAACGAGCCGCCTGGTCACGCCTAAATGCGTTTCGTCATTACGTCTTTCTCAATAGATTTTTTTATATCTAACAGTTTGTAAGTGTAAATCTTAAAAGGGTTCCTTTTTTGCAGGAAATAAAACTTTTAAAACAGCTCATCCATTCATTCATTTATTGTTTTAAAGTGTTTTTTGTCCATAAGCGCCGGATCAGCTGACTGTGTTTGCTTTTATTTGATAATGGTATCTTTAGGTATCAGCAAAACATCATCTTTCACATTATATAAAAACATTTGGGTAAATATTGTGTTTTTTTTTAATTCATGAAAGTGTTTTTTTTCCCCAAAACATTTTGAAAAATTGCTGAGCAAATACTGTGTGACATAAAAAATGACAAGAACCGCCATTTTATCATTTTATTCCCTAGGGTCTCTGATAATATATATATATATATATATATATATATATACTGCATATATAATGTTATAATGTATGTTTGGGGGTTCTGAGTGATTTTCTAGAGGTAGAGGTGTCCAAGGAAGTGTGCAGAGAATTTGTATGTTGGCTCCCATGGGAAACCTTGGGGGTTTCATAAAAAGATGTAACTATTCTGGAAAAAAGCCTTCCCCGGCTGGAGAATGCTACAGAGATGTACTCCCTAGTAGGATAGGTCCGAGGAGGAGGAGAACACTATTAGTACTGCCATGATTATAATCATCATATTGCTGCCTGTTTCACAACAGTAAAAGAAAAGCAGAAAAGGAGTATTGAACTCATCTCTTCTTATGCCCATTGGCTGTGGCCTATACCTGGTGGAGTAAGTATACCCCTGGATCATCCAGTGATGGGGTGGGAAGAGGTATATGGAACTGATGGTGCTTGACTTTACTGCTTAGCAAGTCAGGTTTGCATGAAGATTAGGGGTACATTAACTTCCTCTGGGAGAGGGGGGTTCACACTGATGTGATGGATGCCTGAAATTTGCTAGTGGTGCCTGTGAAATGAGTTTGGTGCCCCTATGTTATCTTGGCCCCGCCTACATGCACTTTGCCCATGCAAGAGAAAGCCTGAATTCAATAGAATTCAATTTCAGTTTAAGGTGAAGAAAACCGGAATTGGGTGAAGTATAAGAACTCGACACTAAAGTCAATAAGTAATGTTGCACTCCACTACCAAGATAGTAAAGCATGGACCAAATTTGCCTGATACCGGATGAGTTGAGATGTATGGGACAGGTAGCTAAAAGAAAACCAATAGGTCCAAATTAAAGTGCCCACTGTTCTTAATTAGGCAACAGTCCCAGTAATTGATACTGACAAGCATGTTACCACATATTCACATGTGCTAGTCAGTACCAGTGGGACTGTTTCTTGATTCATATACTGTATTATATAAGAACTGGCGGATATTTTTAATTTCAACTTTTTTTCAAAACTTATTACATTTTTAAACTGATTTTTTTATTTCACCATCTTTAATATGTGCGTTATCAACAATGGACTATTTAACATTGTTACCAAAAAATAAATATAAGCAAAATAGCAATTGCTATTTTGCACATATTTTTTTTATGTATTTATTTATTTTATTTTTTTATATAATGTTTGCACATTTATATGCTGAGATATTATTTATATGAGTTCTTAAAGGGACAGACACCTTATGTAATTTAAAAGGATAAGCTTGCCTGTTTTTTTCCTTTTTGATCTATTTGTTAGGTTTGTATTCAGCCTCACCTGGTGCAGCTGTCAATATTGATCTAAAATGCAGGTTTTATACGAATCTCCTAATTTATTTAACCACTTCAGCCCCGGAAGGATTTACCCCCTTCCTGACCAGAGCACTTTTTACAATTTGGCACTGCGTCGCTTTAACTGCTAAGTGCGCGGTCATGCAATGCTGTACCCAAACGAAATTTATGTCCTTTTCTTCCCACAAATAGAGCTTTCTTTTGATGGTATTTGATCACCTCTGCCGTTTTTTTTTTTTGCGCTATACACGGAAAAAGACAGAAAATTTTGAAAAAAAATGATATTTTCTACTTTTTGTTCTAAAAAAAATCCAATAAACTCAATTTTAGTCATACATTTAGGCCAAAATGTATTCGGCCACATGTCTTTGGTTAAAAAAATGTCAATAAGTGTATGGGTTTGCGCAAAAGTTATAGCGCCTACAAACTAGGGTACATTTTCTGGAATTTACACAGCCTTTAATTTATGACTGTCTATGTCGTTTCTTGAGGTGCTAAAATGGCAGGGCAGTACAAAACCCCCACAAGTGACCCCATTTTGGAAAGTAGACACCCCAAGGAAATTGCTGAGAGGCATGTTGAGCCCATTGAATATTCGTTTTTTTTGTCCCAAGTGATTGAATAATGAAAAAAAAAAAAAATTACAAAAAGTTGTCACTAAATGATATATTGCTCACACAGGCCATGGGCCTATGTGGAATTGCACCCCAAAATACATTCAGCTGCTTCTCCTGAGTACGGGGATACCACATGTGTGGGACTTTTTGGGAGCCTAGCCGCGTATGGGGCCCCAAAAACCGACTTCAGGATTTCTAAGGGCATACATTTTTGATTTTACTCCTCACTACCTATCACAGTTTTGAAGGCCATAAAATGCCCAGATGGCATAAAACCCCCCCAAATGACCCCATTTTGGAAAGTAGACACCCCAAGCTATATGCTTTGAGGCATGTTGAGTCCATGGAATATTTTATAATTTGACACAAGTTGCGGTAACGTGACAAATTTTTTTTTTTTTTTTTGCACAAAGTTGTCACTAAATGATATATTGCTCACACAGGCCATGGGCATATGTGGAATTGCACCCCTAAATTTAGCTGCTTTTCCTGAGTTTAGGGATACCACATGTGTGGGACTTTTTAGGAGCCTAGCCGCGTACGGGGCCCCGAAAGCCAATCACCGCCTTCAGGATTTCTAAGGGTGTAAATTTTTGATTTCACTCTTCACTGCCTATCACAGTTTCGGAGGCCATGGAATGCCCAGGTGGCACAAACCCCCCCCCAAATGACCCCATTTTGGAAAGTAGACACCCCAAGCTATTTGCTGAGAGGCATGGTGAGTATTTTGCAGCTCTCATTTGTTTTTGGAAATGAAGAAAGACAAGAAAAAAATTTTTTTTTTCTTTTTTCAATTTTCAAAACTTTGTAACAAAAAGTGAGGTCTGCAAAATACTCACTATACCTCTCAGCAAATAGCTTGGGGTGTCTACTTTCCAAAATGGGGTAATTTGGGGGGGGGGGGGTTTGCCACCTGGGCATTCCATGGCCTACGAAACTGTGATAGGCAGTGAAGAGTGAAATCAAAAATTTATGCCCTTAGAAAGCCTGAAGGCGGTGCTTGGTTTTCGGGGCCCCGTACGCGGCTAGGCTCCCAAAAAGTCTCACACATGTGGTATCCCTGAACTCAGGAGAAGCAGCAGAATGTATTTTGGGGTGTAATTTCACATATTCCCATGGCATGTTTGAGCAATATATCATTTAGTGACAACTTTGTGCAAAAAAAAACAAAAAAAATTGTCTCTTTCCCGCAACTTGTGTCACAATATAAAATATTCCATGGACTCGACATGCCTCTCAGCAAATAGCTTGGGGTGTCTACTTTCCAAAATGGGGTCATTTGGGGGGGGGCTTGAACTGTCCTGGCATTTTATGCACAACATTTAGAAGCTTATGTCACACATAACCCACTCTTCTAACCACTTCAAGACAAAGCCCTTTCTGACACTTTTTGATTACATGAAAAAAATGTTTTTTTTTGCAAGAAAATTACTTTTAACCCCCACACTTTATATATTTTTTTAAAGCAAATGCCCTACAGATTAAAATGGTGGGTGTTTAATTTTTTTTTTCACACAGTATTTGCGCAGCGATTTTTCAAACGCATTTTTTGGGGAAAAAACACACTTTTTAAAATTTTAATGCACTAAAACACACTATATTGCCGAAATGTTTGATGAAATAAAAAAGATGATCTTAGGCCGAGTACATGGATACCAAACATGACATGCTTTAAAATTGCGCACAAACGTGCAGTGGCGACAACCTAAATACATTTTTAAAAGCCTTTAAAAGCCTTTACAGGTTACCACTTTAGATTTACAGAGGAGGTCTACTGCTAAAATTACTGCCCTCAATCTGACCTTCACGGTGATACCTCACATGCATGGTGCAATTGCTGTTTACATTTGACGCCAGACCGACGCTTGCGTTCGCCTTAGCGCGAGAGCAGTGGGGACAGGGGTGCTTTTTTTTTTTTTTTTTCTTTATTATTTTTTTGCTTTTTTATCTTGTTTTTAAACTGTTCCTTTCATTTTTTTTTAAATCATTTTTATTGTTATCTCAGAATGTAAATATCCCCTATGATAGCAATAGGTAGTGACAGGTACTCTTTTTTGAAAAAATTGGGGTCTATTAGACCCTAGATTTCTCCTCTGCCCTCAAAGCATCTGACCACACCAAGATCGGTGTGATAAAATGTTTTCCCAATTTCCCAATGGCACTATTTACATCCGGCGAAATCTAAGTCATGAAATGCTCGTAGCTTCCGGTTTCTTAGGCCATAGAGATGTTTGGAGCCACTCTGGTCTCTGATCAGCTCTATGGTCAGCTGGCTGAATCACCGGCTGCATTCTCAGGTTCCCTGTTGAGACAGGAGAGCCAGAGAAAAACACGGAAGACGGTGGGGGGGGGGGCATTCCCTCCCACTGCTTGTAAAAGCAGTCTAGAGGCTAATTAGCCACTAGGATTGCTTTTACATGAAAGCTGACCGCTGGCTGAAAAGAATGATACCAAGATGATACCTAAACCTGCAGGCATCATTCTGGTATAAGCACTCAAAGTCGTGAATGGCGTACCTGAAGACAAAAAAATGGTTAACAATAAAGCACAGTAAACGGTAAAGTATAAAAAATTGCATACCTGAAAAGCAAACATGATTAAACACAATAACAATAAAACATTGCAGAATAGAATACAGTAAAAAAGAGCAGAACAATTCAATAGAGAGAATAGAGAGAGAGAGAACAATAATACGACAACTATTTTTTTTTTATTTTAAAATTTTGTTTGTGTGTTTTTTTTTTTACACTTTTTTTTGTAACTGTAACTTTTATAACTGTAACCGGTTCCAGGTTCGGGTCTCTCAAAATGCGATGGCATCTTGGGAGACCCTGTGAAAGTATGCCTAGTCTGTGGAATGCTGTACCCTACGCTAATACTCAACTAGTGAATGGTAGCGTTCAAAACATTCACCAATGCAAAGACCAGGATTGTCAGGACAGGAGGGACAATATTAGCGGGTGTCACGTCTATATCCGCGCTTGCTGCAGACACGACATGTTTTTTGAGGGGGTTCGTTGGATAGGGGTACTCGGGAGGACATAAAGAAAATGCCTCTCATGCAGCCGACTGATTTGGTTCGGGATGTGAATGGGGGAATTACGGGCGCTGCAGAAGCGGTGGGTTCCCAATTAGGATTGGCGAATGCAGCAGGAAGGGCACTATGGGCATGACGGGCCTGTGTTTGTCTTTTTGGTGGCAGCGGGACACTACTTGTGCTTGCCACCTCACCAGCTTGAACTGCACTTATGGGACTCGCCAAGTCACCAAGTGTTACTGCAGTGCTGGTTTGACTACGACCGGGGTGTACTAGGGTGCTGGTGCTTGCCAGTTCACCAAAACTCTACCAAAAAAACTGTTAGCGATCGCAGGGATCAGGCCTGACTCTGCAAACGCTGCAGTTATGCGTTTAGTGTTTTGTAAGTGATAGTGATCGATCGATACTGCACTTGGGTGGGCTGGGCCGGGCCAGGCGGAGGGGCAAAATGCAGGTGCTAGCAGGTATCTGGGCTGATCCCGCTAACACTGCATTTTTGGGAACCCTAAACTGCTGGGGACGCCAGTATAGATCTGATCGGATCAGATATTGATCCGTTCAGATACTATACCACTAAGGGAGGTGTACGGTGCATGCGTGGGTGTTAGTGGTACTGGCGCTAACCTGACGCTGCTTGGGGCTGGTGCTTGCCAGTTCACCAAAACGCTACCAAAAAAACTGTTAGCGATCACAGGGATCAGGCCTGACTCTGCGAACGCTGCAGTTATGCGTTTAGTGTTTTGTAAGTGACAGTGATCGATCGATACTGCACTTGGGTGGGCTGGGCTGGGCTGGGCGAGGGGCAAAACGCAGGTGCTAGCAGGTATCTGGGCTGATCCCGCTAACACTGCGTTTTTGGGAACCCTAAACTGCTGGGGACGCTAGTATAGATCTGATCGGATCAGATATTGATCCGTTCAGATACTATACCACTAAGGGAGGTGTATGGTGTGTGCGTGAGTGTTAGGCGTACTGGCGCTAATCTGACACTGCCTGGGGCGACGCATATCACCGCCGGGCGATTGGGGGGCTAAACCTTTATTCGGTAATAAACGGCGGGTGCCCTGACACTATAAAAAATAAACAAACTAACCAGCGTCAACCATAACGGTTATATGGTGATCAGTGGTGAAAGGGTTAACTAGGGGGCAATCAAGGGGTTAAAACATTTATTAGATAGTATATGGGGGTCCCTGTCGCTATAAAACGCTGACGGCGAACCTACATATTTACCTCCCTAACTAGCGGAACCAGTGACACTAATACAGCGATCAGAAATATGATCGCTTAGTGACACTGGCGACAGGGGGTGATCAAGGGGTTAAAACTTTATTGGGGGGGTTAGGGGGGTACCCTAGACCTACAGGGGGCTAACCCTAACTGCCCTACCACTTCTAACTGTCACAAACTGACACCATGCAGTAATCAGAAAAAAAAAACACTGCTTGGTGTCAGTGTGACAGGGAGGGGGAGGGGCGATTGGGGGGATCGGGGGGCGATCAGGGGTGTATTGTATGCCTGGCATGTTCTACTGTGTGTGTGTTGTGCACTCACTTGTCTTCTCTCCTCGGCGCCGGAACGGAAACTGCCGAGCCGAGGAGAGATGACATCACATCCTCTGCCTCTGTGTACTATACAGAGGCAGGGGATGTTTCTCATTGGCTGGGAGCGATCCCGAGGGGGGGGGCCACGATCGGATGGTCTCCCCCTCATCTCTAAACGCTCCCAGACAAATGCCGACCGCCGCTGGCACCGGGGGGGGTCCGTTCGGACCCCCCGCCCGCGGGAAGGCAATCACGTACCAGGTACGTGATTTTTCCTGCCCGTGCCACTCTGTTCACATACATAGGCGTGAGGCGGTCGGCAAGTGGTTATCACAGCTGATTATTAATTTGTAATTATGTGTTGTCCTTTTCGAAAATACCTTGGATGTACTTACCAGGAAAAATATTAACTATGGTGTAACCATTGGATGTCAACCTGCTGGACCCAAAGCAGCGTGGATTTAATGAGAGCAGATCATGTCAGACTAACCTGATTGATTTTTGACTACATCACATTTTTTTTTTGGACCAAGGAGGTGCTGTGGACATAGCTTATCTCAATTTCAGGAAAGCATTTGATACAGTTCCACATAATGATTTAATATAGAGTTGTACCAACTAGGACTTAACCCTGGGGTGGTTCAGTGGATATGCAGTTGGCTAAAGGATAGATACCAGTATAACATAAATTACAGTGAATATTTCTATGGATTAAGAATAAAATAACATAACAATGACAAGTAGAGCTATGGTTGCTGGAAGTTATGTAAAGTTTGTAAAATGTCCATAGCAATTAGCCACTGTGATTAAGGGCTGTGATGGGAAAAAAACACAAAGTCTTTTTGCTGACACCAGCGCTGAGGGCAGGCTTTCAAGATGAGCGAAGTCAGCTCTCTAGGCAAACATGAGAAAACAAGAAAAAGAAAGCGCCTCTGAGTGCAGGTATTTATTGATAGCAATAAGCAAGTATTCACACTTACAATAGGGTAAGGAAAGTTCAGCTCCGAAAGGGAAATTATCCTCGATCAGTCACAACCTCCATGGCAGGAGGCTGCGAGATGGCTCCGAGGGGATGGCCGCGGTCCCCCGCATGGAGAGACAGGCAGCTGGGTTGGATGGAAGCTCCGTAAATCCGACAAGGCGCTCGTGGGCGTGTGACGTCACCGGGATAGAGAGAAATACACAACACGTTTCAGAGCATGAGCGAAGCTTACACTGGGCATGCGCGCTCCTTTTTCAAGTATTTTCAAGCACTTGAAAAAGGAGCGCGCATGCCCAGTGTAAGCTTCTTTACCACGTGATCAGCCGTGTCAAATCATGGCTGATCACGATGTCAATAGGAAGAGCCAGTGATCGGCTTTTCCTCACTAGCGTCTGACAGACGTGAGTAGAGGAGAGCCAATCGGTTGCTCTCCTGACGGGGGGGGGGGTTTGTGCTGATTGTTTATCAGCACAGCCCCCCCTCGGATCCCACCCAGGACCACCAGGGAAGCCGCCCAGGACCACCAGGATGGACATCCACACTGGACCACCAGGTATGCCCCCTAGACCCCCAGGGAAATACCAATCTGTGCCCAGGCAGCTGCCAATCAATGCCCAGGCAGCTGCCAATCAGTGCCCACTCACAATGCCTACCACTACCAATGCCACCAGGGATGCCTATCAGTTCCTCATATCAGTGCCGCGTATGAGTGCCCATCAGTGCCACGTATCAGTGCCCAGCAGTCCTGCCTATCAGTGCCTATCAGTGCCGCCTATCAGTGCCACCCATAAGAACCCATCTTTGCAGCCTGTGCCCATCAGTGTTGCCTATCTGTGCCCATCAGTGCCACACAGTGCCACCAATGAGTGCCCATCAGTGCCGCCTATCAATGCCCATGAGTGCTGCATATCAGTGCCACCCATCAGTGCCGCCTACCAGTGGTCATCAGTGCTGCATATCAGTGCCCATTGTCAGTGCCCACTCATTGGTGCCACCTCATCAGTGCCGCCTTATCAGTGCCTGTCAGTGCTGCCTTATCAGTGCCCATCAGTGATGGAGAAAACTTACTTATTTGCAAAAATTTTTAACAGAAACAAAAGCTAAACTTTTATTTTTTTCAAAATTTTCAGTCTTTTTTTATTTGTTTAGCAAAAAAAAAAAAAAAACGCAGAGGTGATTAAATACCACCAAAAGAAAGCTTTATTTGTGGGAACAAAATGATAAAAATGTAGTTTGGGTACAGTGTAGCATGACCGCGCAATTGTTATTCAAACTGCGAAAGCGCTGAAAGCTAAAAATTGGTCTGGGCAGGAAGGTGTCTAAGTGCCCTGTATTGAAGTGGTTAAAAAAAGTTGATGCTAATGGAACAATGTGGTCCACATTACAAAATATAGGGGTTCACATCATATGTGGCCACCTGCATTCTTTTGCACAGAATAACATATGTTCATCTCTAGGGCATATAGGAAAGCAAGAAAAGGGGTAAGAGCGTTAGGGTAGCTGCTGAGGCTAGCCACACATATGCTCGAACCCAAAAAGTTAGTAGTGGACTATCTCGGTACTGATAAATACAATCACAGTTCTTGGATAAAAAATTCATTTATTACATATAAATGTAGCACTAACTCTCGGTGGAGCTGCTGGTTTAAAGCGGGCTGTTACCTTCACTCTTGATACCTCTGTTTCACCGTCTCCGGGTCTAGGGTCCCGTTGAGTTTACCTCTGGACGATGTAGACACTAACGCTTGAGTAGATTGTCCAATGCTTTAATGAACAAATAATAAAGGAAGTAGCAGGAAAGAGGCAGAAGGAAAGTTGCAAGGAAGCTCAAATACCTTTCCTTAGTATTCTTTGGAACATTCTCTGGAATTGAACACTTGCGGTTGAATGGTTGAATGCGCTCCCCCTTGTGGGACCCAATCTTTGCCCACCTGGATAGACCTCTCTCACTTGTCTAGCAGCCAGTACGTAGCACGAACAAAAGTCTCTGCCACAGACTTGTTTGAAATAAAACTCGTACGATCCTCTGCCACAGGATGTATTGGTTTGCAATGAACGTCAGACACAGTACTTGAACCTTTAAGCCAACCCGGCAGTACTATGCAGTAAGATTACTTCAGGATATGTCCTCCAACTGAGTCACCAGGCCCCTCTCCAAACCAGCACTCTGCATGATCCTTCCATGACGGGTCCTCCCCTGGGATCTCCTCAGTTGTCCAGCTTCTTCACTCAGGATAGACAGCTCAGGACCGTTCCTCTGCTGCTGTGGTAGGCCCCAGACAGGCTTCTGGGCCCACCCACACGCCGCAGCGGCGTGGGCCTCCGGAACGGAGGACCACGAGGTGGTACTCTTAACACATACCTGTTGGCCAGGAGGGCCAGCAGGTGGCTGAAAACGAACCCTTAAACATGGCGTCTGTCCATAAATACCCTCTCCCAGAATGCAACTCGGAGGACCGCTTCCACCGAGTTGTCCCCGGGACAGAGGAGCACTCATACGCTTCAACACGTTGCTTTTCCAACACCAGCCAATGGTGACAACGACACCCACCAGCACAGTGTGGAACTACATGCAACTCAGCCAAGCTGGAACAGAGGCAAATCTAACTTCCTCTAACAAGTAACCCACAAGATTAACCTATCAGCGGTAGATTAAAAAATCTACCAGCGCTACATAAAAAAAAGGGGGAAGAACAAGACATACAAAAATCACATTAAAAAGATTGCATATACAGTACAATTTACAAATACTCAGAGGTTTCCCCTAGAAGTATCTGTTGGTGAGACGTTTCCCATAGATTAACCAGACCTCAACTAGTTTCATGGTTCAAACACCGCTTCTTCAGGAGGAGTAATCTATAAGACAAGTAATCAGATGAAACACAAAAACACATAACGAGAATTTATGACAACATCAGGTAGATAAATACAGTTCAGCAAAAAACAATGGAAAATTGCTTACCCAACAAGTCAATTGCCAGGTACAAAACCCGGCCGCTCAAAAATCCCCCCCCCCCTGCGGCGGACCAGGGGGATTGTGCAAACTTAAAATCTAAATGAGAATAAGGGTCAGATTGTAAACATTGGATCGGATATTACCCGTATATGGCAAGAATTGTGCTCCAGGGAAAGGAAGGAAGGAGGGGAAAGGAAGAGGGAAAGGGGGAGTGAAGAAATGAGGGGGGAGAAAGAAGGAGAGAGAGGGGGGAGGGGGGAAACGGGTGGTAAAAAAGAAGAAGGGGGGGTAGTGTTAAAGAGGGAGGAAAGACACATAGAAAACAATTGTTTTCCATAAACCCCATTCACTCTACTATGCAGCCTTGAAGGGAGCTACAAAACATACAGACATGCTGCATTTTGCATTTGTTTTTCTTTCTTTTTTTAGGCTTTTTAAAGCGGGGGTCCATCTATCTATCGTTTTTTTTTTTTTTTTTTACTTCATTCACAAACTTTTCTTCTCAGCATTACATACTCACATATTGTGTGTAATATGTCCGCCTGTGTCAGATTTCGTCGGAAAGAATAACTTATATTATTCACTGCAGGCGGTTTCCATCTTCATTGTGGGCATTTGAAGCCCACAAGCATTTATTTCCTGGATGTGGCGAATGCTGTGCTCCCAGCATTCACCGCTCGTTCCCGCACATGCTCAGTGGCATCCTGGGAAGCCTGAGACTAGCTCCCAGGAGTCTGGGAGAGGCTAGAAACACGCCTACTCCCACGGGAGGAGAACCAGGAAGTGCAAAGAAGAATAAAAAAATAAAAGGTAATTACGGCGATTTAAATTTTTTTAAACGACATGTCAGCATCTAGGCAAGGAAGAGAATACATACAGATATTGTTCAAAATTTGGGTGGAACCCCGCTTTAACCTCTGTTTTCACCCGGTGATCTGGCCAGTAATACACTTCCTATATTATACAAACACCACTCTGGATGAAGGAGACACAGGGGACAGATTTGGAAAGCGACATTGTCAGTCTGGGGGGAATGGAGTGTTAGATGTATTAGTGGACTTAACCACTTCCCACCTGTAGGACGTCATATGACGTCCTGGATTTTGAGTGGCAATATTTGAATGATGGTTGCAGCTACAGGCATCATCCACATATCTTTTTTTTTCAGCTGGCGATTCCCTCACATAAAAGCCATCTTAGCAGCTGTTTAGGTGCTTGATTACTTTTACGGGTGGCGGGAGGGGACGCCCCCCCCACTCCCGCTGCCCTCTGGTTCTTCTCTGGTCTCTCCCGTGCGATCAGGGAGCTGGAGAATGAATCTGCTGGGGGCAACAATTTACCTTAGAGATAGCTGCAGACCAAATTGTCCCCAGCCATTTCTATGACCCTTGGAGGCCGGAAGCGACGTCATGACATGCGTCACTTCGGCTCTGGCAGGTGTAAACATTACATTTGTTTGCTGGAATGCCTGAGATCGTTTTTCTTTTTAAAGGGAAAGTGTAAAAATAAATATAAAGTAAACAATAAAAAAAAACAAAAAACATTCAAACAAGCAGAAGTGAACGCCTACGTAGGAAACGCCTGCACTTGTAAACAGTATTCAAACCAAACATGTGAGGTATTGCCGCAAACATTTGAGTGAGAGCAATTTTTCTAGCACAAGACCTCCTCTGTAACTCTAAACTGGTAACCTGTAAACAATTTTAAAGCGTAGCCTATGGAGATTTTTAAGTACTGAATTTTGGCACCATTCCATGAGTGCAATTTTAAAGCATGGTATCTTTAGGAAAGCAACCCAAGAAGTTCATATATGTAATTCATAGGTTGAAGCAGCGTTTAACCGGTTCAATACAGGGCAATTTCACCCCCTTCTTTCCCAGGCCAAATTTTAGTTTTCAGCGCTGTCGCACTTTGAACGTCAATTGCGCGGTCGTGCGACGTTGTACCCAAAAAAAATTGACGTCCTTTTTTCACCACAAATAGAGCTTTCTTTTGGTGGTATTTGATCGCCTCTGCGGTTTTTATTTTTTGCGCTATAAACAAAAGAAGAGCGACAATTTTGAAAAAAATACAATATTTTTTACTTTTTGCTATAATAAATATCCCAATTTTTTTTTTAAAAAACAAATTTTTTCCTCAGTTTCGGCTGATATGTATTCTTCTACATATTTTTGGTAAAAAAAAATCGCAATAAGCGTATATTGATTGGTTTGCGCAAAAGTTATAGCGTCTACAAAATAGGGGATAGATTTATGGCATTTTTAAAAAAAAAAAAAAAAATTATTTTTTTAGCGGCGATCGCGATTTTTTTTCATGACTGCGACATTATGGCGGACACATCGGACACTTTTGACACATTTTTGGGACCGTTCACATTTATACAGCGATCAATGCTATACAATTGCATTGATTACTGTGTAAATGTGACAGGCAGTGAAGGGGTTAACCACTAGGGGGCGGGGAGGGGTTAATATGTTTCCTAGGGAGTGATTACTAACTGAAGGGGGAGGGGACGCTCAAGGGGAGGAGACCGTTCAGTGTTCCTCCGTTCTGGGAACACAGATCGCTCTCCTCAGAGCTGACAGGCTGTGGATCTGTGTGTTTACACACACAGATCCACATGCCGGCCCGGTTAACGGGCAATCGCGGGTGCCCGGCGGACATCGCGGCCGCCGGGCACACGCACCGGGTCCCGAGGAACGCGGCGGGCGCGCGCCCCCTAGGCGGCCGGGAATCCCAGGACGTCATATGACGCCCACCCAGGATGGGAGATCCCATCCCAGGACGTCATATGACTATGGGCGGGTAGGGAAGTGGTTAAAGGTGATATAAATAAACACTGGATCATGATAAGCAGCCCTATGAAGGGCAAGTCCAGCAAAGAATTTAATAATCCTAAACAGCGTTCATATGGGATCTCGTCAGAAAGGATGACAGGCCTTCACCGCACCACGTGACACCGCTCCCCTCAAATTTAACACTCACGGAAGGATCTGATAATACAACTGTATTTTACAAATGGATATTTCGCCAGAAGTGACTCCACTTCCTTGAATCCTTATTGATAGTCACAAGGGGTTAGTACATAATTCCCCACAAATACGATCAGTCATATAGGAATTCCACTTACAGGCTCTTTGCTGGCTTATTGGCTCATTACATAAGGTAAAAGAAACAATCCTCATAGCGTGAAGTTTTATTTCTAGCAAAAAAAAAAACCTTTAAGATTTACACTTACAAACTGTTAGATATAAAAAAGCATTTCATGGTATAACCATCTGGTCTGTGCAGCACAGCACGATACTCTCTCATCGATCTGGAGATGTCTCATCCACTGTGATGCCCGGGTGGAGATCGTAGCAGCTGATAGCTACAACGAGCCGCCTGGTCACGCCTAGATGCGTTTCGTCATTACGTCTTTCTCAAAAAAGGCTTTTTTTATATCTAACAGTTTGTAAGTGTAAATCTTAAAAGGGTTTTTTTTTGCTGGAAATAAAACTTTTAAAACAGCTCATCCATTCATTCATTGTTTGAAAGAGTTATTTGTCCATAAGCGCCGTATCAGCTGACTGTGTTTGCTTTTATATGATAATGGTATCTTTAGGTATCTATTTACGCAGCATAACAACATCTTTCACATTATATAAAAACATTTGGGTAAATATTGTGTTTTTTTTTTAATTCATGAAAGTGTTTTTTTCCCAAAAAACATATTTGAAAAATTGCTGAGCAAATACTGTGTGACATAAAAAATGACAAGAACCGCCATTTTATCATTTTATTCCCTAGGGTCTCTGCTAATATATATATATATATATATATATATATATATATATATATATATATATATATATATATATATATATATATAATGTTATAATGTTTGGGGGTTCTGAGTAATTTTCTAGCAAAAAAAAAAGAACTTTTACATGTAGTAAAGGAATGTCAGAATTGACCCAGTATAGAAGTGGTTAAATACAGAAACAAATTAAAGCCAAACTCCAGCTAATACTCTATAAGCAGTTACAGCAAAAAGGAAAATTTATTATCAAATACTTACCGTAATTTTCCTTTCCTGATGAACTCCATGGCAGCCTACGTGTGGGTTAACCCCGCCTTCTCTCCAATGCTATAGGACCCCCTATCCTATAAGATTGAGCTCACCTGTACAGACTGTGTTCCGTAACTAGCCTATTCTTGACCGATGGGTGGGAACTCCATCTGCCATGGAGTCCATCAGGAAAAGAAAATGAGGGTAAGTATTTGATAATAAAATTTTCCTTTTTCCTGACAGACTCAATGGCAGCCTACGTGTGGGAAATAACTAGCCAATCCACACAGGTAGGTATGCTGAATATAAAAAAATTTAATTTGACCTGTCAACCAACAGGATTTATAAACCAAAGTTCACAGAAGATAGCGGAGCAGGCTCAGTATAGTAATGTGATGTTAAAGTTTTAATAGAGGCCCATGAGGCCACTTGCAAATGGCGTCTGGAGCCACATGCCGGACTGCCGCCCATGAAGCCGCTATACCCCGGTAGAGCGTGCCGCTACTGCCCCCGGAGGAGCCAGGCCCCTAGCTCTATAAGCCTGTTGAATGAACTGGACAATCCAGGCCGTAGTCGCTCTGTTACTGCCAGAGTGCTGGACAGACAGGTAGTTAGAGCGTGTGAAGGAGGAAGTAACTTGCAGGTATACTTTCAGAAATTTTGCCTATGTTTAGAGGATGAAATTTAGTGGACCCCGGGGTCCTGAATGTAGGCAGGATGATTTCTGGAAACTTAAGGAACCCTGAGAGGAGGGAGGACCCCGTGATACTGAGTTGAGAACAAGGGGAAGATCCCATTTGGGAAGTCTTGGTCTCCTTTGTGGTCTGAGTCTTGATGCCCCACGGAAGAACTGCTGGATTAAAGGGTGAACAACCCATGATGTACCAGAGAAAACTGACAAGGCTGAGGCTCAGACTCTAGGAGAGCCGACGAATAGAGATAGACCTAGATTGGAACGAAGGTGTTTTGGATTCAGAACAAAAGTTCCGATATTATTATATCTACCCTCGATCAGATTGTTGAATACAAAAGCATGCATGCTTCAAGTAAGCTCACACTGAGGCTGCTTAGTTCAGGGTCAAATTACTTTCTGTTTAATATTTCTGCTTCTCAAGACTTTTGTACAATTCCATTGAAGATTGAGATATGTCAACAAGACTGGCGCATATAAATCACAAATATAAAAATACAAATATGTGACAAAATTTTGGCTTTTAGCTGATGCACATTTGCAGAAGTGAATAATTGTTCTTGCAGCATTCTCTTGCTCCATTGTGTTATGTTGTTAGATTCTGACCGTACTCTGGGAAGCAGGCGCAAACTTTTTGATTAACTCTTTGCAGTCAGTCCAGTTCCTAAGAAAGCTTTGAGCTTTGCAGAATATCTGTAAATGTCTTAAGGCTTAATAAGCATAGAAGCTGAGTTTATATATGTTAAGTATATAAAGCAGGTGTTGGAATAGACAGTTCACCATGATCACATCCATTACAGTCCCCCCTTGAAGCTGTCTATTTCAAACTGTCCCTCATACTAAAAAGTCCTACACCCAGCCCATCCCCCTCTGCAACTCTTTTGAGCCGTGTGTAGAGAAAGAGCAGTGACTAGTTCACTACCCCCCTCGATACAGCTAGAGGAGTGCGGCCAGGTGCTATCTGTCCCTATAGCCCTACGGTGTTGCATTTCGGGGGAGGGTGACTGTAACGGAGTGTAACACATAATTTTCATCATAATTTTCATCAAGCCTTACATAGACATCATCATCATCATCTGGTATCTCTTGGTTCATGAACGTGGGGGTAGTTTGGTCAACAGCCTTTTCCACACACTTTCTGATGCAGGGGAGAATGCAGCAGATTATAGCCGCCATTACCAGGATAGCTATTCCTATCTGGGTCTACAATCCCTGCCATCCTCCCTTTATCCAGGTAAAATACTGATCCCAGTGGTTGGTGAGCCCTGAATTCTGTTTTAATTCTTTGGACAGGTCCTCTAGTTTCTGGATGGCTAAAGTCACATCCCAGACAACACCGGCCCAAATGGTAAAGTAAGTGCTTGTCTCGGGGATCATTTTACATACACCCCCTTTTCAGCTAGGAGCATGTCTAAGACCATACAGTTTTGGAAAGTCATGTGTGAAGCTGCTTCCAACTGTTCGGCTAAACCCTGGAGTGCATCTCTGGTGTAATTGACAAATCTTTGTTGGTTGTAGTAGATGTAATTTATCCAGTCTACATTCTTGTTTACAGTGATGATGGGGATCAGGGACTCAAACCCTGCTGCTACTTGGTCTCTTGCTTTAAACTTATCTGGGACCCCTCTAGGGACCCCTATGGTGTCTGTATATACATGTGGGTTGAAGCTTCCTGCTGGGGCAATGTTCACACAGGGAGTGGTTAGTGGTTGTGTTGGTAAACAGGCTGAGGAAACATGTTTCATGTTCAGGGGATATGTTCCAGGGTACCGTTCCTAAGTGTGGTCTAGCCCCCCCACACACATAACAATTGGCCTTATTGTGTTTCTCTGCACTGTACCTCATCCACTCGAGCCACAAGTTGACATCTGAGAACCCAGTTTCTGCAGCCATGGTATCCTCAAAGGTAGGGTCTGCTATGGCCACCATGTCCTTTAATGTCTGTATATGGGGCCTCAGGGGGTTTGAGCTAGATGTGGATTGGGGAACTCCCCACTCTGGGTTATTGAACATATCTTTCAGTTGGAAAGGCTTTCTAAAACCGGGATATCCACTTCCCCACCATAGGCCCAGAACATAGGTCCCACTGTCTTCTGGGCTAGGATTCTCAATGGTCAGCCTGAACTCTTTAGTGTAAGGCTGATCTGTGTGTTTGTTGATTGTCATTCTATCTAAGAGTTTCTTTTCTATTTTGGGCGTTTTCAGGTTTGTACCCCCAATTTGTACCCCCAGTGTTCCCACCCACTGCTCCCCAGGAATCACAGTTGTTACCCCAATAGGTGTCAGTGACGCATACATACACAGTCATGGGTCTTACTGCTTCATCCCAGGTCCGGATCTTGTAGATAGTACCTGGAATTATCTGTTCATAAAAGGATATAAAAGTGTCAACATGTGTATTGGATGAGTTATACCAGAACTGGGTTATACCATCTTTTTGTTTGATGGCTACCTCTTGCGCCTGAGCAATGAATACTCTGAAAAGGATATACAGAATCATTTGGTCCCCTCTGCCTCTTCTTCAGGTACAGGGACTTTCTTGCAGTGGGAGTCGTGTGTCCACGTGTTCTTCCTGCCACCTTGACTAATGTGGCAGTTGTTAGGAGTACCTGGAAAGGACCATCATATCTGGGTTCAAGAGTATGTTTTCTCACAAACTTCTTTATCAGTCACCAGGAACCAGCTTGTGCTTTCCTGTATCTAGCTCAGGATATGGATTGGAAGAAAACACTTCCGAATGAATACGGGTTAATTCTCGAGATAAAGCAGTCACATAATCAGTCAATACATCAGATTGGAGCTGCAACTGTTGTGGGAAATAACAACCTAGTCTGAGGGCTGAACCAAACAATATCCCATAGGATGACAGACCATGGTTTCCCCTTGGTGTGTACCTAACACTGAATAAGGCAATGGGTAGGCTGTCTGAGGCCAACTCATTCCCGTTTCCTGAGACATTTTTAGCATTCTAGATTTTATTGTGCCATTTAATCTTTCCACCTTCCCACTGCTCTGAGGATGGGTCATCTGGTGTGAAAAGCTAGTGTGACCCCTACCTAAAGCTGTCCATATCTCTTTGGTTACTGAGGCCGTGAAAGCTGGCCTCTGAACGCTCTCTATGACCTCTCGGACACCATATCTGCACACTATTTCTGTTAAAAGTCTTTTAGCTGTGGTCTTTGCCGTCATGTTGGTAGGCTTCACGTGGCAGACACGGTCTCTTGTTTAATTACATGATTCGTTCAACTTCTGTGGCTCCTTTTTTGATCCACACTTCTTTTTCTTCTTTGTCAGCTGTCTCTTGTTGCTCCTTGAGGTGGGTCCTGTTTACAGGAGGGTTTTGTAGAATCATAGTGGTTTCTACAGTATCATCCAGGATTGGTGCATTCACTCTGCTGACCACTTCTCGCGTTCAATCATCCTATACATAATTTATTTAATTAATTTGGGGTCTTTTTTATGCTCCGTCTGTGCCCTGCTGAGAAGGCTGGTGAAGATAGATGTTTTACTTGCCCAGTATGGTACATGAAATTTAACTATAGTTACTTGATGACCGTGGCTCTCTGTGTTTAGGTTCTTCCCGTCCAGGTCTTCCCCCTTCTGAGTGATCTCAAACTTCTTTCATGGAATGTCCATGGATTAAACTCCAAATTTAAGAGGTCACTGGTCCTCCAATACCTTAAAGCTCTAAACCCCCTCATTATCCTGTTACAGGAGACGCACTTAACGGGTAACAGGATATTGTCCCTGAACTGTATACATAGAGCCATACATTCAACCCACTCCTCTTATGCTAGAGGGGTGGCTATTTTGATCCACAAAAAGCTAATATGTGCTATTGATCATGTGGTAACTGATTCCTTGGGACGCTATGTTATTGTAGTTATGACTGTTAAATCTCAGCTAATAGCTATTGCTAATGTATATGTCCCTCCCCCTTTCAAAAATGCGGTGCTATACCTGGTATTGGAAAAAGTTGCCACCTTTGGCCCTTTGAAGCTGCTCATGTCGGGCGATTTCAACAACATTCTAGACTACTCCTTAGATACCTCAAACCAGGCCAGGGCACAGAATCTGGAACTTGGGCACTGGACAGAGTCTGCGGCTCTGGAGGAGGTCTGGCAATGGAAACATCCTGGTGAGAGAGGTTACTCCTATCTTTCCCACGTCGGTTCCTCCTCCTAGATTTGTCATTTGTGATTCCAACGTAGTTGCCACATATTTCAGTGGTCGCTTACCTGGCTTGGTCGCTTACCTGCAACGGGTCCTGGAGACTGCACCCTGGGTGGGTAAGTGAGCCCTCGGTCGAGGCCCTGGTTTTGCCTCATCTACAGGAATACTGGGAACACAATGAGGGCTCGACAGGGGGGCCTGTGGTATGGGACACGTTCAAGGTGTCCACTAGAGGAGCATATGTGTCGGCCGTTAAAGCTACACAGGCGGAAAAAAACTCCAAGTCTGATGAACTCCAGGCTCATAAAACACACTGTGCTAAAGCACATGCTGAAGCACCCTCCACATCCTCCCTAACCAAATTGCAGATGGCTAGAAGGGCCCTATTGGTACATTTCCACAATCTTACGCAATGGAACTGCAGAAGCAGGGCTGAGGAACTATTTGTGAAAGGGGACAAAAAAATGGGAAGCTGTTGGCATGCCTAACTGCAGATACACAGACACACACAGCTATACCCTGTGTTTATTTCTCAGAGGGTAACATGGTAAGGGATAGAGAGGGTATCATGCAGGCTTTTGTAGCATATTACACAGACCTTTACTCTGCTATCCCACCAGATGGCCACCAGATACTGAATGACCTGCTGGGCCCCCTTCAGATCCCGATGTTGCCCGATGAGGCGGTGGCCAGTCTTGAGGCCCCTTTCACAGACAAAGAATTGGCGATTGCTACTGCATCCTTCCCTAAAGGTAGATCAATGGGACCTGACGGACTCCCAGCGGAGTGGTATAAGCAATATATAGATGTCTTGTCGCCTAGACTTCTACGACTCTACATGGACTGCTCTGAACAAGGGGGTTCTACCAACTTTCTTCTATGAGGCACATGTAGTGTTATTGCACAAACCTGACAAGGACCCACTCTGCGGTTCCTCATACAGACCCACAGCCCTGCTAAATATGGACCTAAAAATACTCACCAAAATGCTTGCCAACAGACTGATGAAAATTATACACCACTTAGTATCACCTGATCAGACAGTATTTATGTCCAAAAAAGCCACAGATATCAACATACGGAGAGTATATACTCATACACAGTTGTGGGCAGAGTCGTCCTCTGGGGGGCACTGGTGTTTTTTGACCTGTAAAAGGCCTTTGATTCTATCGACTGAGGCTATATGACTCATATACTGCAACGCATGGGGTTTGGCCCTACATTCCTCAAATGGATTTCGCTGCTGTATGAGCGCCCAGTAGCGGCCCTCCGTTTTAACGGTGGGGGGGTGTCTGAGACTTTTTCAGTGTCCAGGGGCACCAGACAGGGGTGCCCCCTCTCTCCTGGTCTATTTGCAGTAATAATGGAGCCCTTGGCGATTGCACTGCGCTCCTCCTCCCAGATTCAGGGTATTAAGGTAGGCACCCTAACTGAAACCACAGCACTGTATGCAGATGACTTGGTTCTGTTTGTCAGCGACATCGGACCTTCCTTACAGGCGGCATTGGCACTCTTGGGCAGATTCACACTGGTCTCTGGGCTCAAGGTTAACTGATCTAAATCCAAAATACTCCCATTGCACTCCCATCCTATCCCCAAACAAGCTGACCCCAACATCTCCCTACAATGGGTCTCCCGAATGAAATACTTGGGGCTCCAGATCACTAACTCGGTGTCTGACTTCATCAATCTGAATATTTCCCCGCTGCTTGTTATAATAGCTAAGAAGTTTCAGGCTTGGAAAAACCTCCCTCTGTCTCTCATAGGGAAACTAAACTTGATCAAAATGACAATTCTGCCCCTTTTATTGTACAACCTTTGGAATTCCCTGGTTTGGATCCCCAAGTCCATCTTTAAATCAATCGATGCCATGATTTCCTCCTTTTTGTGGCAAGGAGGAACCTCCCGTCTCAAACTAGCAATACTACAACAGCCATGGGGAGAGGGGGGCCTCGCGGTTCCTAATTTTAAAAAATACTTTCTGGCTGGGCAGTTGACGGTGGCACACCGCTAGCTGACTGCTTCTCCGGATGATGCCCCTGTATCCCTGGAAGCGGCCTGTGTGGGCTCCTACGAGGTGCTGTCTCATTTGGTATACAGGGGTCTAAAGGCTCCATACCCACTGACATTCTCCATGTGCTCAGTGATGAAGGCATGGGTCATGGCCCACGCCTAGCTCAACCAAACTTTCCCCTAATACCCCACTGTGGAGGAACCATAATTTAACTCATTTTTTTGGTTACCTAGACCCAGTGGTATGGACCAAATATGGTATCAAAACCTTGCTCCACATTGTATCAAACAGTACTTTATTGTCATTTGATGGATTAAAACTAAAATATGATCTGCCAACCTCACACTTTTTCAGGTACATTCAACTGCGGCATGCTTTTTGCTCGCAATTTGGTGGGGAGCCCCTTTACCTTGAGCCCAGTGACCTAGAGCTACTGACCGGCAGTGAATCACTGCAAAAACCAGTTTCCTGCCTATATAAAGACCTATTCCATGAAACAACCCTCCTGTTGGGGCCTTGCAGGGGAGCTTGGGAGGCTATAGCTCCAGGGCTGGAAAGAGACGATTGTGACTATATTTGGGGGACCGCGGTCCAGTATCTAGTATCTAGCAGAGATGATTGATTAATTACAAATTCCTACACAGAATTTACCTCACCCGGCTAGACTGACAAAGATGTTTGGGAATCAGCACTCCCTGTGCTGGAGATGCTCTGCACCCTTAGCTAACTTCATGCATATTTTCTGGGAATGCCCACAAATAAATCTTATTGGCAAGCCATTGCCTCCTGTATAAGGTCGGTCACCTCAATTTCTTTCCCTATGTCCATCGAAGTATGTCTTCTACACTTAGTGGAACCCCTGAGTATAGTGGTGAACCACAAGGAGAAAAATTAAATTCTCACTAAAATGTTGCCGACATCCCAAATTCAATTATAGAGAAGAACCCTCAAAAAAGAGGGAACATTTAGTACCCCCCGGTACCATGGGACTTTACAGGCGAACAAGGATTTTTTATAAAACCATATTATTTATTTGGGAAAGTTATTTAAAAAAAAAGACATTTATAAAAACGTGATAGCAGTCTATACAAAAAATTAATTCAAAACAGAATTAGCATATAATAGATTCTCTACAGAACACTCTACAGGAAGTAAAAGCACTGAATCACACTGATCCAAAACAAATATTAATAAAGATAGTAATATCATATAATGGACACAACCGAATGCATACAATAAAGTCACATTGAATATGGATGGGTACAAACAAAGGGTAGATAAACATAGTCTAGATTATCCAATCATACAAGGTAAAAAAAAAAAAAAAGTATGATCATATGGCATAATATTTGAAAAAATAAAGACAGCGGAAATACCTCACAGATATGGAGACAAATGTAAAGACATGTCAGACAGTTTCTTAAAATAATAATTTTTTGAAAACATATCAAAAAGTTTCCTAGGATGATAGTGTTACACATATAATTTAGAGAGGTGATCGAGTATTGATGAATAACTACTCCTTTTC
This sequence comes from Lithobates clamitans, assembly GCA_037952925.1. Taxonomy (NCBI): domain Eukaryota; kingdom Metazoa; phylum Chordata; class Amphibia; order Anura; family Ranidae; genus Lithobates; species Lithobates clamitans. Next base: position 1,964,710 of record JBBGZY010001841.1, on the reverse strand, counting down.
ACATCCTCCTGACACAAAACCATTCAAAAATGGGCGAAAGCTAAATTGAGTATTAAGTCCTGGAAATTGAGTTGCGCTGAGATCGGCAATCCAACGGACCTCCCTTTGGAGCAAGATTTTGTTCCAATCACCACCGCGATTGTCCGGATGGACCCGATCGAGAATGGTGAAATGAACATGAGGAAATTTGCCTGCATGATGGTCTCGCACATGTTGACCCAAAGGGAGGTCCGGGTTCGCCTGTCTCATGCTGGTAACGTGTCGTACTGCTCTCTTGTGAAATTCTAATTTTGTTTTTCCAACATAAAAACATTTGCGTTGGCATGACAGAAGATAAATGACACCGGGCGTTTTGCAGTTGGCGTAGTGTCTAGGCCTATATGTTCTGCCATTTGGTAATATAAATTTAGACTGTGTATTCATGTATCAGCAAAGGGAACACCTACCACAAGTAAAAGTTCCAAATCTTTTGCATACATCAAAGCGGAAGTTGCCAGTATATTCGTTTTTGACCAAGTGGTCTCTTAGTGAATGTGCCCGTCTGAAAGTAATGGTGGGTGTTGCAGATACATGTGATTTTAAATTGGGGTCAATTTGTAATAGATGTCAATGCTTCTGTAAGATATTTCTAATGGTTGTATGTTGTTTGTTGTAGGTGGTAATTAATCTGGTGATTGGCTTTGAATCAACAGGTGTTTTATTAGGGAATAATATGTTTTGTCTCAGGTGTCCACGTGCACGCTTGAAAGCTTTTTTCAGACATGTGGATGAGTACCCTACGATCCAATAGTCTTTTCCTTAGTAAGTAGGCTTCAAGGATAAATTCAGTGTCTGTGGAGCAATTACGTCTGAGCCTCAAGTATTGTCCATATGGAATCGATAGTACCAGGGATTTAGGATGCGAACTGGATGCATGTAAAATAGTGTTTCCAGCGGTTTCTTTGCGATAGAGGCCACTGGATAGAGAACCATCCTTTGATTTAAAGATGTTCAAATCAAGGAATGTGATAGAAGTATTGCTAAAAGTCATTGTGAAATATAAGTTGAATGTATTTTTGTTCATAATGTGGATGAAGGCTTGTAAGTCTTCTGGTGTGCCATCCCATATCATCAGTATGTCATCCATATACCTAAACCATGCCACCACATGGGTGGTATAGGACGACAAACTGGGATCCGACAATAAAGACTGCTCCCACTCCCCCAGGTACAGGTTGGCGTACGATGGGGCACAGCAAGTCCCCATCGCCACCCCCTGCACCTTGAGGTAGTGGGATCCATCAAAAAAAAAAGTGTTGTGCATCAGGATGAAATCCAACGCATCCAACAAGAAAGAATTTAGCTTGTGATCATCTTTATGAGATTGTGATAGAACATGTTTAATTGCTATGAGTCCTAAGTTGTGAGGGATTGAGCTGTATAACGCTTCCACGTCAATAGCAACTTTTTGATATGTTTTCAAAAAATGATTATTTTAAGAAACTGTCTGACATGTCTTTAAATTTGATCTGTCTGACATGTCCTTACATTTGATTTACAAGTGATCAGCACTGCGCCGGCGGTCTTTAAAGTCCGCTGTAGACGCTCTGCACAATGCAAATTTCTGCCTGTCTAAGGAACAACGCCCAAGCTTTTTACGATCTATTTTCATTTCAAAGTAAGTACAAGAACTAATAGAGTTAGCCCTCCTTTTGAATATCATTACTTGGCTATAGAAGAGGCAGAGGAGTCTTTTATTATTAAAACACTTCTCTTCAGGACAATTATTTATAACATAGGAAATATTCTTCTCCAAGTATTTTGCACCAATGTTATTTTAGTAAAAAAGAAAAAAAATGTGAAAATCTCCGTTTTATATGTAATCTTAACTCACTGTACCTATTTATAATAAGTCATCCTATTAATTATTTCCCAGGATCGTCCTGTGGCTGTACCGTGGCGGTCATCCTCTTTGGGGACCTTTGTGTGTGGCCTCTTTGAGCACGGACGGGTTCCATCATTATTTTTTGGTGGACAAATGACGGCGGAAGTTTATCTTAAGCTATTCAAGAAAATAATTTTCTGCATATAATATACTTTCTGTATCAAGCATTGGTATGTATATTGGATACTCTTAGAATGCTGCAATGTTCACTTTGAATAAAATGCCTATGCTAAATTCAATTTTACCTGTTTTTCAGAATATATTTACGTTCTCTCCCAAAAACGCCTCTGAAGAAGGAACACCGTCCTGAAACATGTTAAGCTTATGGCGGAATCTGTATTCAATTGTTCTGTAGAGAATCTGTTATATGCAAATTCTGTTTTGAATTCATTTTTTGTATTGACTGCTATCATGTTTTTATAAATGCCTTTTTTTCAAGTACTTTCCCAAATAAATAATATGATTTTATTAAAAATACTTGTTCGCCTGTAAAGTTCCATGGTACCGGGGGGTACTAAATGTTCCCTCTTTTTTGAGGATTGTTATCTATAAAACTTAGTGGAACCCCTGGCCACTACCAGGGCCATACAGTCCCTTCTTCCCCTGTTACTGTTTTAAAAAGCGCATTATCCTTTCATAGAAAAGCTCTGTGTCACCGACCTTGGAGTCTTGGAAAACATTGGTCAACAAGGCAGTACCCTTTTACAAGGCTACATACTTTAACAGAGGGACTCTGAACAAATTTGAGAAGGTTTGGGGGTTGGGGGTGGATGGCTTCCATGGACACGGTATCAGATTAACCACATTGGGACATAACCCAAGAACCTTTGTAGATAAGATAACACAGAAGGGCGATTGTCTTGAAGGGCTAGAAGATTAGTGAGTGATTGAAGAATTTGCACACTGCACAATTGGGGATAGGTAACTCTCCTTAATTAAATAATGTCACTATGGGGGGGGGGGGGGGGGATGGGGGGTTGAGAGCGTAACCATTCCACGGAGGACATCTGATAGAATGTGGGGGGAGCCGCGGAATTGTATCCTTGTGTCATGGTAGTCTGCCTCCGACTGGAGGTAGGAACGTTTGTGTACCTGTCTGGGCAAAGTTAAGGGGGGGATGTACCACAAGTTTCTGTGAGAACTTTTATGTTGTATTGTTTTTCTGTAGTGTACCGGCAAGTTTGTGGCCAGTTGTAGCCCACGTTGTGTGGCTTGTTATAATATGTATTGTATAAAACAAAATAAAAATAATTAAAAAAAAAAAAAAACAGAGTCCACGATTTCTGTCCAAGCTTCCATCGCTTTGGACAAGGCTGCTAGGGCCAGGATGGGTTTGAAAGCCATACCGGCTAACCCATAACTTTAAGATCTTGGTCCAATCTCCTCTCGAGCCCATCCTTAAAGGATACGGCATTTTGTAAAGGAAAGGTGGCGTGTTTAGCCAGACCCAACAATGCTGTGTCCACGAGGGGAGCATTTTTCCAGATGTTTCACCTCCTCTGCTTTGAAGGGATAAAGTCTAGAGGTTTTATCTGACATAGAAGTTTTCTTGTCCATTTTTTTCCACTCTTCATCAATAATATCTTTCAATTCCACCAGGAGCGGAAAGTCAGAGCATTCCTTCCCCAGGTGATTTACCTTTGCTTATCCGGCGGAGTGGAAGGCTCTTCGCACTTCAGGGCCTCATTGACCGCTTTGATTAGTGGGGAATCCAGAGAGAAGTTGAATCCTCCGAAGAATTCATCTTCTTCCAAATCATTGACCGAAAAACCTGGGAAGGCATCGTAGGGCTGGAATGGGCCTGGATCTTCCTGGGCCTCGTCAGCCAGGGAGCCAGATAGGGTAGTAGACTGGCTCCGCGTGTTGGTTGTATCCCACTCCTTTAGGGATTGTTGAACCATACGCTTGACAAGAGACTCCATCTGTTGTTTTGTGTCTCTTTCTCTTTAACCTCCCGGGCAAAACATGGGTCACACAGTGACTTGCCCTCCGGGACTCGTGTACCACATCCCCAGCAGGCTCTGCAACCAGAGCGGCTGTCATGGCGGTGTGTGCGGTGACTGGAGAGGGAATGGGACCCTCTCTTCTGATGGAGGAGGAATGGAAACATCTCCTTGTTGGAGGAGGAATGGGAATGTTTCCTCTGTTTAAAGGTGGAATAGAAACATCTCCTTGCGTAATGTTATGGCCTGGCAAGGTCTCTGTCGTTCTGGACCACCACCTGAGAATCCAACCTGAAAGGGCTGAAAAAGGAATTGGAGGGCAAGATATGACATCAAAAGTCCCAACACTTGAGACCGTACCTCAACCCCTCCCCTCACTTGCACATACCTTGTGTGTGAGGGCTGGCCACATGAAGGCGGTGACTTGTCCATGACCTCTGGACAAAAACATCATGAAACAGATGATCTGCCAAGGCCTGATAATGCCAAATAAACCAGAGCCAGCGAGGAACAGGGAACAGATCTTATCTGCCTCCTTTTTTTTTTTCTTTTTAAATAACAAAATTATTTGTATAAACATTCCCACACTTTTTCAGATAATATGGGATAAAAAACGAAATATACATTTATATATATCAATAACATTTAACCTTTAATATTCCTTCTCCTCTTCTCTTTTTTTTTTTTTTAATTTTTAAATACCAAGGAATTTATATATTTTAATTTAGAGCAAAGAAGGCACCAGGCATTAAAACTTACCAAGGCAGACCAGGGCTGGGAAAAGGCTGCTGTCTCTGCTCGCTGAGCTAGAAGCCGCTTTTAAAATCCCCGCCATGATGTCACCGCCCCCCACCTCGCGCCTCCGTTGTGGGGAGGCAGCCGAACGGTGCCTGCGCGGCCACCGGGGAGTCCGCTGATCAGCACACGCGCGAGCCAAGCCTATTTAAAAAAATATGCTGATAGGGAATTAGAGATGTAATCACACTAGCTTCTTGTAAACCCATAAACAACCATATAAAACCAATTTGTCAGCACAAGAATTATACCCCATTAAATATTTTTAACTTGCAAATATGTAACATATCTGTAAGAATGCCCAAGTTGCCTAGTGGCAACAGTGGGAAGGACCACGCAAAAGCTGAGAAAAAAAATCAAACAAAATAGGCCCAATAATGTTCAAGGTTTCATAAACAATAGAATATCAAAGCCCCATGTCCTTTTTCAGTTTTTTTTTTTTTTAGAAGCATGTGTTTAGAGCCAGAGGCTTTAATTAGCTTCAAAAAAGGGTGTGCTCGGGATGCAGAGTGCTACACCCTGAGCCCACCCAGTTGTGTAGTGACAATAGCGAATTAATATTCGCTATTGTCTTACTGATTCTCCTCATGGGCAATCAGGAAGTGGGTCCTGAATGGCCGAAAGGAGAGATGATCGTATTGGCCTCTGAGAAGGAGAAGACACAGGGGAGCAGAGGAGGAGGAAGCCGTGGCCGCGACCTAGATGAGGTAGGTGCTGGGCTGGTGGGATGATTACTGAGCGACTCGGGGGGGTGGCCGACCTACTTACTGACCGGGGGGGGGGTGTTTTGCTGCCCCCCAAAAAATAGAGCATCAACTGCCACTGGTTACACCCATACAAAATGTCAGACCTTGAGAACGCTATGATAGATCTAGAACAATAAAAACACAGGAATCTTTTTGGATATTTGCTTGAAAGCTTTTCATGCAGATGGGCTAATGGGAGTCACAGAGAAGAATAACTTAATTACCAAACCTACAAAATTGTATTCAGGGCAAATACATGCCAATTTCTCTGGTATAACAATTTATATACTGTATATATAACATTATATGTGTAAAGGTATAATTATCATAACTACTGTACGGTGGCCCAACCTCCTCGAACAAGGTATTCTGATATAACATACAATAAATAACATATGTGTATGCTTTATATTACTGTTCATTATGGTCACTTGGGAGTGGAAGGAGCAGCCACACTATTCTACCAGATGGCAGTGCAACATGAGTGAAGGCCCCTGGAATCCCTAGGTCCTCTCTGCAGGGTTCAGCACTGTGGTCCTTTTTTATACATCTGCAGAGAGCACCTGGTGTGCAACCTCTGCCCTAAAGTCAGTTTGGAACCACATGCATAAGGAGACACAAGACTGTTTACCATAAAGTTAAATGGGAGTACCACATGAATGATACTGGATGGCAGCTAAAGGTCTGTAATCCTCCTCCTTACACTTACCTTTCCACCTCTTCCACCACTCCATAGGAATCTTTGTCTGCATCTGCTGGGGTTTGAGAAGTGTAGCTTATGGAACATCAAGCAGTAAAGAGGGGTCATCATAATTTCACGCATAGTAGGACCAAACGTAGGCTTTAACCAGGCTCAAAGTCAACTACTGTTATCTTCAGCTTCTTCCTTGACCAGACAGGTGTCCCTTTCCCAGCTTCTACCGCAAAAGGAAGAAAATGGACGGAGTTTCTATTATGCCCAGTGTGTCAATGTGAGCTTGGCAAAATTGTTGGTTTTACAGCTGCTCCTGTTCAGGCTAGTGAAGTCTGCCCCCTTAAGAGAATTTACGGCCTTTGCTGTATAACAGTGGCAGGTTCTCAGCTGCTATTTTTTCAACCAGAAGGCCATCCCTTCCCTTCAAAAGGTATGTGGAAGATATCTCCTTGTTGCTGGAGCACACTGCCAATGGCAAGGTCCATGTGACCATAGTCACATGGTCTGGTAAATAATTTGGGGGGAGGGAAATCACAGATGGTTTTTGTGACAGACCTAACTAGGACAGGGGCTTTTGGTGGGAACTGCAGGGTACCTTTGTGCCTACTATGGGCCCCCTGCTTTTGGGGAGCTCTATTCTTGAGAGGTGTGTTCCTAGGAGACACTTGGATAGGTTTTGCTTCGGATTCGGGTCTGTTTACCCCCGAAACACACAGACTCTGGGAACTTAGGACCTAGATAGAGATTTGGGGCCGCTACGCCCAAATCAACAATGAATGCTTTATCACCCTAACTGCTTCACCCCCCCTCATAGACTCAGAGATTTAGAATAGATGTTGATGTAATCAGCTCAAAACAACCTGATGCTGGGGTCTCCTGCTATAATCTGTTTACTTAGGTGTATATCACTCATGGTATCATTTCCCCATTGTGTGCTTCCTAGGTGTGAATTTCCATTGTTAATTCAGTCACCTATTTTTTCTCTCTGTCTTCTAATCCTTTAGAGATTTGGACAACCCTAGGTCTTCTTACTGGGGAACTGGTACCAAACAGTCTGGGTGGGCACTGAGTCACCTAGGCTTGTCTAGGTGACAAGTTGTTAAATAGCTTATTGTTTAATTAGCCTAATGTTGATGTTTATGTTGGCTGCTCCTTAGCTATGTTAATTATCTTACTTTTTGCATAACGTGATCAAGCTGTTTTCTGATATTGTGTGGTATATATATTCTGTGTGAGTTTACAATAAAGTGAGTTCCAGTTTGCACCTAAGCTAGTGTCATCTAGATCTTGGGTGCTCAGCTATAATACCTGATTCCTGGTTCCAGACCTGAGGATATGGGTCAATGCTGCAAAGTACATTTGATAGGAGCACAGGCAAAATAATTTGGCCAAAAGTTTATTATCGATATTGATAGGGGCCCCTATATGTAACAATGGATTGGACACTATTTTTGCTGTGCCAAATGGAGGGACTATAGAACAGCTTATAGTCAAAGGCACGTTTGCTGCTGCAGAATAAACCCTCACAAGATGGTGAGCACACAGCAGAGGTCTTGTCCACGACCCACAAAAGAGTTGAAGTGATTGTAAAGTCTTGTTTTTTTTTCTTAAAAATAAAAAACACTGCTCTGTGAAGTGGTTTTGCACGGATCCTCCTCTTATCGGGTCCCTCTTTGGCTCTCCTGGCCCCTCCCTCCCAATGAGTGCCCCCACAGCAAGAAGCTTGCTATGGGGACATCCGAGCTAAGTCACAGCTCCCTGTGTCCATTCAGACACGGAGCAGAGACTAGGCACCGCCCCCTCTCTCCCCTCATTGTCTCACAGACATTGATTGACAGCAGAGGAAGCCAATGACACTCTGCTGCTGTCTCAGCCAATAAGGAGGAGAGTCTCTCGTGCAACATGACTGGATGGAGATGGGCTCAGGTAAGTAGGGATGAGCCAAACACCCCCTCGCTTCGGTTCACACAGAACATGTGAACAGACAAAAAAATTTGTGCGAACAGGTGAACACCGTTAAAGTCTATGGAACACGAACCAGAAAAATAAAAAGTGTTAATTTTAAAGGCTTTTATGCAAGTTATTGCCATAAAAAGTGTTTGGGGAGCCTAGTACTGCCCCAGGGGAAGTGTATCAATGTAACAGTTTTTTAATGCGGCTGTTTTTTCAGGAGCAGTGATTTTAATAATGCTTAAGGTGAAACAATAAGAATGAAATGTTCCTTTATATATCGTGCCTGGGGGTCCCCTTTGTCTGCCTCTAAAGTAGCGCATCTTTCCCATGTTTATAACAGTACCGCAGAAAAATGACATTTCAAAAAAAAAAAATGTCACTTAAAATTGCTAGCAGCTGTAATCTATTGCTCTATTTCGACAATATACATAAAAAATCATTAAAAACGCCCCCTTTAACAAGTCCCCAGATCCCGGCCCCCCATGTGAATGGCTATGGGGTACGCCTAGCCATTCACAATAAAAAGTAAAAATGACAGGAGACAGTTTTTGACAATTCCTTTATAAAAAAAAAAAATTGTAGCGTGATGTCCATTCCTCTTCAATCATGGTGCCTGGACCCAAAAAATTGAAGAAAAAAAAGCTCTGCCTCGACTGCTGTCCCCCCGATTGCTGTCTTTTCACGGTGACAGCTATTATATAGGCAAGGGCGGGGCCATCCGGTGACATAAACGGGTTTACCCTGCCCCCTTCTGATGTCACAAAAGTCACATGATGTCAGAAGGGGGTGGGGTCGCCCTTGCCTATATAACAACAGTCACAGCCAAGAGACAAGGGTCGACGGGTCGCCTCCCATCGAGGTAGAGCTTTTTTTTTTCTTCTATTTTTTCGGGTCCAGGCGCTGTGATTGAAGATGGATGGACATTGTGGGACACTTTTTTTCAATAAAGGAATTGTCAAAAATGGTCTCCTGTTGTTTTTACTTTTTTGGCACTTTTTTGGTGAATGGGTAGGGGGCCCGGAGCTCTGTGGTGTGATGCAATAGAGTGGCTGCCTTTAATCTGCACCCTGGAGGACATCCTGCCTCATTCGAGTGTGTGTCTCCTCCTCCTCACTTTCTTCCTCTCTTCTCTCAGGAACCAAGTGACCTCATCATCCCCTCCCTCCTTGTCACTGGAGTAAACTTGGCAGTATGCTGCAGCTGGGAAAACATGACTGCCAGCTTCTTGTCCTTCTGTGACACCCCCTCTTTCTAGGCTCATGTTACTCCCTTCCTCAACCTGGGAACCAGTATCGGAGCCTTCAAATTGCTCTGCATCCTTCAGCAGCATGTAACCGTGCATGATGATGGGGCTACGGAAGGAGTAACCGTGGACAAGGAACTGGTGGAATAGGCTGCTTTGGCAGCTGCATTGGAAGGCAAACTACAATGAGCCTGGGTGACAGAGGATGAGGAGGATGTGGACGGCTTTGTTATCCACTTCACCAACTCTTCTGCATGTTGTGGCTCAATAACTCAGCTAGCAGCAGAAAAAAAGGACAAGCGTGCCCCACGACCACCTGCAGAGAATGCATGTCCATGACCACCACTGTTGATTGTAAACACAGAGACTGCTTGCACTCTTTTAGTGGCCTGTGAGCATCTGCCTCTCCTTGGTGGCCTTCCGGACATGATGTTTTTTTTTTGTAACACCGCACTACACTGTATTATATACTCTGTACACCGCCTGCACTGTATTAGAAACTCTACACTGACTGCATTGTATTATATACTGTATACACCACCTGAAGTGTATTAGAAACTGTACACACTGTATTATATACTGTGTACACCGCCTGCACTGTATTAAAAACTGTACACCGGCTGCACTGTATTATATACTGTGTACACCACCTGAAGTGTATTAAAAACTGTACACATCGTATTATATACTGCGTACACCGCCTGAAGTGTATTAAAAAATGTACACCACTGAACGCACTGTATATATATATATATACACATACACTAGACCGTATACACAGCATATATTGATACACCACTTGAAGTGTATTATATACTGTACACCACTGAATGCACTGTATATATAGTCTATACTAAATGCAGAGTATATATATATATATATATATATATATATATATATATATATATATATATATATATATATATATATATATACATATACATACAGTGGGGGCGAAAAGTATTCAGACCCCCTTAAATTTTTCACTCTTTGTTATATTGCAGCCATTTGCTAAAATCATTTAAGTATATTGTTTTCCTCATTAATGTACACACAGCACCCCATATTGACAGAAAAACACAGAATTGTTGACATTTTTGCAGATTTATTAAAAAAGAAAAACTGAAATATCACATGGTCCTAAGTATTCAGACCCTTTGCTGTGACACTCATATATTTAACTCAGGTGCTGTCCATTTCTTCTGATCATCCTTGAGATGGTTCTACACCTTCATTTGAGTCCAGCTGTGTTTGATTATACTGATTAGACTTGATTAGGAAAGCCACACACCTGTCTACATAAGACCTTACAGCTCACAGTGCATGTCAGAGCAAATGAGAATCATGAGGTCAAAGGAACTGCCTGAAGAGCTCAGAGACAGAATTGTGGCAAGGCACAGATCTGGCCAAGGTTACTAAAAAAATTCTGCTGCACTTGAAGTTCCTAAGAGCACAATGACCTCCATAATCCTTAAATGGAAGATGTTTGGGATGACCAGAACCCTTCCTAGAGCTGGCTGTCCGGCCACACTGAGCTATCGGGGGAGAAGAGCCTTGGTGAGAGAGGTAAAGAAGAACCCAAAGATCACTGTGGCTGAGCTCCAGGGATGCAGTCGGGAGATGGGAGAAAGTTGTAGAAAGTCAACCATCACTGCAGCCCTCCACCAGTCGGGGCTTTATGGCAGAGTGGCCCGACGGAAGCCTCTCCTCAGTGCAAGACATATGAAAGCCTGCATGGAGTTTGCTAAAAAAACAACTGAAGGACTCCAAGATGGTGAGAAATAAGATTATCTGGTCTGATGAGACCAAGATAGAACTTTTTGGCCTTAATTCTAAACGGTATGTGTGGAGAAAACCAGGCACTGCTTATCACCTGTCCAATACAGTCCCAACAGTGAAGCATGGTGGTGGCAGCATCATGCTGTGGGGGTGTTTTTCAGCTGCAAGGACAGGACTACTGGTTGCAATCGAGGGAAAGATGAATATGGCCAAGTACAGGGATATGCTGGACAAAAACCTTCTCCAGAGTGCTCAGGACCTCAGACTGGGCCGAAGGTTTACCTTTCAACAAGACAAGGACCCTAAGCACACAGCTTAAATAACGAAGGAGTGGCTTCACAACAACTCTGTGACTGTTCTTGAATGGCCCAGCCAGAGCCCTGACTTAAACCCAATTGAGCATCTCTGGAGAGACCTAAAAATGGCTGTCCCCCAACATTTACCATCCAACCTGACAGAACTGGAGAGGATCTGCAAGGGGGAATGGCAGAGGATCCCCAAATCCATCTTTCCCAAAAAGACTCATGGCTGTATTAGATCAAAAGGGTGCTTCTAGTAAATACTGAGCAAAGGGTGTGAATACTTAGGACCATGTGATATTTTCTTTTTTCTTTTTTAATAAATCTGCAAAAATGTCAACAATTCTGTGTTTTTCTGTCAATATGAGGTGCTGTGTGTACATTACTGAGGAAAAAAAAATAACTTAAATGATTTTAGCAAATGGCTGCAATATAATAAAGAGTAAAAAATTTAAGGGGGTCTGAATACTTTCCGTCCCCACTGTATATGTTTCAAATACACTGCCACTAACTAAATGACCTGCCTGCTTAATCTACCTCAAGCTATCTCTCTGTCCACGCCAACAACACTACACACGGCCGCTATGTAAGCAGCCTTATATAGTGTGGGAAGTGGACTTAGTCCCTCTGAACCATGATTAGCCAAAGGCACCCTGCCTTTGGCCAATTATGGCTCTCTCAGCAGAGCACGCTGTGATTGGCCAAAGCATGCAGGTCAGGTGCATGCTTTGCCAATCATCATACAGCAATGCACTCGCAGTGCATTATGGGGCGTTCCGCAGCGCTCAAATTTCCCACAAACGCCCCATAATGTTTGCTGTTCGAACGGGCGAATGACTCGTACATCTAGCTCATCCCTACAGGTAAGTATTGGGGGGCTGAGGGGGGCTGCTGCGCACAGATGGCTTTTTATCTTAATGCATAGAATGCATTAAAACAAAAAGCCTTCTGCCTTTACAATGCATTAAAACAAAAAGCCTTCTGCCTTTACTTTAATAATGATGTGGTGCCAAACACTCTGTTGGTGGAAGTGCCAGATGGCACAAAGGCAAATAGACACATTTACACAATTGTAGATATAGGGATTGCGGTCAGCGAGCACTGACCCAAATATTTAACTAATGAAGGTCAGGTCAGTTGCTGGCAGAATGTCATGTGCCAGTGGAGTTGGTGTATTGTGAAATGGCCATGTGAGACAACCACGCCACTGTGTGTGATTTCTCTGCAGACATTGTTCTGCTGAACGCTGAAAAAAGGAGTTCTGACAGTAGTGTTGATATTTCTGACAATGATAAAAAGGGCAATGCAAGGCAATGATGATTTTTGATGGTTTGGTTGCCATGGGTGACATTGAAAATATTGGTAGACCTAAATGTCAATTTGGCATGGTTGCAAGCAGTGGCGGCTGGTGGTATATATTGGGGGGGTGGGAATTCATATGCCGCCACCCCCCCTTGGTGGTTGCCCCACCCCGGTCAGTCGATTGGTCACTTACCCCATCTAGGTTGCGGGCCTAGTCTGGGCGGCAGGCAGCGGCTTCAGCCTGCGTCTCCACCTTCCTCTGCTTTACGGCGGTGCGGCTTCCCCTGCATCTCCTCCCTCCTCCTCCTCTGCAGCCAATAGGATCGCTTCTCCTCTTGGCCAATGGGGTCTCAGGAGGAGACTCAGGAAGACACAAATGGGTGGGTACTGCACCCCGAGACCCACACTTTTTGAAGCCAATTAGAGCCTCCGTCTCTTATCATGTGCTTCTAAAAAAAAAAAAAACCCATTGGAATTGGAATGTGTCCTACGCCCTGCATGTAATTTAGGGGGTGGGCGCATGGATTAGGGAGGCGGCGCCCCTGCGCCCCGTATGGACGGGCAGCTGCTGGTTGCAGGTAATCCTGAAAAAATTTACTGAGAAGGGTGATTGCTTAACAGACACAGCAGAGGTGAATACAACTGTATAAGTAGGCCTCCTACAGGTTGAAGATGGTAATGAGAGTGAACCCAGTAAACATAGGGCTGAAGGAATTGGCCCAAAGCTCTCAAGGTTGCGCTAAAGGAGTTTGATTCCCAAATAAAAGAGCCCACAAAATGTGTTTAAAAATGTCACCCCTTCACAGTTAAATAAAGGGAAAAAGGGTTGGTTACAGCAGAGTTGGGCAATTATTTACAAGGGTATTCCTTAGGGTGGGAATTGGACATGTTAGCAAAGTGGCTAGGTCCTCTATCCTCAGAGGGTGTCAATAGACCAAGAGTTGTTCATGTTGGCAATCTGAATGCAGGTCTCCATGCTGCTTGGGAGAGGTTAGATTAGAGTTACGACAGTCCAGAAGCTATAGAAGAGGCTCTGTTCAGGAGGCTGCAAGAATTTCCTTAGATATCCTTTAAGGATAATTAGAACTTTCAGGAACTAATTGATCTTTTGCTTGATGTATAACTTGCTAAGGCAGATCCCCACCAACTATACATCGGGTTTCTAGACACTGTTTGCAGTGTGTGAATCCAGTTGTTATAAACTGTTTTCTATTTCTGTGATTTCTGAGGAACTTCTAATGATCACTTCCAACTTCAGTGAGCAATATCACAATGGACTAGAAAACTAGTGCAATAAAACACCTAAAGAAAGTGAGAAGCAGAGTCCAGGGTATGTGCCTGTAAAGCTACTGTTAAAAAAATTCAAGACACCCCTTTTACCTCTCAAAACTCATGGCAGAGGCGGCTCTCTAATTAGGCAAATAAGGCGGTCGCCTAAGGCCTCGCACTGATAGGGGCCTCGTGACCGCCTCATTGAAGAGCCGCCTCTGCTGACAACAATGCCGCTGCGGGCGGCGTTAAGCTTCGGCCAGCAGTTGTTTAACAGGCAGAGGAGAGAGAGGACAGAGTGTGGCTCACTGGCTCTGTCTCGAGGAGGAGGCGGGGCCAGTGCTGTGTTGTCCGGGATAGAAGAGGGGGAGGAGAAGGGGAGGAGGTTCCAGCAGCCGGAGCAAAAAGTTTCTGCTGCTCCGGAGACGCAGATCGCGCTCCCCCCCCGGCCGTCACCCCCCACCACTGGAGTTCTCAGGGGAGCGGTCCCCGCACACCCAGGCTAGAGGAGGAATCTGGCATGCAGTGGGATGGACAGGAAGAGGAAGGTCCCGCGGAGGAAGCCCCATGAGCGCTGTATGGAGCAGATGTGAGGTAGGAAATAAGGTGTCCGGACCGGGCCACCTCTCTCTCTCTGGGGCTGTCAATCAGTGGGGGGAGGGGGAACCGAGGCTCCAGCTGCAGGGAGAGGCACAGCTACCATGCCACAACCCCTTCTGCAGCCAGCAACCACCAACATGGGAGAGAGCCAGCCCCCCCCAGCATCCCTCAGCCACAGACTGGTCTTTATATTCACCCCCTGTCCCATGCACTCCACTCCCTTCCTCCTGATCATCAGTGTCACAAACAGTAAGGGCAGCTCAGTCCCACTGTGCCCACCTGTGATTAGCAGCCCCTGACCCTTCCCTCTGCCCTGCCCTTACCCCCACCTATGCGGGACTCCACTGCGGGGGGGGGGGGTTGGGAGGTCCCAGTTCAGTGCTGATCCTCAGCCTTGGTGGGCCAGGCGCTCTGCATCCTGCGCTGGCACTGCCTGCTGATTGGCTTCTCCGCTGCTACCTCCTTCACTGACACCAGCACCAAGATAGAGAACGCAGACACCAGCACCGAGATAGAGACACTGACACCAGCAGCGAGATAGAGAACACTGACACCAGCACCGAGATAGAAAACACTGAGACCAGCACTGAGATAGAGAACACTGACACCAGCACCGAGATAGAGAACACTGACACCAGCACCGAGATAGAGAACACTGACACCAGCACCGAGATAGAGAACACTGACACCAGCACAGAGATAGAGAACACTGACACCAGCACTTTAAAGCTCTTAATATATGTAATTTATACAGTTTATTTTTTTGTCCCTTGAATTATTTTTCCCATTATGGGCGTGAGTGGGGCCTCATGTCTAGGTTTTGCCTAAGGCCTCACAAAGCCTAGAGCCGCCTCTGACTCATGGTATGGGGATTTAATAAAGATATCAACATTGACATTGAGACTTCTTGTAAGCAATCAAGTCGACCCGAGAAAATCATGTTACAGAGGTATCAGTGAAACAACATCTCAAATTACTACTGTGACATCAACATGACTGAGCCTTTAATAAGTGACTATGATCTACCAATATGATGATCCTGCACAACAATGCTGATGCTCATTAGTTTATATATGTGTAACTACCGGTAGTGTATCCAAATTATTTTACTACCTCAGTAGATGCTACAAAGTTGCTCAGAGAAAAACCTAAAACTCATCAGCGTTGTCTACTCCAGTCATCAACTTTTCAGGAAGTTTCTTTAACCAACTAGAAAGATTTCCTACTTCCACCCATAAGGGACTTTATAGGCTTTGCCATCCTTATGTCTTTATTGACCATTCCAGGATGTGCCAAGTTTAGGACACTAAAGACTTTTCTAGGACTTAATGCTTCTCTTATGAACCTATGTCTATATTTTGCAAGTTTATTTCTTCCATTATTTGTTTTTCAATAACAGAGGATTAGTCATCATCTTTCATGATTTTTATTTATTTTATGTCTATAATAGTGAAGGTAAAATGTGCTGCCTTGCCTGCTACAGGAGCAGGCTGTGTTCCCCCCACTCTTCTTTCTCCTCCTTCCTTCTGCCGCTGGGTGCAGCACAGACTTTCTACTTTCCCCCCTCTCTCCTGCGGACTTTCTCCTCTCCCCCCTCTCGCTGCATAGGAAGACCTAGCAGCTCTGTGTGAAGATCCCCTGCCCCCTCTTCCTCCAGCTAAGCAGAAGCAGTGGACCAATTAGGGGAGGCAGGAGGAGGATCATGGGACCTTTTGTTCCCTCTGAAGTGCCACGAATGGGCCTTGGACTACAGCCCCAACCATGCTCTGAATAAAAGAGGAGGAGGACTGGGGACCCGGGAAATTTATCTGAGGTCCGGGGAGAGAAGCATGAGATGAGAGAGTGTAAGGACCTGCTATAGTGCACTGTGCCTACATCCAAGGAGTACTGATTGAGACTTGTGTGCTAACGGACTAAGCCGCTAGTAAGATACAGTCTGTTCAGTGCTGAGGACGAGAGTCGCCAGAGGTCAATATTCTTATCCACACTGCAGTTAATGTTTATATGCACTGCTTATTACTCACTTTGCTGTTTTATGAGTTGATTCCAGTCTAGTGATACAGAACTTTATTGATTATAGTGATTAAGTAATTATACTGTCTAGAAGACTGTGTCTGCCTCAGAAGTATGCTCATTTATGCTCAAACCATCATTCATTATGACCCATATCAATACATTGAGTTCATTTACCACTACAAAGTCTTGTGTTTATTTTCTGGTACTATTTCACAGCCAACTCAAAGGTATCTATGCTCGTCAGTTCTTGCAGTGACTTTCCTTAAACCAAGTGTGTCTGAGGGGCTTAGGTTGTTCTTGGAGTCAAGGCGCAGAACAGAGGACCCAAATTACCAAGCGGCTTCTTTTGGGGTAGAGCTACACATGGGGATCTCTCTGTGGTTGACTGGAGTCACGTGTGCTGGTCAATATTCATGGAAACATCTTGACAGAGGAGCAGATCTGCCAAGCAGTAATGACATTAGTTATTGATCAGAGAGTGTTTATACTGGACTTGAAACCAGATAAAGGGACCTCTTGCACTTACCTCCTACTAGAGTGAAGGAGGGGAATACCTACCTGCTTCCAAAGGGCTAGTCTGCAGCTGACTATTGACATTGAAGCCCGCCTGGTTTAGCTCAACATGCTAAACATCAACCCAGAAAGTTCAAGTCAGGCAACTCCAAAAGAAGGAGCTGCCCTGCCAGCGCCTAGTGACCATGATAAGGCCTGAATACATTGTCACATTGGGAGACTGTGGTGAAGTGCCAGAAGAGTTACCCGATATACACTGAGTCTAGGAGGCGAAAACTGAGAGCCTTTTCAGGGAAGCAGCCAGTGCCTGCTTGGGAGGAGAGTTTTGAGAAATGGCTGAAGCAAACCATGCAGGCCTTGGATGAATGGGACATTCCCGATGCCCAGAAAAAACAGGAGGATCACTGAGAACTCAAGGGGGCCTTCCTCAGAAGTTATTGACAACCTGAAGCTTAGCAAGCAGGACTGTACAGACTACAACTACTTAGGTTATCTGTAAGATATGTTCGGGAGAACAGAAAAGGCCTCATGTACCACTTTGAACATACCCACCCGAATGATGGGTGAAGCTTTCTGATTACATGAGGCATCTCAACAAGATAATACACCAGCTTTTGGTAAAGCAAGGTACAGACCCTAGCTCAGTTAATGAAGTTTGGACATAGCAGATCCTAAGGGAGCCCAACCCTTAGATCCTATCATGATTCAGCTAAAAACTTGAGGAGCTGGTGGAATCCTGAAGTACCTTGAATTAATCAGGAATGTGGATGCAGTGGAAGCCATGCTGGAGAGCAAGAAGAAGAGCCCAAAAACAAGACCTATTGCTGAGATGAGATTAACTAGTGTAGCTGGTGGTAACCCAAAAATGGAGCTCTTGAAAGCCCAGATGGTCCAACTAATGGAAATGATGACTCTACTGGCGACCAAGATTATCACATCACCTGGGGAGAGTGTTCTAGGGCCCAACAAGTCTTTAAACTCTACGGCTGTTTCAGGTTGAAAAAACAGTTTCTGATTTAGTGGGGGGGGGAGATTCCTGTAGGTTCTAATCAGGACTGGGAATGCAGAGGAAGCCATGCTGGAGAGCAAGAAGAAGAGCCCAAAAACAAGACCTATTGCTGAGATGAGATTAACTAGTGTAGCTGGTGGTAACCCAAAAATGGAGCTCTTGAAAGCCCAGATGGTCCAACTAATGGAAATGATGACTCTACTGGCGACCAAGATTATCATATCACCTGGGGAGAGTGTTCTAGGGCCCAACAAGTCTTTAAACTCTACGGCTGTTTCAGGTTGAAAAAACAGTTTCTGATTTAGTGGGGGGGAGATTCCTGTAGGTTCTAATCAGGACTGTGAATGCAGAGGAAGCCATGCTGGAGAGCAAGAAGAAGAGCCCAAAAACAAGACCTATTGCTGAGATGAGATTAACTAGTGTAGCTGGTGGTAACCCAAAAATGGAGCTCTTGAAAGCCCAGATGGTCCAACTAATGGAAATGATGACTCTACTGGCGACCAAGATTATCACATCACCTGGGGAGAGTGTTCTAGGGCCCAACAAGTCTTTTAACTCTACGGCTGTTTCAGGTTGAAAAAACAGTTTCTGATTTAGTGGGGGGGGGATTCCTGTAGGAAATGATGACTCTACTGGCGACCAAGATTATCACATCACCTGGGGAGAGTGTTCTAGGGCCCAACAAGTCTTTAAACTCTACGGCTGTTTCAGGTTGAAAAAACAGTTTCTGATTTAGTGGGGGGGGGGAGATTCCTGTAGGTTCTACCCTCAGAACACCCCACTCTGACCTGAGTGTAAAGAAAGAACCAAAGCTCAGCTTCTCAGATGGTGAATAGTGATTTTGATATGGGGAGTGCAAAAACTGCCCAGCACCAAATTTGTCTGCAGGATAACAAGCGATTCAGAGAAAAAGCCTGACAGATTCCACTGGGTGATCTGGAAGATCTCTGTGAGCAATAGGCAATTGAAGAGGATGGGCTTCATTCAGGAGTCACAGAGCCCTTATGCCTCCCCCATAGTTGTGGAGTGGTGTAGAAGAATGGTTCTCCAAGGATGTGTATCAACTACCGCACACTCAACAGGAGAACCATCCCCAGCCAGTATACCACACCTTGCATAGAAGATGCCCTACAATGTCTGTTGGGTGCAAAGTGATTCTGTCTACTAGACCTGAAGAGTAGGTACTCCCAGATCCCCATGCATCCAGGAGATAGAGAGAAGGCTGCCTTCTTCTATCTGCTAGTGTTCTTCTAATTCAGCAGAATGCCCCAAGGTCTGTCGAGAACTCCAGCGACCCTCTAGAGATTCATAGAGAAGACAGTTGGGGACATGAATCTGATCAAAGCACTGGTGTATCTAAACAATATCATTGTCTTCAGCACAACCCTTGAAGTGCATAAAGAGCAACTGGAGGAAGCCCTGAAGAGACTTATGATGAGAGGTTGAAGTTTTCCTTATAGAAATGTCAGTTCTACCAATCTTCTGTCATTTACCTCAGAGATGTTGTTTCAGGTGATGGAGTAGCCACTGACCCCATGTAACTGGGGTAAACTGTCACCTCCTGGCCAGGACCTACCAATGTGATGGCGCTTAGGTCTTTTATCATACTACGGAAGATTCATCGAGGGATTCGCTAAGATAACTTGACCCCTCAATGAGTTGTTGATGGGTGAGGATGAGGATAAAGACACACAAACAGAAGGGCTTAGGAAGTCTCAGGAGTCATCCAAGACCAGTAGGCTGATCAATGTGAACAAGCCTTCCATCAGCTGAAGAGGAGCCTAAGGAAAACCCCCTTTCTAGCCTATGCCAATCCAGCCAAACATAACGTACTACAGTACATGTCGATGCCAGTCAAGATAGGCTAGGTGGGGTGTTGTATCAAGAGCACAATGGACACCTGCGGCCTGTTGCATAAGTGAGCAAAAGCCTTGCCCCAGCTGAGAAAAACTATCCCTCCAACAACCTGGAATTCCTTGCCCTGAAATGGATAAACTGAAAGATTTATTGTGTGGTGCAGACTTTGTGGTCAAAACTCACAATAACCCACTCACATTTATACTTACCACAGCCAAGCTGGATGCCAATGGACATAAGTGGTTGGCCACCATATTGGGGTTCTTCTTCAGTCTGAAGCACTGTCCAGAGACGCTGGCACCCTCTCAAGAAGACTCTATGACTCAGGGCCTTCCTTCGCAGAAGAGTGGACTCAACTGACATTAGAAGGTTACAAGCCTTGAGTCAAGGAGTAGAGCATCAAACCAGAAAAGTGACAGGGGCTGAAGCCATTGGAGTCTCAGTTGCAGGTTTCCCCAAGTACAACTGTGACCTTTATGAAGTAAGTGATAAAGGCCTAACTAAGCTCTCAAAGAAAGACTTAAAGGAAGGACCAGATGGAGGACCCTCTCTGTGGTTTAACATTAAAAGCTCTAGCGGTGTCCAGATCTACTGCTGACAGATTCTCTAAAAGAAGTTCTAGTTCACAAAGAATGGAATGGACTGCAGTTATGCAATGGAGTGGCCTACTGAAGGGGTCCATCAGATGATCCTGAAGATAAATGGCAACTGTTCCTGCAAGAAAAGCATAGAGAGACTGTGTTGACTGCTCTGTATTGTAGTGGGAGACCACTTCTATTGGCCCTACATGCTGACTGAAATTAAAGGATACTGTAATTCTTGCATATGACGTATATAGAGGAAGACTTTACCCAATAGAGGCTCCAATGGGCCATCTCCAAAGTCAAAGACCAATGGAATTGGTGTGCATTAACTTTATGCATTTGAAATCTGATTCGAGTGGACAGAGAAATGTCCTGGTGGTGACCGACCACTTCATCCAGTATGCCCAGGTGTTCCCTACTAAAGACCAGCAAGCATCCACTGTGGCCAAAGTTCTGATAGAGACGTTTTTCATCCACTACGGCCTGCTTCCGTGTATTCATTCTTACCAAGGGAGAGACTTTGAGAGTACAATCATTAATAGACTGTTAAAGCGGAGTTTCACCCATTTTTTAGTTTATTAAAAGTCAGCAGCTACAAAAATCATAGCTGCTGACTTTTAATAAACCAACACTTACCTGTCCCACGGTCCAGCAAAGTGGCCACCCAGAGCCTCTCTCCTTTCCCCCTCCTCTCCTCTGTGTCTCTATTGATACTGTGGGCACCTGGCTCTGACAGATTACGGCTTCATGGCCG
Organism: Lithobates clamitans; assembly: GCA_037952925.1. Lineage (NCBI taxonomy): Eukaryota > Metazoa > Chordata > Amphibia > Anura > Ranidae > Lithobates > Lithobates clamitans. Next base: position 1,943,430 of record JBBGZY010001841.1, on the reverse strand, counting down.
GGCATACACCGCACATGCGTGAGTCGCTCTGCTATTGGCCAGCCAATCTTCTGGGACCTGTGTTGTTCGCTGGCAGAGAGGGGCCGCCTAGGACGAGAGGAGGAGTTGCATAGGCGGCCAAGAACCGGAAGGAGGAAGTAGGACAGAAAGTCCCACTAAAAAGAGGGTACACACTGACCCCCCAAAAAAATGACATGCCAAATGTGGCATGTCAGGGGGCAAGGAGTGCTTAAGGCGGAAGTTCCACTTTTGGGTGGAACACCGCTTTAAACCTATTAGACATTCAGAGGTCCAGAACAACTCCTTACCACCCACAAGGAGACTCACAGCCAGAATGATTCAACCACACCCTATTAGATATGTTTGGAACACTCCCTGAAGAAAAGAAACAACACTGGAGCCGGCATATTTAGGCAGTCGTACATGCCTATAACAGCACAGAGAACAGCACAGAGGTGGAGAGCGCAGAGAGCAGGAGTCTCCAAACTGTGGCCCGAGGGCGGATGCAACATTTGCTAGCCTTTAACCAGCCCTTTTTTGAAAGGCCCCAGAGGCTGCAACACTTGTTCACAAGCGCAAACCATCCAACTTGAAGGAGCTGGAGCAGTTTTGCAAGGAGGAATGGGAAAAAATCCCAGTGGTAAGATGTGGCAAGCTCATAGAGACTTATCCAAAGCAACTTGGAGCTGTGATAGCCGCAAGAGGTGCCTCTACAAAGTATTGACTTTAGGGGGGTGAATAGTTATGCACATTGACTTTTTCTGTTATTTTGTCCTATTTGTTGTTTGCTTCACAATAAATAAAAACATCTTCAAAGTTGTGGGCATGTTATGTAAATTAAATGATGCAAATCCTCAAACAATCCATGTTAATTCCAGGTTGCGAGGCAACAAAACACGTAAAAAGGCAAGGGGGTGAATACTTTTGCAAGGCACTGTATATTAGGAGTCTGAAATAAATTGAGCCAGGGCTGTTGTCAGAAATCATATGGCCGCATTGAGCCTACTTGACAGGGCCCCCTACCTGACAGGACCAGGGCCTGAGCCCTACCACCCCTTCCCCAAGCCTGCTGGCAGTGTGCGTGATGGAGAAATTTGAGTGTGTCAAAATTGTGCTAACAGTGGGAGGGGTTTAAAATTTGTACAGAGCATATAGGTGAAAAATATGTAACATACAGAGTACAGTTATCTGTTTTATATAATGTACAGAATGCATGTGTCAACAGTATGTAATGTGTGAGGGTCAGAAGTGGGTAATGTACATAGTTCAGGGGTCAAGAGTGGATAATGTACATAGTTCAGGGGTCAAGAGTGGGTAACTTATATAGTTCAGGGGTTAGGAATGAGTAATGTGTAGAGTTTGGGGGTAAGGTGTGCAATGTACATAGTTCAGGGGTCAGGAGTTGGTAATGTACAGAGTGCAGGGGTCAGGAGTGGGTAATGTACAGAGTGCAGGGGTCAGGAGTGGGTAAAGTACAAGTAAGCAGGGTTCCCATCAAAGTCCCCCCTTAGAATAGGGTTCCCATCAGAGTTGCCCCTTATATCACAGTCCCTCATGCCACCATAAGCTGGAGACCATGGACAGCCTCCGCTGACCTTAATCCTTCATCAGGGCCTGTTGAGGATATGCCACTGACTGTGAACTGAATAAAATCTTGCAGTGGGCTAGATGTGGCCTACGGGCCATAGTTTGGAGACCCCTGTTTTAAAGAATGCTGTTCTATGCATTTGAATCAGCGCCTTCAAAGTCCCAATACCCAAAGTTTTTTTGTCTATGTAATGTACAAGAAGGGATGTGGTGCGATCATACTAGGGAACCAATGATTGTTTATTATTGAATCTTGTTAACGTGATGTGTAGAATCCTACATGACATGGCATAGAGCTTACTGTATATTGAGAAATATGCCTGCTCAGGCATGGACTGCTATTTCTTATCTTAGAAGCTATCACCCAGGGAAGGCAGCTCCAGGAGGTCTGGAACTGTGGGCAGTGCAATATGTAGGTGGAACTTTGTGTGGGCGTGGCTTGAGTGTGAGCAGGGACACAGGGGGCCCCATGATCTCCTATTGCCTGGGGGCCCCATGAGTTGCCAGTCCGTTCCTGGTAGCTTTATGATCCATCTATAAGGTTGCATGCTTGAAATGTTTGTGTTTATGTCAATGAAAAGAAATGGTGGCATTAAAACACTAATCTCATGTCGGTGGCCAGCTTTGCACATTCTGATTGTATTAGGGAAATACAATACATATTTCAGGACAGACAAGCAGTTTTACACCTAGCAGCGGCTGGTGCGCATTTTTTTTGGGGAGGCAGCAAACAATCCCCCCGCCAGATCCGCACTTACCGCGTCCAGGTCACGGCTTCCCCGGTTTCTCCTCCCGGCTAATCCTTTCTTAAGATCCACCACCTGTCCTGATTGGCCGGGAGGAGAAGCCGGAAGACAATAACGAATATTGATTCGCTAATGTCACAAGTGTGTGGGTTCGGGGTGCAGATCCCAACCTTTTTGAAGCCAATTAGAGCCCCAGGCTCTAATCATGTGCTTCAAAAAAAAAAAAAGAAGAAAAACTCATAGATAACCACTGAGTCTGGTGCCCCGCATGGAGATTAGGGGGATGACGCCCCTGTGCCCCTTATGGACAGGCCGCTGCTGTTCACACCCCTCCTCCAAGAAAATGCCTAGGTCTCCAATGCTCTTAATATCCAAGCCAGTGATTGATAAACCTTTATCTTTTTTTTTACTTAAATTGCTTCATTAGTGATTATTGATCTTATTACTTATTGTGAACCTTGTGCTAAATTTCCGGTGTGCCGATTTTCAGACTTTTTGATTTTCATTAATTGCTCAAATTTGTATATATTTTTATAATTCCATTTTTTACATTTCTATAGTAGTCCTCAGTGACCCTCAACATTTCCACATGACTTTTGCCATTTTATTATTGCTTTTTATCAGTACCTATTTCATATTGCTGCACTGACTCAGCTATGATAACTAATTCCCATGTAATTACTAATACTACCACATGATGGCAGTACAGAGCAGAGCCCAGGCAGACATGGTTTTACATTGTTGTTACTAATGCCTCGTTTCCACTGAGCGGATCGGTTCGGTTCAGTACGGTACGCTATTTTGGGTATTTCCATTATGAAAGCGGCCCATACAACTGAACCAAACCATTCCATTCAGGGTCCTGCTTCAGATGTGGGGCCATAGAAAATGGAACGGTTCGGTTAGGGCGGAGCTACGATACATTCCACTGATTGGTTGACAGAAAACCCTCTTCTGTGCTATGCTGAGGCATTTTTTCTAAACCCTGTATGGCCCCTTGTGGTCCCACTTGCAGTGGAAACGCTCACCAGAATAGACTGGACCATTCTAGGCCATTCAAACTGTACCGACCCCAACCGATCAGTGGAAACGAGGCATAAGTGTATCAACGAGTCACTATTTATTTTAATTAAAATCCTTTGTGAAATTAATTATTTTAATTGATTATGTCTATTATGTTAAGCATAAATATATCTTAATTTGGACCGTTTATCCATCGCACTTATACATAATCTTCCATCTACCTTGGACTACGCAAATATGGCGTCCGAGTCACTTCCTGTCACCCACTATAAAGGAACTGCGATTTCAGCCAGATTCCCTGAGGAAGTCACAAAGTCACATGACGTAACGCGTAGGAATTTTTGCTAGCTGACGCATCCAGTAGTCAGCACTCTCTGACCCGGTTGTTGATACCGCAGACCGGAAGTATCGTACTTGGTGGCGACGGCGGTTCACTGCCTAGCACTGTGTCACTATATGCACTTTATGTACAGTGCTTTTTTATTCCAATAAACTCTCATTTTTATACTACACTATTGGAGGCCCCCTTATGTTCTGGCATTATGTCTGGGATCTTGAGGCAAGCTTGATGTGGATTCACCACGGACACCTATCCACCTTATGTCAGCCACCACCATCCAATAGCATCCAGTACAGCCATCCCCACTGCCATCCAGCACTTTCTACAATTAAGGCTTTTATTAAAGCCCCCCTCTATGAACATTACCACTATTGATGTGCACCTACTGATGATTTATCTCCGCCAATGAATTTTTGTTTCTCACTATCAGCACATTCATTTGTATGACGTTTGGATCTACACATTTTATATTATCCCACCATTGGGCATGTTCTTCCTTCTATACACCATTAACCAGATGTGAATATTTGATGATTATTTCACATGGTGACTTAGTGCACCATTTGACACATGTCACATATGTGAATAAGTTTTATTTTCATTGTTGTGTTCTGCACGAAATCATTTGTTCATTTATTTTATCTTTTTCTATTCGTATTTTTGTTTTGTATTACGTTTTGACATTTCTGCAATGCAAATTCTGATGTTGACTGTGAAGATAAATATTGAGGATGGCTTCCCTCCATCAGAGGTATTGAAACCACTCCCAGGGGCAGACCAATAGACCTGGCCAGTCTTGCTGTGGGCGTGGTCTCTCCTCTCTATAACTATCCACCGGGAATCTGGGATTAGTCTGCAGAATAACACCGACTCTTCATTGCTTTTGGTGGACAAGGCTTCAACATGACAACCATATGTTCCCTTGCTGTGATTGCTGCCAGTCTGTTGGTGGTTCAGTTCATCTCATTCTCTACAGCTGAAGAAGGTCAGTCTTGCCGACATAGCACCATAGCACTGTGTGTATATATATATAAATATATGTATGTATGTGTGTATATATATATATAAATATATGTATGTATGTGTGTATATATATATATAAATATATGTATGTATGTGTGTATATATATATATAAATATATGTATGTATGTGTGTATATATAAATATATGTATGTATGTGTGTGTATATATATATATATATATATATATATATATATATATATATATATATATATATATATATATATATATACATATATACACACACACATACACATACACATACACATACACATATATATATATATATATATATAATATAAAATAGATGCTGTTGTCTAGAAAAGATGAGAAGTTTGTGGCTTTATGGTCCCTTTTGGGGCTGATCACAAACAAACAAAAGATTTCCCGGCACATTTACCGACCATCCTACAAAAAACAGAGAATTGGCCTGTCTAACAGTTTACGTTAAAAACAGAAGGTTTTTAATGTAAACTGTTAGACAGGCTCGATTTGGTTTATTTGCAGGCTGGTCGGTAAGTGTGTTGGGAAATCTTCTGTTAGGTAAATTGTAATGCATTATTTAAGCATTTCTCTACAATTTCCAAACTAACTATATACTCCTGGAGTAAAAATCTAATAACATGTTTTTATTTATGGTACTAAGGGTTGAACATGCACTACAGACACAGATTTAGCCATGGTGATATATAACGTCTTTATGAATAAAACCAAGTTTCATTAAAAAAAAAAAATTTGCTTTTTGACAAACAGAAGTGCAGCTTTAATATACAAAAAAACCCCAAAAAACTGTAACCTCTGCTGGCTGTAATACCATTGCACATATTACCTGAATATATTACCAACATTAAATATTAAGAAAAAATATAAGAAAAGCCTTTTTCATAGTTTTTTCTCTTTTAGCAGCTTAGTAGATGCCCCCTTACTTATTCTTATGTGGTAGTGGAATCGTGCAATACATGTTTAACCACTTAAGGACTTAAAAATCGCTGGCCAGTAAAAACAATAAAATAAATAAAAATGCCATAAATCTATCCAATAGTTTGTAGACGATATAACTTTTGGGCAAACCAATCAATATACGCTTATTGGGATTTTTTTTTTTTACCAAAAACATGTAGCAGAATACATATTGACCTAAATTTATGAAGAAATTTGATCCTTTACATTTTTTTATTGGATATGTTTTTTTAGCAGAAAGTAAAAAATGTTGTTTATTTTTTCAAAATTGTCGGTCTTTTTTTATTTATAGAGCAAAAAACCAAAACAAGGCAGGGGTGATCAAATACCACCAAAAGAAAGCTCTATTTGTGGGAAAAAAAAGAACATCAATTTTATTTGAGTACAGCGTCGCACGACCACACAATTGTTAAAGCAACGCAGTGCCGTATCGCAAAAAAAATTCCTGGTCAGGAAGGGGGTAAAACCTTCCCGGAGCTGAAGTGGTTAAACTTTAATGTGCTATTATTATAGGCTCTGGATGGAGTTGTGTTGCCAATTTAGAAATGGCCAGCAGAGTAGAATTCATTTTGATGTCAATATTCGATTTAGTTTTAGTCATAGTCTTTTGACTAAAATGCCATTTTAGTCGTATTTTAGTCATCTGCATTTTAGACTTAAGCCCCGTACACACGATAGGATTTTCCGACGGAAAATGTTCTATGGGAGCTTGTTGTTGGAAATTTCCGACTGTGTGTAGGCTCCATCGGACATTTTCCGTCGGAATTTCTGTCACACAAAATTTGAGAGCCGGTTCTCAAATTTTCCGACAACAAAATCCGTTGTCGGAAATTCCGATCATGTGTACACAATTCCGATGCACAAAGTTCCATGCATGCTCAGAATCAAGCAGAAGAGCCGCACTTTCTATTGATCTTCATTTTTCTCGGCTCGTCATACGTGTTGTACGACACCGCGTTCTTGACGTTCGGAATTTCCGGCAAGATTTGTGTGACCGTGTGTATGCAAGACAAGTTTGAGCCAACATCCGTCGGAAAACATCCATGGATTTTGTTGTCGGAATGTCTGATCGTGTGTACGGGGCATTAGTCGTATTTTAGTTGACTAAAATAGTGTTAATTTAGTAGACAAAATAAACACTGGTTCGATTACTGTCTATGTGTTGTAAGCTCAAAGAGAGACATGCCAGGTCTTTCTTTGACCGGCTTCTGCTCCCAGATGTTACCTGGAACAAGAGAGCATTATCAGTGGTGAACATTCATTTGCATATAAAATTGAGTTCATATCACAGGACAGACTCATGGATTCCACTCTTTATCTCTTTTTCCATTGCCTTTGACTTGCCTCCAAAAATCAGTCCATGTAAGGCGTACGTAGAACGCTATTACTATGATAAGGAGACGGGTATTTGCCAGATATTTAGCCATGGCGGTTGTCAAGGAAATACAAACAATTTTCTTACCAAAGAAGACTGCGAGACAAATGTCTTCCATCCTCCATGAAACTTTTCAGTAAGGTTCCAACAGTCGTCTTTATCACTATTTATCTCTTCCATTGCTATTTGATATTTATGTGTTGTTTCTTTCCATTTCTAGTCTGTGAGCTGCCTCCAGTCCGCGGTCCATGTAAGGGGCACATGCTGCGCTATTACTATGATCAGAATACAGAAACTTGCAAGCAATTCACCTATGGTGGTTGTAAAGGAAATGGAAACAATTTTGAAACTAAAGAAGAGTGCGAAAGCACTTGCCAATCAGGTATTTTTATTGTGTCATCATTGTATGTTGCCCAGTATGAATTTATTTCAGCTCAGATTTACTGTACACACTTCTTTTTCTAGTTTGATTCTATTGTTTTTTTTATTTGTTTATTCTATTCTTTTCTATTCTATTATTTTATTTTCTATTCTATTCTTTTCTATTCTATTCTATTCTTTTTGTAATTAAATTCAAATTTAATCTATTTAAAATTCGGATTTCGGAAGTTGGTTATATTCTTTCCATTCTGTTTTTTTCTATACTATTCTGTTATTTTATATTCTATTCCAATCTTTTCTTTTCTATTCAAATTCAAATTGATTATGTTTGATTTTTGGGAAAAGGTTATATTCTTTCGATTCAATTCTATTCTATTGGTTTTTTAATTTTATTTTTTTCTTATTTTTTTCTATTCTATTATTCTCTTATGTATTCTAATTCAAATTTATTCTATTTGAAATTCGAAATTTCAGAAGAAGGTTATATTCTTTCTATGTTATTCTATTCTATTCTATTCCTTGTTATAATATTCTAGTCTATTCTGCGTTATTTTCTATTCAATTTTGTTCTGTTTTACTCTATTATATTATATTCTTTTATTTTCTGTTATATTCTTTTCTAGTCTATTCTTTTTTTTTTCTATTCTATTCCTTTATTTTCTATTCTATTTATTTTATTCTCTTTGGGAATTGGAAAACCGTTTCGAATTCAAATTTGAAAACTATTTGAATTAGAAAAATATTCAAAAACAATTTGAAAACGGTTTGAACTAAAATTTCGTCCCAATTTTTTTTCTCGTTATTTCGGATTTGTTTAAATTCGGTACTATTGTAATTCAGAAATTCGGATACATCCGAATTTCTGAAAAACGAAAATTCGTCCGAATTTCAATTTGGAACGAAACAAACCACACATGTCTAATAGATAGCACTTTCTTTTCTGTGGTATGTAATCACCACTAGGGATGAGCCAAAGACCCCCAGGTTCAGTTCTCAGCAGAACATGTGAACAGGCAAAAAATGTGTTCGAACAAGCGAACACCGTTAACGTTTAGGGGACACAAACATGAAAAATCAAAAGTGCTACTTTTAAAGGCTTATATGCAAGTTAATGTCATAAAAATTGTTTGGGGACCTGGGTCCGGCCCCAGGGGACATGGATCAATGCAAAAAAAAGTTTTAAAAACGGACGTTTTTTTCGGGAGCGGTGATTTTAATAATGCTTAAAGTGAAAGCATGATATGGAGACGGGTGTTTGCCAGGTATTTAGCCATGGCGGTTGTCAAGTAAAAATGCAAACAAATTTCTTACCAAAGAAGATTGCGAGACAAGTGTCTTCGATCCTCAATGAAACGTTTCAGTAAGGTTCTAACAGTCATCTTTATCACTAGTTATCTCTTCCATTGCTATTTGATATTTATGTGTTGTTTCTTTCCATTTCTAGTCTGTCACCAGCCTCCAAAAACCGGTCCATGTAGGGCATACATACAGCGCTATTACTATGATCAGAGGGCAAAAACTTGCAAGCAATTCACCTATGGTGGTTGTGATGGAAATGAAAACAATTTTAAAACTAAAAAAGAGTGCAAACGCTCCTGCCAATCAGGTATTTTTATTGTGTCATCATTGTATGTTGCTCAGTATGAATTTATTTCATCTCAGATTTACTGTACACACTTCTTTTTCTAGTTCTAGTTTAATTCTTTTGTTTTTTTTATTTGTTTATTCTATTCTTTTCTATTCTATTATTTTATTTTCTATTCTATTCTTTTCTATTCTATTCTATTCTTTTTGTAATTAAATTCAAATTTATTCTATTTAAAATTCGGATTTCGGCAGTTGGTTATATTCTTTCTATTCAGTTTTTTTCTATACTATTCTGTTATTTTATATTCTATTCTAATCTTTTCTTTTCTATTCAAATTCATATTGATTATGTTTGATTTTTGGGAAAAGGTTATATTCTTTCGATTCAATTCTATTCTATTGTTTTTTTAATTCTACTATTTTTTCTATTCTATTTTTTTCTATTCTATTATTTTCTTATGTATTCTAATTCAAATCTATTCTATTTGAAATTCGAATTTCAAAAGATGGTTACATTCTTTCTATGTTATTCTATTCTATTACTTGTTATTATATTCTAGTCTATTCTGCGTTATTTTCTATTCAATTTTGTTCTGTTTTACTCTATGTATATTATATTCTTTTATTTTCTGTTATATTCTTTTCTAGTCTAATCTTTTTTTTTCTATTCTATTCCTTAATTTTCTATTCTAATTATTTTATTCTCTTTGGGAATTGGAAAACCGTTTCGAATTCAAATTTGAAAACTATTTGGATTAGAAAAATATTCAAAAACAATTTGAAAAGGGTTTGAACTAAAATTTCGTCCGAATTTTTTTTCTCGTTATTTCGGATTTGTTTAAATTCGGTACTATTGTAATTCAGAAATTCGGATACATCCGAATTTCTGAAAAACGACAATTCATCCGAATTTCAATTTGGAACGAAACAAACCACACATGTCTAATAGATAGCACTTTCTTTTCTGTGGTATGTAATCACCACTAGGGATGAGACGAAGACCCCCAGGTTCAGTTCTCAGCAGAACATGTGAACAGTCAAAAAATTTGTTCGAACAAGCGAACACCGTTAACGTCTATGGGACACGAACATGAAAAAAAAAAAAAATATATATATATATATATGCAAGTTATTGTCATAAAAAGTGTTTGGGGACCCGGGTCCTGCCCCAGGGGACATGGATCAATGCAAAAAAAGTTTTAAAAACGGCAGTTTTTTCGGGAGCAGTGATTTTAATAATGCTTAAAGTGAAAGCATGATATGGAGAAGGGTATTTTCCAGATATTTAGCCATGGCGGTTGTCAAGTAAAAATGCAAACAATTTTCTTACCAATGAAGACTGCGAGACAAGTGTCTTCGATCCTCAATGAAACTTTTCAGTAAGGTTCTAATAGTCATCTTTATCACTATTTATCTCTTCCATTGCTATTTGATATTTATGGGTTGTTTCTTTCCATTTCTAGTCTGTGAGCTGCCTTCAAAAACCGGTCCATGTAGGGGGCACATGCCGCGCTATTACTATAATCAGAATACAGAAACTTGCAAGGAATTCATCTATGGTGGTTGTCAAGGAAATGGAAACAATTTTCGTACTAAGAAACAGTGCGAACGCACCTGCAAATCAGGTATTTTTATTGTGTCATCATTGTATGTTGCTCAGTATGAATTTATTTCAGCTCAGATTTACTGTACACACTTCTTTTTCTAGTCCTAGTTTAATTAAATTTTTTTTTATTTGTTTGTTCTATTCTAGTCTATTTTTTTTTCTATTCTATTATTTTATTTTCTATTCTATTCTATTCTTTTCTATTCTATTCTTTTTCTAATTAAATTCAAATTTATTAAGTGTTCTTGCATAGCAAGACCACTTACTGTTATCTCACATATATATTATTATTCTTATTATAGCCAAATTTACCACCCTAACTCCTCCCACAGTTTTTACACTACATAGACAAGTAATATACCGAAACGTGCGGATTGTTCCCGATTGGTGTGCTATCACTTTGTGGAACATTTCTCCAAAAGGTTCACGAAATATCATTGTTTTTGCGGCGAAATTGGTCCCATAGGAATGAATAGCCAAATGTTCAAAACCAGAGTGGGAGGTGACAAAAGCTGACAACCCCATTAACATACCACTCTAACTCCTCCCACAGCTTTTAAAGTACATATACAGTTTTTACACTACATAGACAGTAATATACCGAAACGTGCGGATTGTTTCCGATTGGTGTGCTATTACTTTGTGGAACGTTTTGCCGAATTTTTCACGAAATATCGTAGTTTTTGCGGAAAATTGGTCCCATAGGAATGAATGGCGAAATGTTCAATGTCATTTAATTGGTGTGCTATTGCCTTGTGGAGCTTGTGAAAAGCTGTGAATCCGGCCTCATGGTTCACGAAATATCGTCGTTTTTGCGGCGAAATTGGTCCCATAGGAATGAATGGTGAAATGTTAAAAACTAGAGTGGGAGGTGACAAAAGCTGACAACCCCATGATCAGCCAAAACATTATGACCACCCCATGATCAGCCGAAACATTATGACCGCCCCATGAAATAAAAAATTATTTTTGAAAAAAAAAAATTCATTTTTGAAAAAAAAAAAAAAAAACTTTTGAAAAAAATGTTCAGCTCTTTCAGCTAATGATGGGACTTCAACTTTTTTTTACTACTATTTATACTTTTTAAAATATTAAGCTTTTTAACACTCCAGTTGTAGAGGCAAGAACACTTTTCACAATTTCCCCAGAAATTGTAGCTTTTCTAGTTATTATTATTATTATTATTATTATAGCCAAATTTACCACCCTAAATCCTCCCACAGCTTTTACACTACATAGACAGTAATATACCGAAACGTGTGGATTGTTCCCGATTGGTGTGCTATTACTTTGTGGAAACCAAATGGTTCAAGAAATATTGTCGTTTTTGCGGCAAAATTGGTCCCATAGGAATGAATGGCGAAATGTTCAATGTCATTTAATTGGTGTGATATTACCTTGTGGAACTTTGTGAAAAGCTGAAAAATACCAGTGTGATTCCGGCCTCAATGTCATTTAATTGCTGTGCTATTACTTTGTGGTACGTTTCGCCAAATGGTTCACGAAATATCGTCGTTTTTGCGGCGAAATTGGTCCCATAGGAATGAATGGCGAAATGTTCAAAACTAGAGTGGGAGGTGACAAAAACTGACAACCCCATGATCAGCCAAAACATTATGACTAGGGATGAGCTTCGTGTTCGAGTCGAACCCATGTTCGACTCGAACATCGGCTGTTCGGTCGTTCGCCGAATTGCGAACGATATGGGCCGTTCGCGCCAAATTCGTGTGGCGCGTCACGGCCCATAATTCACTGCGGCATCGCAGTGCATTGCTGGCTGATGATTGGCCAAGCATGCACTATGACCCGCATGCTTGGCCAATCACAGCGCCGTCAGTAGAGAGAGCTGTAATTGGCCAAAGCCAGGGTGGCTTTGGCCAATTATGGCTCAGGGGATTTAGTACACGCCCCACACTATATAAGGCCGCCTGCACGGCGGCCCTGTGTAGTGTGTGTTCCGGTGTGCTAAGAGATAGAGAGAGAGAGAGACAGTGTCATTTGATTTGAGTTAGATAGATTAGGCAGAACAGTCAGTCAGTTAGCTGCACTTACAGTGTATTGTGTATATATATGCATCCCAAGTGTTGCATATATATATATACACTGTATTCAGTTTAGCTAGATCCGTTCCTGTTATCTTCTATCTAGACTATTTACATTTAGTGCAGTGCGTCCTGCTCACAGTGTTCAGCTAGATCCGTTCCTGTTATTTACATTTAGTGCAGTGCGTCCTGCTCACAGTGTTCAGCTAGATCCGTTCCTGCTATTTACATTTAGTGCAGTGCGTCCTGCTCACAGTGTTCAGCTAGATCCGTTCCTGCTATTTACATTTAGTGCAGTGCGTCCTGCTCACAGCGTTCAGCTAGATCCGTTCCTGCTATTTACATTTAGTGCAGTGCGTCCTGCTCACAGTGTTCAGCTAGATCCGTTCCTGCTATTTACATTTAGTGCAGTGCGTCCTGCTCACAGTGTTCAGCTAGATCCGTTCCTGCTATTTACATTTAGTGCAGTGCGTCCTGCTCACAGTGTTCAGCTAGATCCGTTCCTGCCATTTACATTTAGTGCAGTGCGTCCTGCTCACAGTGTTCAGCTAGATCCGTTCCTGCAATTTACATTTAGTGCAGTGCGTCCTGCTCACAGTGTTCAGCTAGATCCGTTCCTGCTATTTACATTTAGTGCAGTGCGTCCTGCTCACAGTGTTCAGCTAGATCCGTTCCTGTTATTTACATTTAGTGCAGTGCATCCTGCTCACAGTGTTCAGCTAGATCCGTTCCTGCTATTTACATTTAGTGCAGTGCGTCCTGCTCACAGTGTTCAGCTAGATCCGTTCCTGCTATTTACATTTAGTGCAGTGCGTCCTGCTCACAGTGTTCAGCTAGATCCGTTCCTGTTATTTACATTTAGTGCAGTGCGTCCTGCTCACAGTGTTCAGCTAGATCCGTTCCTGTTATTTACATTTAGTGCAGTGCGTCCTGCTCACAGTGTTCAGCTAGATCCGTTCCTGTTATTTACATTTAGTGCAGTGCGTCCTGCTCACAGTGTTCAGCTAGATCCGTTCCTGCCATTTCCATTTAGTGCAGTGCGTCCTGCTCACAGTGTTCAGCTAGATCAGTTCCTGCTATTTACATTTAGTGCAGTGCGTCCTGCTCACAGTGTTCAGCTAGATCCGTTCCTGCTATTTACATTTAGTGCAGTGCGTCCTGCTCACAGTGTTCAGCTAGATCCGTTCCTGTTATTTACATTTAGTGCAGTGCGTCCTGCTCACAGTGTTCAGCTAGATCCGTTCCTGCCATTTACATTTAGTGCAGTGCGTCCTGCTCACAGTGTTCAGCTAGATCCGTTCCTGCAATTTACATTTAGTGCAGTGCGTCCTGCTCACAGTGTTCAGCTAGATCCGTTCCTGCTATTTACATTTAGTGCAGTGCGTCCTGCTCACAGTGTTCAGCTAGATCCGTTCCTGTTATTTACATTTAGTGCAGTGCGTCCTGCTCACAGTGTTCAGCTAGATCCGTTCCTGCTATTTACATTTAGTGCAGTGCGTCCTGCTCACAGTGTTCAGCTAGATCAGTTCCTGTTATTTACATTTAGTGCAGTGCGTCCTGCTCACAGTGTTCAGCTAGATCCGTTCCTGCTATTTACATTTAGTGCAGTGCGTCCTGCTCACAGTGTTCAGCTAGATCCGTTCCTGTTATTTACATTTAGTGCAGTGCGTCCTGCTCACAGTGTTCAGCTAGATCCGTTCCTGCTATTTACATTTAGTGCAGTGCATCCTGCTCACAGTGTTCAGCTAGATCCGTTCCTGCTATTTACATTTAGTGCAGTGCGTCCTGCTCACAGTGTTCAGCTAGATCCGTTCCTGCTATTTACATTTAGTGCAGTGCGTCCTGCTCACAGTGTTCAGCTAGATCCGTTCCTGCTATTTACATTTAGTGCAGTGCGTCCTGCTCACAGTGTTCAGCTAGATCCGTTCCTGCCATTTACATTTTGTGCAGTGCGTCCTGCTCACAGTGTTCAGCTAGATCCGTTCCTGTTATCTTCTAGACTATTTACATTTAGTGCAGTGCGTCCTGCTCACAGTGTTCAGCTAGATCCGTTCCTGCTATTTACATTTAGTGCAGTGCGTCCTGCTCACAGTGTTCAGCTAGATCCGTTCCTGTTATCTTCCTACTGACAGGCAGGCTTGTCTGGTTACAGTATATAAAGCTACCTGAAGAAAATTACAGGTGTTCTATCCCAGCTTAGTGCAGCTACAGGCCATTAGTATGTCTGGAAGGCCAAGAAGGAGAGGCAGACAGTCACAAGCCAATAAGAGGGCAAGCAGGCTCTGTGTCTAGTGCTGGTCGTGGAGACGGTGCATCCTTATCAGCACGTGGCCATGGGACACGCTTGGCCTTTTTTTCGGCAGCTGGCCGTGTTGAGCCGCAACATGCGGAAGACTTGGTCGAGTGGATGACCAAGCCGTCCTCATCCTCCTCATCCTCTCTCACCCATGCCCAGGGTGCTTTGTCTGGCAAAGCAGCGGCCTCTTCCCTCAGCTCAATGTCATCAGTGACTCCTTCCCTAGCTCCACCATGTCCTCATGAGGATTCCCTTGAACTGTTTGACCACAGTGTTGGGTACATGCTCCAGGAGGATGCCCAGCGTTTGGAAGGCTCTGATGATGATACTGAGCTCGATGAAGGCAGTAACATGAGCACGGACAGAGGGGGTGCCCAAGAAGGACAGCAATCTGGCAGTCATGCTCCCCCTGCTGCAGCATACTGCCAGGTTTGCTCCAGTGATGAGGAGGGAGGGGATGATGAGGTCACTGACTCAACGTGGGTGCCTGATAGGAGAGAGGAGGAGGAGGAGGAGGAGGCGGTACATCACCAACGAGGCAGGATGCCCTCCAGGGGCCAGCCTAAGGGTAGCACATTGACTGCATCACACCCCAAAGCTCCACATGTGCAGGGCGCTGCAGTCTCTGCGCGTTATTCAAAAAGTTCTTTGGTGTGGGCCTTTTTTGAGACGAGTGCATCAGATCGCACCGCTGCTATTTGCAACATATGTCTCAAGCGTATCTCGCGTGGCCAAAACATCTCCCGCTTGGGTACCACATGCTTGACCAGACATATGTTGACCTGCCATGCAGTTCATTGGCAAGCGTATCTAAAAGACCCACACCAAAGAACAAAGAGGATCTCTCCTTGCTCCTCATCAGCTGAGATTTCCAACCCCACTAGACCTTCAGTCCTCTCTGAGACCTGCAGTGAGAGGAATGAAGGTGTAGAATTAGGTGTGTCACAGCCAAGTACTTGTGGGCAATCTGCTTTTGGTACACCGACGTCAGATTGTACCAGGCAAATTTCCCTGCCCCAGCTGCTGCACCGCCGAAAGAAGTTTGCTCCCAACCATCCACATGCCCAGCGGTTGAATGCTAGCTTGGCAAAATTGCTAGCACTTCAACTGCTGCCTTTTCAGTTGGTAGACTCTGCCCCCTTCCGTGAGTTTGTGGAATGTGCGGTTCCTCAGTGGCAGGTACCCAAACGCCACTTTTTCTCACGGAAGGCGATTCCGGCTCTCTACCGGCATGTGGAAGGCAATGTCCATGCCTCGCTGGACAGGGCGGTCAGCGGTAAGGTGCATATTACCGCTGACTCATGGTCCAGCAGGCATGGACAGGGACGTTACCTAAGTTTCACGGCGCATTGGGTGACTCTGCTGGCAGCTGGGAAGGATGCAGGACAAGGTGCAGTAGTGTTGGAGGTTGTTCCGCCACCACGCCTCCAAAATGCTGATTGTGACACACCTCTCTCCTCCACCCCCTCCTCTTCTTCTTCCTCCATGGCCTCTTCCTCGGAACCAGCGGTGCTCCGTAGGCGTTCAAGGGGCTACGCAAGTACGCAGGCCAAAAGATGCCATGCGGTGCTTGAGCTGGTGTGCTTGGGGGACAGGAGCCACACTGGGGCAGAGGTTCTGTCAGCTCTGCAGGGGCAGGTTCAGAGGTGGTTGACGCCACGCCAACTTAAGGCAGGAATGGTGGTTTGCGACAATGGCACCAACCTCCTCTCTGCCCTCCGACAGGGACAAATGACCCATGTGCCCTGTTTGGCTGACGTCCTTAACTTGGTGGTGCAGCGGTTCTTGGGCAGGTACCCGGGCTTACAGGATGTCCTGAGGCAGGCCAGGAAAGTCTGTGTGCATTTCCGCTGGTCATATAATGCCAGTGCTCGGCTGACGGACCTCCAAAAGGAGTTTAACCTGCCCAAGAACCGCCTAATCTGTGACATGCCCACCAGGTGGAACTCAACGTTGGCCATGCTGCAGCGGCTGCACACGCAGCAGAGGGCCATCAATGAGTACCTGTGCGACTATGGCACCAGGACAGGGTCAGGGGAGCTTGGTTTTTTTCCCCACGCCAGTGGGCCATGATCAGGGATGCATGCACTGTCCTGTCACCATTCGAGGAGGCCACAAGGATGGTGAGCACTGACAGTGCATGCATCAGTGACACTGTCCCCCTTGTCCACCTGTTGGAGCACACGCTGCGTGGAATAATGGACAGGGCACTTGAGGCAGAACAGAGGCAGGAAGAGGAGGAATTCCTTAGCTCTCAAGGCCCCCTTTATCCAGACAGTGTTCCTGCGTGCCCGCCGATCACACAGGAAGAGGACGAGGAGGAGGAGGAGGAGGAGGAGGAAGATTGTGTCAGTATGGAGGTGGAGCCTGGCACTCAGCATCAGCAGCAGTCTTTAAGGGATCAGTCCCAAGGAACACATGGACTTGTACGTGGCTGGGAGGAGGTGGCTGCGGACGTTGTTGTCCTTAGTGACCCAGAGGACTCCGGACCGAATGCCTCAGCAAACTCCTGTTTCTGGACAACGTGTTGCTGAGGCTTCGGTCAGTCAAAGAAGGAGTGGTGGAGAAGGTGGCCGTCTGACCGATGCGTTCAGACAATTTTTTGGTCCGCAGCCCCAAGGTATGATCGGTTCCAGCAACCATCGCCAGCGTCTGTTTTACATGGTGCAGGAATACCTAGGGGCAAGATCAGACTTGGACACCTTTCCCACCGAAAATCCTCTGGGTTACTGGGTCTTGAGGATGGATCACTGGCCAGAGCTTGCACAGTATGCAATTGAGCTACTGGCCTGTCCTGCATCCAGCGTTCTTTCGGAACACACATTCAGTGCTGCTGGAGGCGTGGTAACCGATCATAGGGTGCGTCTGTCCACCGACTCGGTCGATCGACTGACCTTCATAAAAATGAATCAGTCTTGGATCACCACCAGCTACCAAGCACCTGATGCAGATGTAACCGAATAATTTTTTTTGAAATCTCAGATCCCTTCAAAGACTGCCTATGCTGATGCTGAGTGACTATCCCTGAGTAATTATCCTCTTCCTCCTCAATCATCACGCTGATAGCTTGTAAGAACATTTTTGGTTCTGGGCGCCACCACCAGTGCCTAAGGCACAATTTTTCAGCCCCTGTTTAACAGGGGCGTGTAATTACAATTTTTGATGTAATACTTTGCAGCAGGGCTCGTTCCTGCTTTCCAACTAGAGTGTCTGTGAGGGGTTGCAGTGTTGTGGCACCAGCACCAGTGCCTAAGGCCCAATTTTTCTTCCCCTGTCTAACAGGGGCGTGTAATTACAATTTTTGATGCAATACTTTGCAGCAGGGCTCGTTCCTGCGTTCCAACTAGAGTGTCTGTGAGGGGTTGCAGTGTTGTGGCACCAGCACCAGTGCCTAAGGCCTAATTTTTCAGCTCCTGTTCAACAGGGGCATGTAATTACAATTCTTGATCTAATATTTCACAGCAGGGCCCTGTGAGGGCTTACAGTGTTGTGGCCACAGCAACACCTAAGGCCAAAATTTCTGCTGAGTATATAGGGCAGGACCCTACTTTCAAACATCTAACTTACAAACGACTCCTACTTGCAAATGGAAGAAGACAACAGGAAGTGAGATGAAATCTACCCCTAGGAAGGGAAATTCTCTCCTGTAAGAGTTAATATGGGAAAACAATTTCTCCTTTCCACTGATGCTTTCCAATCCTTGTTCCACAAAAAAACCCAAATTTTCAAAAAACATTTTTCATTGGGACAAAAAAGTGAGGTGAAATCTTCTGAAGAGGAGGAAAGACAGCAAAACAAATGTCACAGGGGTGATAACCCTTCCCTATGTTTTCCAAAAAGCTTAGAAAAGATTTTTTGGCTGAAGCTAAACACGTTAAAAATGTTCAAAATTACAAACAGATTCTACTTAACAACAAACCTACAGTCCCTGTCTTGTTTGCACCACCTGTATACTGCTGTTCAGAGTATATAGGGCCTGGTGGCCCCACACCTTTCCTTATTTTAATTTGGGTGCGGGGTTCCCCTTAATATCCATACAAGACCCAAAGGGCCTGGTAATGGACTGGGGGGTACCCATGCCGTTTGTCTCACTGATTTTCATCCATATTGCCATGACCCGACATGACATTAAACCCGCAAGCAGTTTTAAATGAGATTTTTTCCTTTAAAAATGACATTTGGTGCAGGGACTGTTCTAAACATGGGAAACACGCGTCACTTTACAGGCATACTATAGACACCCCCCAGGTACGATATTTAAAGGAATATTTCACTTTTTTTTTTTTACTTTAAGCATCATTAAAATCACTGCTCCCGAAAAAACGGCCGTTTTTAAAAGTTTTTTTTGCATTGATACATGTCCCCTGGGGTAGGACCCGGGTCCCCAAACCCTTTGTAGGACAATACCATGCAAATTAGCCTTTAAAATGAGCACTTTTGATTTCGAACGTTCGAGTCCTATAGACGTCAATGGGGTTCTAACGTTCGTGCGAACTTTCGGTCCGTTCGCGGGTTCTGGTGCGAACCGAACCGGGGGGTGTTCGGCTCATCCCTAATTATGACCCCCCATGATCAGCCAAAACATTATGACCACAACATGATCAACCAAAACATTATGACCTCCCCCATGATCAGTCAAAACATTATGACCACAACATGATCAGCCAAAACATTATGACCACCCCATGATCAGCCAAAACATTATGACCACAACATGATCAGCCAAAAATATTATGCCCACCCCATGATCAGCCAAAACATTATGACCACCCCATGAAAAAAAATAATATTTTTTTTAAAATAAAATCATTTTTGAAAAAAAAAAAAAAAAAAACATTTTTGAAAAAAAAATAATTAAAAAAAATCATTTTTGAAAAAAAAAATCATTTTTGGGGAAATAAAAATATTTTCGAAAAAAAAATAATTAAAAAAAAATCATTTTTGAAAAAAAAAATCATTTTTGGGGAAAAAAAATCATTTTCGAAAAAAAATCATTTTTTTAAAAAAAATCATAAAAAAAAAAAATCATTTTTGAAAAAAAAGAAAATCATTTTTGAAAAAATGTTCAGCTTTTTCAGCTAATGATGGGACTTCAACTTTTTACTACTATTTATACTTTTTAAAATATTAAGCTTTTTAACACTTTTCACAGTTACTTCAGCCACTCCAACCACACAACATTTACTCAAGCCACTCCACCCAGTTACTCCGCCCACTCCAGTTGTAGAGGCAAGAACACTTCACACAATTTACCCAGAAATTGTAGCTTTTCTAGTTCTATTTAAAATGCGAATTTCGGAAGATGGTTATATTCTTTCTATTCTGTTTTTCTCTATACTATTCTGTTATTTTCTATTCTATTTTAATCTATTCAAATTCCAATTGATTGTGTTTGAATTTTGGGAAAAGGTTATATTCTTTCGATTCAATTCTATTCTATTGTTTTTTAAATTCTATTCTTTTCTATTTTTTTATAGTCTATTTTTTCCTGTTTTTGTCTATTCTATTTTTTCTATTCTATTATTTTCTTATGTATTTTAATTCAAATTTATTCTATTTGAAATTCAAATTTCAGAAGATGGTTATATTCTTTCTATGTTTTTCTATTCTATTCCTTGCTATTATATTCTAGTCTATTCTGTTTTATTTTCTATTAAATTTTGTTCTGTTTTACTCTATTATATTATATTCTATATTATTAATATATTCTATATTGTACTTTTATTTTCTGTTATATTCTTTTCTAGTCTATTCTTTTTTTTTCTATTCTGTTCCTTTATTTTCTATTCTATTTATTTTATTCTCTTTGGAAATTGGAAAACTGTTTCGAATTCGAATTGGAAAACTATTCAAATTAGAAAACTTTTCAAATTTGAAAACTATTTGGATTAGAAAAATATTCAAAAAAGATTTGAAAATGGTTTGAATTCAAATTTCGTCCGAATTTTTTTTTTTTCATTATTTCGGATTCGCTTTAATTCGGTACTAATTCTAATGTAATTCTTTTCTAGTCTATTCTTTTTTTTTTTCTATTCTGTTTCTTTATTTTCTATTCTATTTATTTTATTCTCTTTGGAAATTGGAAAACTGTTTCGAATTCGAATTTGAAAACTATTCAAATTAGAAAACTTTTCAAATTTGAAAACTATTTGGATTTGAAAAATATTCAAAAAAGATTTGAAAATGGTTTGAATTCAAATTTCGTCCGAATTTTTTTTTTTTTCCTTATTTCGGATACGCTTAAATTCGGTACTAATTACTAATGTAATTCGGAAATTCAGATACATCCGAATTTCTGAAAAACGAAAATTCGTCCAAATTTTAATTTGGAACGAAACAAACCACACATGTCTAATAGATAACACTTTCTTTTCTGTGGTATGTAATCACCAATATGGATGAGCCGCACAGCCCCAGTTCGGTTCGCAGCAGAACATGCAAACAGGCAAAAAATTTGTTCGAACACGCGAACACTGTTAGAGCCGGTTCACACTAGGACAACTTGTCAGGCGACTTAGCCGCCTGACAAGTAGCGTCCCGTTCCTTACAATGGAACCATTCTAATCGGAGCGACGCAAGGCGCTCCGACTTAGAAAAAGGTTCCTGTACTACTTTGGGGGCGACTTGCATAGACTTCTATATAGAAGTCGTTTTGCAAGTCACTGCTGCAGTCGTGTTCAAGTCGTCTGAGGCAGTCGCGCTGGAAGTTGTGCTGCCTCAGTGTGAACCGACTCTTAGGCCCCTTTCACACTGGGGCAGTAGGGGGCGTCGACGGTAAAACATTTAGCGTTGTTTTACCACGGTATAGTGGTGCGGTTTAACCCCCCGCTGGCGGCCGAAAAAGGGTTAAAACCCCTCGTATAGCGCGGCTATAGCCACGGTATTACCGCGGTATAGCCGCGCTGTCCCATTGATTTCAATGGGCAGGAGCGGTTTAGGAGCGGTGAATACACCGCTCCTTCACCGCTCCAAAGAAGCGGCTGACAGGAGATTTTTTCTTCTCCTGCCAGCGCACCGCTTCAGTGTGAAAGCCCTCGGGCTTTCACACTGAACAAACAACGGAGGCTGTTTAGGGGCGGTTTGCAGGCGCTATTTTTAGCGCAATAACGCCTGCAAACCGCCCCAGTGTGAAAGGGGTCTTAAAGTCTTTGGGACACGAACATGAATAATCAAAAGCGCTAATTCTGTTAAAGTCTATGGGACACGAACATGAATAATCAAAAGTGCTAATTTTAAAGGCTTATCTGCAAGTTATTGTCATAAAAAGTGTTTGGGGACCCGGTCCTGCCCCAGGGGACATGTATCAATGCAAAATTTTTTTTTAAAAACTGCCGTTTTTTCGGGAGCAGTGATTTTAATAATGCTTAAAGTGAAACAATAAAAGTGAAATATTCCTTTAAATGTCGTACCTGGGTGTCTATAGTATGCCTATAAATTGGCGCATATTTCCCGTGTTTAGAACAGTCCGAGAGCAAAATGACATTTCTAAAGGAAAAAAGTCATTTAAGAGTACTAGCGGCTATTAATGAATTGTCGGTCCCGGCAATACATATGAAAGTCATTGAAAAAACTGCATGGGATTCGCACACAGTCCATTACCAGGCCCTTTGGTCTGGTATGAATATTAAGGAGAACCCCAAACCAAAATTTAAAAACAAATTGCGTGGGGGTCCCCCCAAAAATCCATACCAGACCCTTATCTGAGCATGCAACCTGGCAGGCCGCAGGAAAAGAGGGAGGGACAAGAGAGCGCCCCCCCTCCTGAACCGTACCAGGCCACATGCCCTCAACATGGGGAGGGTGCTTTGGGGTAGCCCTCCAAAGCACCCTGTCCCCATGTTGATGGGGACAAGGGCCTCATCCCCACAACCCTTGCCCAGTGGTTGTGGGGGTATGCGGGCGGGGGGCTTATCGGAATGTGGAAGCCCCCTTTAACAAGGGGACCCCCAGATCCCAGGCCTCCCATGTAAATTGGTAATGTACCCCTACCATTTCACAAAAAAAGTGTCAGAAATGTTAAAAAACCACAATAGCCGTTTTTTGACAATCCCTTTATTAATGTCTTCTTTTTCCGCTTCTTCTGGTCTTCCTTTGGTTTTCTTCTACTTCCTCCATGTTGTTGTTCCCCCGCTTGTTCCTCTATCTTCCTCCAAGCTTCCTCCGGTGCTCTGCTTCTTCCTCCGGTCTTCTCCTCTGGCATCTTCCTCCAAGCTTCTTCCCCACTTTGTCCTCTGGACGATCCGCCTCAATGGGAGTCTCCCACTGTGTGATGCTTCTGTTCTTGTAACAGATCTTATATAACACCCGGTGACCCCACCCCCTCTGATGCATGGGGACATCCCTATCATTCCGATAAGCCCCCTGCCCGCATACCCCCACAACCACTGGGCAAGGGTCGTGGGGATGAGGCCCTTGTCCCCATCAACATGGGGACATCCTCCCCATGTTGAGGGCATGTGGCCTGGTATGGTTCAGGAGGGGGGGCGCTCTCTCATCCCCCCTCTTTTCCTGGGGCCTGCCAGGTTGTGTGCTCTGATAAAGGTCTGGTATGGATGTTTGGGGGGACCCCCATGCCATTTTTTAAATTTTGGCGCGGGGTTCCCCTTAAAATCCAAACCAGACCTGAAGGGCCTGGTATGGAATTTGTGGGGACCCCCACGCAATTTATTTAAACTTTGGTTCGGGTTTTCCCTTAATATTCATACCAGACCCAAAGGGCCTGGTAATGGACTGTGGGGAATCGCATTTTTTTCAATGACTTTTATGTGTATTGCAGAGACCCAACAATTCATTATAGCCGGGAGTAAAGACCTAACAATTCATTATAGCCGCGAGATTGTGTTTCCAGCGCTATCCCATCGCGCTGGTTCTCGGCGACAGGGTACTATGCATGTCGCACTGGCTCGCTTATCGGGAAAGGAAAACTGTTTTTTCCTTTCGTGATGAGCGACAGGCAGTGCTGACAGCTGTCTGGTATGAATCATGAGGGGGAACGCCGCGCCAAATTTTAAATAAAAAACCGGCATGGGTTCCCCCCAGGGGCATACCAGGCCCTTAGTTCTAGAATGGATTTAAAGGGAAGCCCCTATGCTGAAAAATCGGTGTGGGGGTCCCCCCCAAAATCCATACCAGACCCTTATCCGAGCATGCAGCCTGGCCGGTCAGGAAAGGGGGTGGAGCGAGCGAGCGCCCCCCTCCTCCTGAACCGTACCAGGTCGCATGCCCTCAACATGGGAGGTGGGCACGATGGGACTGTGACATCATAAGGGGTGGGGTCACCAGGTGACAGTACCCGGTGACCACGCCCCATGCCTATATAAGTCACCCCGCACCTCGCACACATCATTACAGTGGGAGACAGCGTTGTGTCAACATCGGAAGGAGAGAAGAAGGAACAAGACGGCGAAGACCGCGCCATCGCTAGCAAAAGAGTGGCAGAAGATAGTGGAGGAGCTCGGCAGAAGAACCGGACACCGGGAGAAGAGGCCGGAGAGCGGGAGAAGAAGCGAACACTGGGAGAAGAGGCTGGAGAGCGGGAGAAGAAGCAGACACCCGGAGGTGAGAGCGGAGAAGTCGGAAGAAGACCCCTGAAGTCGGAAGAAGACCCCAAAGTCAGAAGAAGACCCCCGGAGCTGCCTAATAAATTACTTTTAAAACCTGTGTAGTGTGTTTTTTTTCTTGACACTTTTTCCCCCAGGTGAATGGGTAGGGGTACCATGAACCCCATACTCATTCACATAGGGTGGTGGGCCGGGATCTGGGGGTCCCCTTATTAAAGGGGGCTCCCGGATTCCGATAAGCCCTCCGCCCGCAGACCCCGCCAACCAACGTCCAGGGTTGTCGGGAAGAGGCCCTTGTCCTCATCAACATGGGGACAAGGTGCTTTGGGGTGGGGGGCACGCTTATCCCTAGCCCCTTTCCTGACCGGCCGGGCTGCGTGCTCGGATAAGGGTCTGGTATGGATTTTGGGGGGACCCTCACACAGATTTTTCGGCGTAGGGGGTTCCCCTTAAAATCCATACCAGACCTAAGGGCCTGGTACGCCCCTGGGGGGAACCCACACCGTTTTTTTATTTAAAATTTGGCATGGCGTTCCCCCTCATGATTCATACCAGACAGCTGTCAGCACTGCCTGTCGCTCATCGCGAAGGGAAAAAACTGTTTTCCTTTCCCGATGAGCGAGCCATCTCGGCGCTGGCTCCCGCGACGGGGCTCGCAGGTGTCAAATCTCGCCGATAACAGTGGCAAGATTGACACAATATCGCGGTCACCTACTGTACTTTTAAATGACTTTTTCCTTTAGAAATGTCATTTTGCTCTCGGACTGTTCTAAACACGGGAAACATGCGCCATTTTACAGGCATACTATAGACACCCCCCAGGTAAAAAATTTAAAGGAATATTTCACTTTTATTGTTTCACTTCAAGCATTATTAAAATCACTGCTCCCGAATAACAAAGGCTGTATTTAAAACTTTTTTTGCAATGATACATGTCCCCTGGGCAGCACCGGGTCCCCAAACACTTTTTATGACAATAACTTGCATATTAACCTTTAAAATTAGCACTTTTGATTTCTTTATCGTACATCACGGGACACAGAGCACCATAATAATGACTATCTGGGTTATATGCTACCTTTAGGTGATTGGACACTGGCAACCAATAGTAAGAAGGTTCCTCCCATATAACCCCTCCCATACAGGAAGTAACTTTAGTTTTTTTGCCAGTGTCTTGAAGGTGATGGTCACGGCTGTGGAAGCTCTTCAAATTCTTCAATAACGTCCCAGTGAGGATGTTATGATCGGATCCATTCGGATGGCATATTAAAGCTAAAGTGGATGGTATCCAAGCCTTGGTTCAAGAGCAAGGTTTTGCCTGTAATGTGTCCTTTATGGCTCTGGACCCTTGTTATATGGTATTCCTGGTCTATCACCTGCCCAAGGAAACCAGAAGGGTGCCTTACAGGTCCAAGAGTGTGGACACTAAAGGGGGACCCGGTCCTTGAAGGTCCTCTGTGGCGCTACCCACAGTGATGGGGGAAGATTGGGCCTGTTCCAGGCCCTGCAGCGAGGATCGGTGAGTGCTCCCTCTGGAGGCCTAAACTGTATTACTGTGTTGCTATAACATGTGTTGTTTTGCCAAAAATGTCCTTGCCTTATGTTACAAACTGCCCTTAGGCGGGTGTCTCCCGCTTGGTGGCGTGTGTGCCAGGCGCGCGCATGCGCAGGAGCGTGCGCCGGGGATGTGAGCCGCATGCCCGCATCCGCGTGCGCTACGGCGTGGCTGTATGACGCCGCGAGGTTCCCCGCGGGCGTGCGCATGTGCAGTAAGTTCGTGCGTCACGTTGTCGGCGCGTGCATATAGAGGGAAGTCAGCGTCCACGTGTGTCATTGCTGCTTGTCAGTGTAGGCTTGCAAGAGCCAGGATCCTAAGTGCAGTGGGACACAAGGTCTGGGCACGTGAGTTGGGCATTTGCAACACGTTGAAGGTTAAAGGCTGGGATAGTTGCTATACGCTGGGCTCAGCTATATAGCGCTAGAGAGAGTATATATATATATATATATATATATATATATATATATATATATATATTTATATATATTTCCTCAAACCCTGTAAGCAATGTCTTCCAGAAAACGAGGTTCAGGGAGCAGGGCAAGTCCAGGGGTTAAAGTGACTCTCTCAAAAACAGGAGATCAACCTCAGGCTACTGCAGCATCAATCTCCCCTGAAAGACCTGCGGCATTTGGCCTGGCTGAGCCATTGCATTTGTCAGGCGTAGTGGCCACTACCAATATCCCTGCATTGGCTTATGTTACTAAGGATGACTTGGCATCAGCCCTAGCTGGCCTTGAAGGCAAAATAGCGGGTATGATTGCCTCAGTAACGCAGGGAGGGAAGAAACATCATAGATCTCCCTCTCCTGAGCCTGGTCCTAGTGGAGAATCACTAGAGCACCAGGACTCTCTTAGCCAGTCGGGTCCGTGTGATTTGGATCCAGAATGGGCAGAGGATTTGGAGGAGGTGGCCGTAAAAGATAGGGAGGAAGCAGAAGCTGAAGAATCCTCGGCGGGGGATTCAGGTTCCGAGGAACCAATGTCGGCTTCCCAATCCCAAAAATTATTCATCCAATCTTTGGCTGAAATGGTGAGAGCAAGATTTAAGTTACCCCCCATACAGGGATCGGGACTTTCCTGTTCTACGTTGGGATCCTTGCGGCCTCAGCAAGGTTCCCAGGTGTTCCCTGTGCATCCATTATTGGAGCAGGTGATTTATGCTGACCTGGACCACCCGGACAGGATATGTTTGCCTCCAAAAAGGTTTTCCTTTTTATACCCTATGGAGGAAAAATTCAGAAAGAAGTGGGATACGCCTTTGGTTGATGCTGCCATTTCATCAGTGAATAAAAGCTTAACCTGTCCAGTGGATAATGCCCAAAGGGTTTAAAGATCCGGCGGATAAAAAGCTGCAATCCTTACTAAAAGCCTCCTTTGCGGTGGCTGGGTCAGCAGCACAACCGGCAGTTGTGGCTATCGGTATTTGTCAGTCCTTGAAGGACCGTTTTAAAAGGTTGGTCAAGAACTTACCTGTTCAGGAGGAATTTTCTGAAGAATTGTCAGAACTTCCTCGCGCTTTATGTTTTGCGATAGACGCATTAAAGGACTTGATCCAGCAGATGTCTTGTTTTGCGCTACTTTCAATCCATATGCGCAGGGTCTTGTGGCTAAAGAACTGGTCAGCCGAGATGCCATGCAAGAGGCTACTCGCGGCTTTTCCTTTTCATGGTGTGCGTTTGTTTGGAGAAGATCTGGATAAAT
Source organism: Lithobates clamitans (assembly GCA_037952925.1). Taxonomy (NCBI): domain Eukaryota; kingdom Metazoa; phylum Chordata; class Amphibia; order Anura; family Ranidae; genus Lithobates; species Lithobates clamitans. Next base: position 1,915,645 of record JBBGZY010001841.1, on the reverse strand, counting down.
ATATCCAAAAGATCTCAGGAGGAAAGAGCTCCTTGCTTCCAGTTAAAAGAAGGAATAAGCAGCCTTCCCAACGCTCCCGGGCCAGGCGCCTCTTATCCCAAGAGGTATCGACGGCCTCAACCGCCTACTTTAAAAAAAAACGCAGGGTCAAAAAAGACCTTGGACCCAGAATCCAGCCAAAACCAATTCCAAGTCCTCCTTGTGAAGGGGCGCCCCCACTCTTGCAGGTGGGGGGCAGACTGCGGCGGTTCGCAGACACTTGGGGAAAATTGGTTCAGGACAGGTGGGTCATTTCCACTGTAACACAAGGTTACAAAATAGAGTTCCGGGATTTTCCTCCGAATCGATTTCTGGTATCCAGAGTCCCATCAGACCCAGTAAAAAAGAAAAGCCTATTCCTAGCCTTAGAACAGCTAGAAAGGCAGGCTGTGATTATCGAGGTTCCGCACAAGGAAAGATTCAAAGGATTCTATTCGAACCTATTCACAGTGCCCAAACCAATTGGGGAGGTAAGGCCCATTCTGGACCTCAAGTCCCTAAATTCCTTTCTAAACCGTCCGTATGGAGTCGGTTCGTTCAGTAATCGCATCCTTGAGAAGAGAGGATATTTTAGCATCCATAGACATCAAGAATGCGTACCTACATGTGCCAATTTTTGGTCCGCATTAAAGGTTTCTGCGCTTCGCAGTAGAGGGGTGTCATTTCCAGTTTGTGGCACTACCGTTCGGTCTAGCCACGGCCCCTCAAGTCTTCAAAAAGGTTTTGGCTCCAGTGTTGCCTTTTCTAAGGTCCCAAAAGATCTCGGTCGTAGGATATCTGGATGACCTTCTGTTAAGGGACCAGTCTTACTCCACCTTAGTGGAAAACGTTTCAACTACCGTTCGTTTCCTGAAGTTCCTAGGCTGGATTCTGAATACAGACAAATCAGCCCTTCATCCAGTTCAGGTCTTGACATATCTAGGCCTAATCCTAGATACAACCCAGCAAAGGGTAATTTTACCTCCCTTAAAGGTCAGGTCCATAGTGGAGCTGGTCCGGGAAGTCAAAAGGGTAGGAAGGCCTTCAATTCGACTGTGCATGAGGCTGCTGGGCAAGATGGTTGGCATCCTTCAGCGCAGTTCCTTATGCGCAGTTTCACTCCAGGCTGTTCCAAAAAACTATCCTGGAAGCTTGGAACAAGTCTGTTCAAACCTTGGATCATCCCATGTCTCTATCCCTACAGGTAAAACAGGACCTCTCTTGGTGGTCAAAAACCAACAAGTTAAAAGGCGGAAAATCCTTTCTGCCTGTAACCTGGAAGGTGGTGACTACAGACGCCAGCCGTCTCGGCTGGGAGCAGTCCTGGAAGAGGCCTCAGTACAGGGAACATGGTCCCAAGTAGAGAAGACCTTGCCCATCAATCTGCTAGAAATCCGAGCTGCTCGTTTGGCTCTCCTATTCTGGATGTCCATATTGCGGGGGTTTCCGGTCAGAGTCCAGTCCGACAACTCCACGGTTGTGGCACACATCAACCGCCAAGGGGGCACCAGGAGCCGGGCAGCCCAAAGGGAAGTAGATCACATATTAATTTGGGCAGAAAGGTACGTACCGTTTCTGTCAGCAGTCTTTATTCCAGGTGTGGACAATTGGCAGGCAGACTACCTAAGTCGTCAGCAATTGTTACCGGGGGAATGGTCCCTTCACCCCGAGGTGTTCCTTCAAATCTGCCAGCGTTGGAGGATGCCAGAGGTAGATCTCCTGGCCTCCAGGTTCAATGCCAAGGTGGACAGCTTTGTATCCAGGACCAGGGATCCACTTGCTGTAGGGACGGATGCATTGGTGATTCCCTGGGATCGGTGTTCGCTAATTTACGCTTTTCCTCCGATCCAGATGCTGCCGCACCTGTTATGCAGGAACAGAAAACAGTAATTCTAGTGGCCCCAGGATGGCCCAGGAGGTCCTGGTACTCAGAGATTGTGAGGATGGCGGTGGAGGACCCGTTGTGCCTCCCATACCGTCCAGACCTGTTGTCTCAGGTCTGGACGGTATGGGAGGCACTGGACGGTATGGGAGGCACATCCTTCTTTACGGTCGCTGAATTTGATGGCATGGCTATTGAGACCAGGGTGCTGAAGGACCGTGGTATCAGAGGATCTGTTCTGTCTACTCTGATAAATGCTAGAAAGCCAATTTCTAGAAGTATTTACCATAGGGTCTGGAAATCATACATTTCCTGGTGCAAGAGGAGAAGATGGCACCCTCGCAAGTATTCAATTGGGAGGGTCCTTGCCTTTCTTCCAACAGGAATTGATTTAAACCTATCTCTAGGGACCATTAAGGGACAAATTTCAGCCTTATCATTTTTTTTCCAGAGGCCAATCGTATCTCATTCTTTGGTACGAGCCTTCGTCAAGGGGGTGCTGCACTTAAGGCCGCCGGTTAAGCCACCTTTATGCCCCTGGGATTTGAACTTAGTGCTATCAGCTCTACAGAGTCAACCCTTTGAACCTATTAGACATATTCCTTTGATCCTATTAACTAGGAAATTGGTCTTTTTGGTGGCCATAACCTCGGCTAGAAGGGTGTCAGAATTGGCCGCCCTTTCTTTTCAAGAACCCTTTCTGTTTGTACATCAGGACAAGGTGGTGATGCGATCCCGTCCAGATTTTTTACCTAAGGTGGTTTCCAAATATCATGTTACCATCCTTCTTTCCCAACCCTGGGTCTAAGAAGGAAAGGTCGCTTCACGCACTGGATGTGGTGAGAGCAGACAAGGTTTACTTGGAGATGTCAGCCCATTTTCGAAAGACTGACTCTCTTTTCATTCTGCCAGAGGGTCCTAAAAAGGGACAGGCAGCAACTAGTTCAACCATCTCTAGGTGGATTCGCCAGGTCATTATCCAGGCTTATGAGTTGAAACACAAGGCTCCACCTCGATATATCAAAGCGCACTCTACTAGAGGAGTTAGTATGTCTTGGGCAGTCTGCCAACAGGTGTCTATGGCTCAGGTTTGCAAAGCGGCTGCCTGGTCTTCAGTTCATACGTTCCCCAGGTTTTATCAACTGGATGTTAGGTCTCAAAGGGAGACTATGTTTGGCCACAGCGTGCTGCAAGCAGCTTTATAAGTCTGGGCCTAAAAAGGGGTCTAGGAATACTATGTTCCCTCCCCTCAAATGCATTGCTTTAGGACATCCCAAATAGTCATTATTATGGTGCTCTGTGTCCCGTGATGTACACTAAAGAAAAATTGATTTTTAAAACAGCTTACCTGTAAAATCCTTTTCATGGAGTACATCATGGGACACAGAGGTCCCTCCCCTCTTTTTCTGGGATCTTCATTGCTTGCTACAAAACTAAAAGGTACTTCCTGTATGGGAGGGGTTATATGGGAGGAACCTTCTTACTATTGGTTGCCAGTGCCCAATCACCTAAAGGTAGCATATAACCCAGACAGTCATTATTATGGTGCTCTTTGTCCCGTAATGTACTCCAAGAAAAGGATTTTACAGGTAAGCTGTTTTAAAAATCCATTTTTCTCCCATAGACCTTTAAAGGGTGTTCAGCGGCTTTCGAATTTGCCGCGAACACCCCAAATTGTTTGCTATTTGGCGAATGGGCGAACAGCCAATGTTCAAGTCTAACTCATGTTCGACCCGAACATAAAGCTCATCCCTAATCACCACTGTTTTTATTCTTTTGCTATGTAAACAAAAAATACTGAAAATTTGAAAAAAAAAACCTCACATTTTTCTTTGTTTCTGTTTTGCAAATAAATAATCTTTCTTCATAAATTGTAAAGAAACTGTATTCTGTGACATTTCTTTGGTAAAAATAACCCAAATCAGCGTATAATATTTAGTCTGTAGGAAAATTATAAAGTCCAAAAACGATGTATATATCTGAAAATTGATCAATCCTGATGTGCTGATGGCCTATCTCATTTCTTGAGGCCCTAAAATGCCAGGACAGTGCAAATACCCCCAAATTAACACTTTTTAGAAAGTAGATACACCAAGGTATTTACTAAAGGAGTTGTAAAGGCAGAAAATTTTTTATCCTAATGCATTCTATAATAATGCGATTATAATTCGATAAAAAACCTTCTAAGTGTAGCAGCCCCCCTAATACTATAATAAAAACCCAAGATAGAGTCAAAGCTGCGCTCAGATCTAGAATCACAAACAGACAGTTGTGAAAAAAAGAAAAAAGAAAAAAGCTGCCAGCACCTACAAAAGTCCCGTATCTGACTCCTAAAATATGATAAACAAAAAAAATGCAGCGCTAATATATAAATGTAACATAAGAAGACATATAAATGAGAACCCGCCAAGTGACATCAATCAATCGATGCATAAGTAAAATCAATCAAGCAAAAAGACAAAAACTTTTGTTCACAAATGCATGTGAAAAAAATATATAAAACCATATATGTGATAGTCCAAAAACATATTAAAGTCCATAAACAGAGAAGGGAAAAACCCTCATCCAGGAGAGGTGTGATAAGAAGTAGATGATCCACCAAGGAGTGTGTGAGTACGACGGTGACGTCATCACGTTCTCAGACGGGCTTTGCAACACAGGAAGTGAACCGCGGCACACAGAGACACCGCTGCTGTGTTTGATACCTCTTATGCCATATTGTTTCTGCTAAATTGTAAGTGCAACTATTTTATCTTATTAAATATCTTTTATCATACGTTATTGCGCTATGGATGTGTTCTGCTTTCTATTTCCGGTCATGGTCGAGTGTTAAAGTTACTGGTCCCGCTCTGTACCTGCGGTTTTGGGAGACCATAATCCCTATGCTGGGCGAGACTGCTGTAATAGCAGTCATCGCTGATTGGTAAGCAGACCTTACTCACACACTCCTTGGTGGATCATCTACTTCTTATCACACCTCTCCTGGATGAGGGTTTTTCCCTTCTCTGTTTATGGACTTTAATATGTTTTTGGACTATCACATATATGGTTTTATATATTTTTTTCACATGCATTTGTGAACAAAAGTTTTTGTCTTTTTGCTTGATTGATTTTACTTATGCATCGATTGATTGATGTCACTTGGTGGGTTCTCATTTATATGCCCCCTAATACTAACCTGAGCCCCATCTCTCTCCAGCAATGTCCACGAGTGTCTTAGCCATCCGGGACTCTCCTCCTGATTGGCTGAGACACAGCAGTGGCTCCATTGGCTCCCATGACTGTTAATCAAAGTCAGTTAGCCAATCAGGGGAGAGTCAGTTAGGCAATCACTTTAAGAGGCATGGTGAGTTTTAATTTTTAGGTTGTAATTTTTTGTCACGATTTTTTAGAAAATGAAGAAAAAAAATAACATTATTTTTTTTCCACATAACATTAAAATATAATTCATTAATATACTGTCACCAGAGCAGCAAAATGTCATAATATGACCTGTGTGGCAGTGATCAGGGACACTGACTGGTGACAGCATGTAAAAAAAAAAATAATAATAATCACATCACTGTACATTTTTCCTCCAGATCTCCTCCTCACACACTGAGGAGGAGAACCCGGAAGCGGCACTAAAGCCGTTTGTTGACATTTGTGACCGGCTGTGATTGGACACAGCCGGTCACGTGGTAAAGACCCAATCTCATTTGCTCTTTACCCTGATCGGGATGGGCTGTGTCTCATCCCCTATCGCCACGCTGCACGGGGTGCGCGACAAGCGGAGAGAATGAGCACAACACATGTGACCGGCTGTGATTGGACAAAGCTGGTCATGTGATAAAGAGACATTTTTATTGGCTCTTTACCCTCATTGGGGATGGGCTGTGTCCCGAGGGACTCGTCTCATACCCGAACACCACGCTGCGGCGAGAACAGGCGGACGTTATACGTTGTTGGAAATTCCATCACACATTTTCCATCAGATTTTCCGACACACAAAGTTTGAGAGCAGGCTATAAAATTTACCGACAACAAAATCCGTTGTTGGAAATTCCGATCGTGTGTACACAAATCCAACGCACAAAGTGCCATGCATGCTCAGAATAAATAAAGAGATGAAAGCTATTGGCTACTGCCCCGTTTATAGTCCCGACGTACGTGTTTTACGTCACCGCGTTCAGAATGATCATATTTTCCGACAACTTTGTGTGACCATGTGTATGCAAGACAAGTTTGAGCCAACATCTGTCAGAAAAAATCCTAGGATTTTGTTGTCGGAATGTCCGATCAATGTCCGACTGTGTGTACGGGGCATAAATGTTAGTTATTATGCACTACTGGGAGAGCTATAAATTGGCTATCACATGGTACAGTGCACTGTGGTTGGTCCTGTCTGTGACCATTAACATATTTCACAATAGTACACAATGAACGACTATGAATGAAAGCCATTCATTTTGTACACTAGGATTGGCCACAGTAATCACACGATATCCAGGCCAGCCAGGTACACCGATCTGTCATCTGCTGTGTCCGGTGGACACAGTGAGTTACAGATTGAGCCGCAGTGTGGCTGCTAGAGTGCACAGGAGGAGCGCAAAGGGAAGGATGTCATATGAAGTCCTCACGGAACCAGGGAGCTCCCGCCCAGCCATATTACTATAGGTTAAGCAAATAAAATAGTAACCAGCAATTTTTATATATATTTTTCTGTTATGCTATGTTAATGAGATCATGTAACTAATATAAAATAGGGGTTATCCCAACTTGACTGCAACAGTGTCTGAATTAATCTTGAATACAGTGAACCTGTGCTTTGCGCATGCAGGGGAAATCATTGGGGTCACTTGCAGTCTGCTTCAGTTTAGGGTGAAGCAAACCATTACTTTTTAAAATTGATTTACTGTGTTTTTTTCCTCATCTATAACATGCCTGCAATGGACTTGGTTATTAATTTGTAAATTTCTGTTTTTCTTTTCTGACAGCCAAAGGAACCTGGCCGATGTGGTATAACTTTTGGATGTCATCTTTGGATGACGAGCATATGTTCTCTTAAGTGGACAATGTCTGACATTGCATTGTATTGGAATGTATTGCATTCCTTCCAAAATAATGTAAGAGGTTGTATCTTGTTTGCGCTTTCCTGGGTATTTGTCATCCATGGTTCAACCCTTAAATAAACATATTAACTCTAATTTGTTTGTCCATTTTTATTTAAAGCAGGGGTGTCTAACCGTTTGAGCTTCCTGGGCCACACTATAAAGAAGACCATCATGTACACTGGAAATTAAAAAAATTTCATATCTACCAGTAAAAACTTAGATTTTAAAATCAAAGATTTTGTGTCATGTAGAACTGAGGGGGTGGTGTATGTATTACAATGTCCGTGCTCCCTACAGTATGTGGGAAGAACGAAACGCCCTATGTGGAAATGCATTCGGGAGCACATACAGAATATTGAAAAAGGTTTTCCAAAACAGTGTGTCACCCCATTTTGCTCTACATCATGACAAAGACCCTGCGTTATTGAAATTTTGGGCTATTGAAAAATATAAACTGCACTGGTGGGGTAGTAATAAAGTGAGAGAATTAAGTAAAAGCGAATCAAAATGGATTTTTGAAATGGGTACTCTTGCACATTTTGGCTTAAATATAGATTTTGATATAAATTGTTTTATTTCGGATTTTTAATATATCTCTTGACATCTGCTCCTCCAAAAAAAGTTCTAATATTTTAAAATATTTTTAATAATTTTATTATAAATGTTTTTAATATTTTTGTAAAAAAAAAAATTTTAGCAATTTTTTTTTGCATCTTTCTAGCATCTTTTTATCTCATACACATCCATTTACCCTTAGCTCATTAGAGGATGATTATGTAGAGATGTAATTCCATTGGTTCCCCACTGGAGGGAGTTCCTAGGTTATATCTGCTTACTTCATGTATTTAAATGGGTTTTAGGGTAGAGTTGCAATAATGTTTTTTAATATATGTTTTATTGTAAAAATTATGTATTCATATGTATTAAATTGTTACTTTGTATGGATATTATGTTGTTTGAATGTAGTGCAGGACGCATATAGCGGCATGATGATGCATTACACTCCCTGGTCACTATAGCAACCGGCATGCACACTATAAATACTAAGCAAGGTCATCACATGGTCACCTTTGAAAAAGTCACGTGTCTAGTGATGAAACCAGTCGGGAGGAGCCAGTGACGAGCAGTGCTGTGTGTACACTGTTGGCGTGCGAGGAGATCCTAGCTGTTAGCTGTATGCAACTGACCTTACCATATGAGATTTATTCTGTTGATAAGTGTGAGCGCATTTTTTCCCTTAGTATATAGGGATTACATATCACACTGCCTGCGCAATGGTCTTTCTTTTTTTGTTGTTTCATACTGCGGAAGTTCTTTGAAAGCCAGAAGCCAGCCCATGCTAATGAGCAGCTGAATATATGAGCAAGCCAGCTATCACTGGGGATCACTCATTGAAACCTGTCTATATTCATCAAATCACCAAAGACGTTATATGTTTTCACAGCAGTATGCTGTCCTATTGAGATACCTGTGCACTGTGGTTCATCACATTAATATATTTCATCTTTATTTTTCTCTTTTTTTAGTTGTGTTTAATAATTTATTTTCACATTGATATTTAGTTATAGGATTCTGTTATGGTGAAGGATGTTATGTTATTTATAATAGGCTCCATTTTCATTATTTTGCACAAGATTCACTGATTAATCATTAAGAGATCACACCGTGTTATATTGGGAGGTTAATATTAGTGCATTATACATTCTGAATATATACAACACTTTTTGTGTGATATCAGTTCACATATACAATAATTGCAGCTATATTATTTGGTCATCTTCTAGTATTTGTCACTTATTTATTTACTAGTTCATATCAGCGCTTTAGTACACTTTTTACTTTAGCGTTTTTTAGCATCTATTTTGCTTTTTTTTAGCTTTTTTATTTTTTATTTTAGCAAAACTATACACTCGCAAAATATTATGGCTCAAAAATGCAGATAAATGCTGAATAGCCACGTTTTTCATCTTTTTTCAGCGTTTTTAAGCTTTTTTCAGAGTTAGGCTCCATGCGTTTTTTTAAGCTCCTAGAAGCTATTAGCATTTTTTGTTCTGCTCCTAGAAGCTAAAAAATCTTATCCTATGTGTTTCCTGGAGCGTTTTTCCAGCAGGAACGCTCCTAAACGCTACTAATAGTGTTTTTTTGAGCTTTTTTTCCCCTTTTTACTGCAAAAATGGCAATAAAATGCTAATGCTCCTAAATGCTGTTAAAACGCTACTACAAAAACAGCTGACAAAACAAACTGAAAAACTCCTCTTAAAGAGCTTGTGAATCTCCATCTGCAAGTTGTACCTATAGGCAAGCGTATAAGCACTGTAAATATCTCCTAAACGTGTGCCATTTAGGAGAAATTTAATGTCTGCTGCGCTCTGAAGGAACGGCCACCCCTGCCGTTTCTTCGGGTGAGTGTGCCATGACCGGGAGTGACATTACTCGGCTCCAGCCAGTCACAGAGCCGGAGTCCGCTGCCCCAGAAGGAAGACGGGCAAAGATGGATGCGGCCTGCAGCAGGGACGACGTAGGCTTTGTTTGCAGGTAAGTGTCACATAATGTGCTAGTAAGCGGTGTCTACTAGCACATTATACCTTTACTTTGCAGGGAAGAAGAAAGGAAGGAAAACCCACCAGGTTTACTTTCTCCTTAAAACCCACTAGTTCTTGTTTTTTTTTTTTTAAGCCAGAAAACGCCCCTGCCAAAAAATGCTGATAACATCCTATGCGCGCATGGACACATAGGATAACATGCTGGGGAGTTTACTGGCTGCAGACAAAAATGCCTGAAGCCAAGAACAGCAGCTGTAAAAACATCCAGTGTGCATAAGGCCTAAGTATAGCTGATAAACAGAAAAAGTCGGACAGATAACAAGGTAACCACCACTGATATAGATAATGTACCTATCTGAGAAAAAAAAACTTTTTTGGGAAATTTTTGGAAACATTTTTGTTATAAAAATAAAAGCGGGCAACATAAAACTAGTGTGATATTTGACACTGTTTTTCATAAAAGAACACATCAATATCTTTGATGGATGTATTAAATAAGAAAAATTACAGCGCTGTGTAAAAAATTATTTTCGTGTGAATAGCATCCAACACAGCTATAGACCAAAGCAGTAAATGTGAAAGTTAAAGTGTAGCGCTATGCATCAATAAATAGATAAATAGACCATTAAATTACTAATGGTATAAAGACTCAAAACGTGCCGAAAGATAGTAGGATATCTGGCCTCATGTCAATACACAAGTACCCAATAAGTGACTTTAATATCTTAAACCCAAAAAAATGTAACACATACATGAAAAATAAAAAATCATATAAATAGAAACGTGTGTCACACTGAAGAGCACAGATGATCAAATCATACAAAAGTCTAAGAAGATGTCAGCAAGTAAAAAGATGGAGTCCAAAGATTATAAAGGATGATCCCACAAATCCAGAGACATGTTTGACAGACATCACTTTGAAGGAAGTAGGAAAAATAGGCAAGCCACCACCAATGATCATAAGGAGGCTTACCAGATGTAGTTGACTTGGAGAGGCTTATGGTGCCCAAGTCAAAAAAGGCTTATAACCAGCTGGCTGGGAAGGTGCATCTGCTTGAACGGCCATGAAGACTTGATGCAGACGTTCTCGGACAGCGGTTCATAGGAAATAACCCAATAGGGAGCTCCAAACCGATATTCACACACCATGCAAAGATAAATAAAATGCTCGCATAGCGTGATACCGTATGTGTAAAAAATGTATTAAGTAAACAGAGGGATAAACTCACATGGTAACGGTCATCAAAGGCATTTATAGAAAACAAAAGCGGTATGTAGGTAGGTCCACCCAACGCGTTTCTGCTAATAAGCCGTCATCTGGGGTGCGGACCACCCAAACAGTACCGCTTATAAAGCAATAATGACCCCCCCTTGGAAAATTGCATGGAACCGGAAGTGAAATATTGTTACATCACTGCCGGTATGCTGGCCCAAAAATTTAAACGATTAAAGACCAAATCAGAAATGTCAAAAATATTAAGTATACTGTATCTATGATTTCAATAAGTGCAAATATATAAATGACTGTCATCAAAGAAGAAAGCCTTCACCAAAGGCGTATTGATACCGGACCCATTACGAGGGCATGTATCAATAGACTTCAAAATATAGATCCAGTGTAATCAAGTGATGAAAAAATATTAATATAATAATAATATCAATATCTTCAGTAAAGTGCCATATAGCAATTTCCAAATGGGGTCATCAACTGCAAACAAATATACAAACAATATTAATACATTACATAAAAAATTTATTTAAATGAACAAAAGTTCAACATCCCCATATATGACAGAATCAGCGAAGATAGAGACTGGAAGGTCAGTATCAGTGTAAATAAAAAATTCTATCAAATTTGATATAAAATCAAAAGGTATATGTTATAAAATATTAAAAAATATATTAAAAAATAATATATTAAAAAAGAAAAAGAAAAAAGAAAAAATCGTTCCTCCTAAGACTGGTTAATGTCCCACTCCATATTCATACCTTGTGGATGGTGGGTCTGTAACTCGTATATCCAGAACGTCTCGAGTCTGGAGACTCCCCATAGACTAGCTCCTCTCCTCCATGGAGCAATATATTAATCAATGACCAAGAATTGAGTGCCAGCAGGGTTTCGGTCATGATATTGTCTATAATGCCGAGGTACCGTGTGTTTGATGCTGCCAGACTTGATAAGATTAATATGTTCCGTTACCCTCACTGCAAAAGATCTAATGGTGCACCCAACATATTGTTTGCTGCACAGACAAATTATGAAATAGACAATATTAGTAGTTAGTAGTTGTAATATAATATATATAATATTGTAATATTAGTAGTTGTACATGTAATATTAGTAGTTGTACATGTGCAAAAATGTTTATTTTGATACACACGATTAGTTGTTGTTGATCTGAATTCTCTGTTGCTCCTTCTACCACAAGTTTTAAATTGGCAGACCATACATCTTTTACATGGATAATAACCGGTCCGATTGTGAAAGAAGGATGGTCTTTGTGGGGGATCGACCACAGCTGGTGCCAACTTACTTTTGAGTGAAGGTACCCCCCTATAAATCACTTTAGGCCTATCAGGTAATAAGGGACCTAGAATTCTATCATTCTTCAAAATGTCCCAGTGTTGTTCGAAAATATGTTTTATTTGTCTATGTTGGGTTGAAAAAGAAGTGGGAAAGGACCATTTGAAATCACTGTCTTCACGTCGTGGTTTATCCATCAACAGAGAAGAACGGTCAGTGCCAAGAGCACACTTTAGATCTTGGTCCACTTCCACATGGCTGTACCGAAAAGTAGTTAAAAATTAAAGCGTTAACCCCCCCCAAAAAATGTTGATTCTGGCCCCTTAAAGCAGATTACACAGAACAGCGCTTGTGCTATGTAATCTGCCCCCATCTAAACTGTAAAAAGAAAAACCCCTAAACCTACCACTCAGGGCCGGTGCTAGACTATTTTGCACCCTAGGCAAGACCAGCAACTTGCGCCCCCCCCCCCCCCCCAAAAAGACAAAAAAAAAACAAAACACACACTGAATGGCTTTGTGCAGTATCATTAAATAATAGCACAACACACTCTTTGATCACAGATCCCAGTGTGTATTGTGTGACAATATGACAGTGCACTTTCTAATTATTTCACTGTGAACACCAGGGCCTGATTGCAAGTGCGACCTTTGCGACCCTGGCCGTTTGGCCTGGATTAAGAGCATCATGGGCCTGGTGTTGAGGACTTTGGTCTTTGGTGGGCTCTGGATCATGAAGCCCCTTGCCCTGTATGATACATTAAAATTTTCTCTACAGCCCCGCCTTAACCATCACTTGTGCCTAGGCATTCTTTCCATCACCCCCCATTGCACCTGGGACCCCTTTCCTCATCATCTACTGTGCCTGCAGCCTCCCTTGCCTTACCACCCACTGCACCCACAGCCCTCTTCCCTCACCACCTACCGTGCCTGTAGCCCTCCTTTATTGCAGAAATACTACAGGAGATGATCAGAGACTGCAGACATAGTACAGGAGATGATCAGAGACTGCAGACATAGTACAGGAGATGATCAGAGACTGCAGACATAGTACAGGAGATGATCAGAGACTGCAGACATAGTACAGGAGATGATCAGAGACTGCAGACATAGTACAGGAGATGATCAGAGACTGCAGACATAGTACAGGAGATGATCAGAGACTGCAGACATAGTACAGGAGATGATCAGAGACTGCAGACATAGTACAGGAGATGATCAGAGACTGCAGACATAGTACAGGAGATGATCAGAGACTGCAGACATAGTACAGGAGATGATCAGAGACTGCAGACATAATACAAGAGATGATCAGAGACTGCAGAGATGCTACAGGAGATGATCAGAGACTGCAGACATAGTACAGGAGATGATCAGAGACTGCAGACATAGTACAGGAGATGATCAGAGACTGCAGACATACTACAGGAGATGATCAGAGACTGCAGACATAGCACAGGAGATGATCAGAGACTGCAGACATGGTACAGGAGATGATCAGAGACTGCAGACATGGTACAGGAGATGATCAGAGACGGTAAAGGAGATGATCAGAGACTGCAGACATACTACAGGAGATGATCAGAGACTGCAGAGATGATGCAGGAAATGATCAGAGACTGCAGACATAGTACAAGTGTGTCCTAGTCTAGCAGTGACCAGTGTGGAAATACATTGATCACTGCACTGTGTAAACAGGAGTTTACAAGATATAAGTGCCAAAAAAACAAAAGTCATTTCTCAAGCACAGGAGGACAGTAAATGGTTAACAGGTCTGAGAAGCTTCTCCCAGCCTGACCAGATAATGCCTTCAAAGATAACAAATAAAAGTTCAAACAAAACCTAGATGGCCTATATAGCTATAGAAAGAGCTGAAGTTGCAGGTCTTGCAGAAGTCTAATCATCATTCTCCTGTCCTGTGTTCAGTGTAAATAAAAACACAGATAACAAGCAGTGTGAGAAGACAGAGGGGAGATCAGTGTGATCACTGCATATTCTACACAGAGGACGGGAGAAGGAGAACACACTGATCCATTTCTGCAGCCAGCAATGCATTGTGACATGTTTGATCTCCATACCTTCTTCATCATACTCAGGTATGTCGGATCCTCTCCATCCCGCCCTGCTCTGGCCACTAGCATCTTCTAGTCAAATGTGGCGGGCTGAGCAATCTGATTGGCTAAGGAGGTAGTGGGAGGCGGAGCAACTTAGCAGTCACGCCCTCCCACTCAGAAGAGCAGCGCTATTGGCTGCCTGCCCTGTTACACAGACGTCCCTCTCCCTCCAGCATGTGTAAAAGCCGATAAGAGGGAGAGGGGAGAAGCTGCACACCGCACTGCAAGGCTACCACCCGCCCGCCTGCCGCACCAAACTCCTTGCTGTCTGGGTCCCCTATCAGCGGCTCTGCCAGGAGCTTGGGGGGGCGACAAGAAGGGGAAGGCAAGGGTCAGATGCGCCCCTAGGCGGCAGTGCGCCCTAGGCGGCTGCCTAATTTGCCTAGTGGGTGCACCGGCCCTGCTACCACTTCCTGTATGGCCTCTCTAATCAGACCACGATAACCAGGGCAGCTCCACCCTGATCACCGTGGTCAAAGTGCCTCGCTCTGTGATAGGCTCTGCTCTCCTTTCTCCCCCCTCACCTCCTCCTTCCTCCTTGTCACCGACCTCTCTGTCTGTCTTCGGCCCGCCCCCCCGCTATTATTTTAATATTAACCACTTCGCATCCAGGCCATTTCTGACACTTCGCTCCTACATGTCAAAAATCATAATTTCTTTGCTATAAAATTACATAGAACCCCCAAACATTATATATGTTTTTTTAGCAGAGACCCTAGAAAATACAATGGCGGTCATTGCAACTTTTTATCTTGCACGGTGTTTGCGCAGCAATTTTTCAAATGCGTTTTTTTAAAAAAAAAAACAGTTTCATGCTTTAAAAAAAAACAAAACAGCAAAGTTAGCCAAATTTTTTTGCATTGTGTGAAAGATGAAGTTACGCTGAGTAAATAGATACCTAACATGTCAAGCTTCAAAATTGCACACACTCGTGGAATGGCACCAAACTTTGGTACTTAAAAATCCCCATAGGCGACGCTTTAAAATTTTTTACTGGTTACATGTTTTGAGTAACAGAGGAGGTCTAGGGCCAAAATTATTGCACTCGCTCTAACGTTCACGGCGATACCTCACATGTGTGGTTTGAACACCGTTTTCATATGTGGGCGGGACTTACATATGCGTTCGCTTCTGCGTGCGAGCTCACGGGGACAGGGGCGCTTTAAAAATTTTTTTTTTTTTTTTATTGTTAATTATACTTTTTTATTTTCAAAATTTTTATTTTGACACTTTAAAAAAAAAATTTTTTTTTGATCACTTTTATTCCTATTACAAGGAATGTAAACATCCCTTGTAATAGGAATGTGACACGATCAGTCCTCTTTACAGTGAGATATGGGGTCAATAAGACCCCACATCTCACCTCTAGGCTGGGAAGCCTAAAATAAAAAAAAAAAATAAAACGATCGCCGCTTCACAGCCGAAGCGGCGCCGTTTTTTTGAATGCAGAGGCCGGGCGTGACGTCATAACATCGCGCCCGGCCTCCGAACGATCATAGAGACTCAAATCTCTATGGTGAACATCCAGCGCTGGTGGATCTGCTATCCGACTCACCGATCGCTGAGGTGAGTCGGTAGAAGCACCGGAGGGCGGCGGGAGGGGACGCCGCTATGATCGTTCTTATGGTGTACGGAATCGCCGGCTGAAAATGCCGGTATCTGAATGATGTCTGTAGCCTCAGGCATCATTCAGATATAAGCCCCGAAAGTTGAGGCCGTCATATGACGGCCTACGGATGCAAAGCGGTTAAAATATTCATTTTGTCACTGCCAGCCTCTCTATTAGAGGCTGGCATAGCACACTGTGTATGTTTTGGTTAAAAACGAGTGCTGTAAATACTGAATATCAGCTGTCTTCAGGCCGGTCACGTGACTCGCAGCCGCTTTCCAGCTCCGATGGGTGTCTTCTGCGGAGAAGACGAGCAGCCACATGATCTCCCTCTGACGTCAAAGGGAGATCACGGCCCTTCCAGAAAAGACATCTATCAGAGCTGGAAAGCGGCCGCGAGTGATGAGAACGGCCTGAAGACAGCTGATATTCAGTATTTACAGTGCTCGTTTTTAAATACAACATACACAGTGTGCCATGTCAGCCTCTAATACAGGAGCTGGCATAGACTTATATATATGCCTTAACAAACACTTTAAGCAATTTTTATTTATACATCATTTAAAAGGTAACACACATATAAAAGAGAGGGGGAGGTAGGCAGATTATCATTATATCACATTACAGATGGTGTAGTAAAAATAAGTGATGATAAGATGTATATTATCCTGACATGTTTCACCCAAATGGGCTTCCTAAGGGGATTGATTCAGACAATCAACACTATAAAAAAGAAAAACAATACAGTAATAAAGTACATAATAAAAATATATATATACAGTATCTCACAAAAGTGAGTACACCCCTCACGTTTTTGTAAATATTTTATTATATCTTTTCATGTGACAACACTGAAGAAATGACACTTTGCTACAATGTAAAGTAGTGAGTGTACAGCTTGTATAAAAGTGTAAATTTGCTGTCCCCTCAAAAAAAACTCAACACACAGCCATTAATGTCTAAACCACTGGCAACAAAAGTGAGTACACCCCTAAGTGAAAATGTCCAAATTGGGCCCAAAGTGTCTATATTTTGTGTGCCCACCATTATTTTCCAGCACTGGCTTAACCCTCTTGGACATGGAGTTCACCAGAGCTTCACAGGTTGTCACTGGAGTCCTCTTCCACTCCTCCATGAGGACATCACAGAGCTGGTGGGGATTAGAGACCTTGCGCTCCTCCACCTTCCATTTGAGGATGTCCCACAGAGGCTCAATAGGGTTTAGGTCTGGAGATATGCTTGGCCAGTCCATCACCTTTATCCTCAGCTTCTTTAGCTAGGCAGTGGTCAACTTGGAGGTGTGTTTGGGGTTGTTATCCTGTTGGAATACTGCCCTGCAGCCCAGTCTCTGAAGGGAGGAGATCATGCTCTGCTTCAGTATGTCACAGTACATGTTGGCATTTATGGTTGTATTTATATATATATATATATATATATATATATATATACTGTATTCAGTTTAGCTAGATCCTGTTTTTCTCTCCCTAATATACTGACAGGCAGGCAGGTGTATTTACAGTTTTTCTAATTACTGTACTGTGTACCCTGCACAGTCTGACCTACAGTATAGCAACCTGTAGCCAGGTGCTTGTGTAGGCTCATTGAAGTATTTCCAGCTACTTTACTGTGTACCACGGCACAGTCTGACCTACAGTATAGCAACCTGCAACCAGTTGCTTGTGTAGGCTCATTGAAGTATTACAAGATATAGTAGTTTCACTTCTATTTACTATAGATTTTTATATATGCATAATCCAAGTATTAGACTTGTGTTTTTTCATCACATTTTTAGACATTTTAATTTATAGTTATTTTATATGTTCTCTAAAATATAGTGCATTTGGGTAAAATAATAAAAATTAAATAAATATTATACCAAATGCACAGCGAAAAATACGGCCATGTACAATATATGTACTGTCCAAAAGGCTTTTTAATCCTAAGAGTGACATCAAAGTTTTTTTAGTTGAATTTGGATCCATTTAGGACCGGAAGTCTCAGGTATGTTATGGGCGTCTATCTCTAAAATTCACCCGGGGTACACGCTAGATCTCTTCCGGTTTCTGATTATAGTCTACCTCTATAGGAGGTTTTGGTGTCAGCCAGATCGAGGCTTGGCTCGTCTTGGCGCATGCCTGTTGGTGTGTCAGACCGGCACTAAAATGAGGCTTGGTTCTACTTCCGCATGTATTCTAGTATCTGTTTCTTATTTTCGATTTATGTTCCGCCCTGTGGGCGGTTTCATACTGACGGTCCCGTCGAATCTCCTATACATGCTCTGTCGAGAGACGGACGTGGGCGGGGATGAGGGCGTGGTTGCAACTCCGTCTATTGATATATAAGGTGATGGTTCATTGTGTCGCCCGTGCCCCGTAGATGACGTCACGTATGACGAAACATGTAGGGCGTGGCCTCGCAGTGCTTGCCATCACGTGTTCTGAAGGTTTACTTTGCACGGGCGTTCTGCCTTTGTATATGCCGGCTTTTTATGAATATTTTTATGAAGTTTTTTTATATGTTCACTTGTGGTTTATCCAATAAAACCCCAATGATATTACACCAGAGGAGCCTCTTCTTTTCTCCTTATGTCTTTTTTGTTCATGGGCCTCTCCTTTCTCGGGTCCCCCCTCTGATGCTGGAGCTGTTGGACTATCCCGACCATCTGGAAGTCTGCGGTGTACGCTGTCAAGACCTGGTTACCAACACTTGGTCCCTGCAGAGGGCGAAATCTGCAAGTTCGTAAGACCTTGCCACAGAGGAGGTCCAACAATAGGGGTAAGCGCACACCTATTACTCTCTCTGCAATCAATGCACGTCCGATAGAAAGCCTCTTTGATCTATCAGTCCTTATGGTTTGGAGACCAGATGAATTAAATGGACTTTTAATTTAATTGGAATTATTTTTCTATGGACATATTATAGGTGGTGTTGATGCCTGAACATCGACTTTTAGCACATAACTATTTTCTGTTATAAGGTCTATGCACTTATTGTTACTTTTTGATTGGGACTTACATACATATATTGTGTGCCCTAAACACTTTTTTCAATTATATTATCACTGCTAGCGCAATTAAGTTTTATTTTGTATGTTTATCACTTCATGGATATTTGAGGTTTTTTTTTGCTGCTGCATTTTTTTGCGAATACACATTATCTTCACGTATTGCTCACTAGCGCAGGTTGACCCCACCAGTTTCTAGTTATAATTAATATCTACCTACTTGCAGCTGAGCTTTTGTTTTTTGTTTTTTGTTTTTTGTATTATTTTTTATCTTGGTAGATCATTGGCTTTTTTGAGGCTAGTAACTAGCCCTAGCCACTAAATCAATATGGACGTATTCGACTACCGTTCCAAGCATACCATCGTTAAGGAAGGTGTATTTGAGGGGAATAGTGAACCTGAGAGTGACCTTGGTGGATTATTTATGAGACTCAAAAATCTCATGATCTCCGAGGTACATACTCAATGGGACATATTCTTCTTGGAACATTATGTCTCTGTATCAATGGTTCCAAGGAGCCTGAGATGGGAGGTCGGCCCCCAGAGGGGGGAATCGGACCTTCAGGAATGGTACAGATATTTCAACGAAGCCGGGGGAAAATTCTTAGAATTTTTGATCCCTAGAAAGAGAGCTAAGTTGAATAGACTAGATGCTGAGATTAAACTTATTAAGGAGAAATTATCCCCTTTTATCTTGAGTGAAGAGTATAAGGAGCGATCCTCTAACTTAAGGAAAATTTTAGAAAAGGAGGAAATAGAACAAAAAAATAAGAAAAAGAAAAAATTTAATAGGGACTTCACTGATTATCAGAATGGATCCGTATTCCATTGGCAGATAAAAATAGCCGCGGAGGAAGCTGAGACTAGCAGGAATATGGAGGTGTCTGACCCGGGGAATTCTAGTCAGAATAGACAGACGTGGGAACCAGACAGACCCATACCATCACTTAAACAGTATCCCAAACCACCTAGAAAAGTATCTTATCGTTCCCCAAGTAGGCTCAACCCTGTCTCCTATGCACATTCTCCAGCCCGGAATATGAGAGTTCCCACTCAGGCCCCCAAAAAGAAAATTAAAAATAAAAAATTTCAAAAAAATCAACAATTTAAAAGACATCACAAGGAAGGGAAACAATACCATCAAGTGGAAACAGGAGGATACCATGATGGCCGTTATGGTGGTCAATTCGACTATCATGACAGGCCTTATGTGGACAGTCGGTCCCCAAAATATCTACACATAATCGCTTTCAGCCATTGGATGGGCATTATGGTGGAGATAGTGATGACTATGGAGGGCCAAATCAGGGATATTATACCCCTAGGAGAGATAGGGGGTATGACCAGCCATCTTGGCACCAGCCCCCTTACCCCAATCAAAGGAACACACAAAGGGATGAGTGCACCCCCCGACGTTTTCACCGGGAGGAGTACTCACAACCCCAGCATTGGGGTTTTCCCAGAGGGGAACAAAATTTTCAAAGGCCAATAGAAGAAGGAGAGGAGTCAGAGGGGGGAGGAAGATTAGGAGCAAAAAGAAAACGGGTATAACCGGGCAAGGCATCTTTAATCTTAGCGGGATCTCCCTGACCTCAGATGAAACTGCTATTCTGGACAAAGGACTCAAATTTGCACCCCCAAAACCGCTTAATAAATTCCAGACTTACATAGATATACATAAGTATACCAGAAGATTGAATGTTAAGCGATATCTGTTGACTAATCCCATTAACACATCAAATAACAATCTTACAAACGTCAAACATTCAGGTTTGGCGAACGCTTCATTGTTTAACCCACCAGGTGGCCTACCGGCCTCCATTAAAGTGTTTAGAGACCTCCTTCTAAAGGATTTGGAGGGTATAAAAAGCAAAAATATTAAAATGAGCAAAGACTTGGAATCAGGTTTGGACCAACTTTGTAAAAGAAAGGACCTAGTGGTGAGACCAGCTGACAAGGGGGGGGGTATAGTGGTTTTGAGCAATAATGATTACCTCCAGGAGTTGGACAAAATAGTAGGAGACACCACTACATATATGCCCCTAAGGTCAGACCCTAGAAGTAGATACAAAAGGGAACTTGAGAGCATTGTAGAGAACGGTTTCAAATTAGGAGTTATAAATAAAAAAGAAAAATCATTTTTGGTCCCAGTATCATCACGGATACCAATCATATATTATCTCCCAAAGATCCATAAGGACCCAGTCCATCCACCCGGCCGCCCAATAATTAGCGGCATAGACTCTATCACTTCGAGGGCAGGCAAATATATCGATAACTTCCTGCAACCTTTGGTTCGCTCATTACCTGCTTATATTAAGGATAGCAGGCATGCCATCAATTTGCTTAGGGACTGTGGATATAAAAGTGGTTATTGGCTTGTTACGGCGGATGTCACGTCTCTGTACACGGTAATTCCCCATGATTGGGGTATATCCTCAGTCAAATATTATTTGTACAGAGACGTGACGTTGCCAAGGAAGCAAAAGAGGTTTATTATGGAGTTATTGGAGTATACTACAACTCATAATTTTTTCTGGCATAGGAATCTCTTCTTCTTACAGAGGAAGGGAGTAGCCATGGGGGCAAAATTTGCCCCCAGTCTGGCTAATCTATTCATGGGGAAATGGGAGGAGGACGTCATCTATGCCCAGCGAAGACCAGAGTTGGTCTTGTGGGCAAGATATATTGATGACGTCCTCCTCCTATGGAATGGTACCCATGATTCCTTATGTCTATTTATGGAAAGTTTAAATAAGAACGATAGGGGGATTCACTTCAACTATGAATCCAGTTTAAGTTCGATTAATTTTTTGGATCTTAAAATAAGGGGGGAGGGAGATACTATACTGACTTCCACTTATTTTAAGTCCACAGACAGAAACGCATTTATATCACGAGACAGTTGTCATCACAAATCCTGGCTAGACTCAGTCCCGAAAAGCCAGTATGTTAGGATTAGACGTAACTGTTCCTCTATTGATGACTTTAGGACTCAGTCCCATGTCCTCACAGAACGATTCCTTGAAAAGGGCTATGATGCTTTCTTTTTAAGAGAGCGAGTTGAGGAGGTTGAGAGATTGGATAGAGAATCCCTATTAAAAGATCATATAAGGATAGAGAATACCCCAAAGAAGGACTTTACCTGCCCTTTTGTAACCAATTACTCTCACCAACACTTTACAATAAGGAAATTGATACAGAAATATTGGCATATTGTCAAAAATGACAATATATTGGGCCCCTTACTCCCGGAGAAACCCCAGGTGGTTTTCAAAGGACTACCATCTATTAGAGCATCTGTGGCTCCTAGCGTATGTGACCCGCCAATAAGAAAACCAGTGTTTTTTCAAAATCTAGTAGGGTATTATAGATGCAGGAAATGTGCGGTCTGTACGGTCAATGCCATTAAGGATCGGAAAGTTACACATTTCCATGCGACTAGTACCTCAAAAACTTTTGCCATAAAATCATTCATCACATGCTCTACTACCCATGTAGTGTATCTTTTGACCTGTCCTTGCGGTTTTCAGTACGTGGGACGTACTGTTCGCCCCCTTCAGGTCAGGCTAAATGAACACATTAGTAACATCAAGAGAGGATTTATAGGACACCCAGTATCTAAACATTATTTGAATGTGCATGATAAAGATCCCAGAGGCACTCATTTTGTTGGTATTGATAGATTGAGTGTTCCCTGGAGAGGAGGGCCTAAGAGAAGAGCTATATCCAAGCTAGAAATGGGGTGGATATTTAAAATGGGGTGTCTTAAGCCACGAGGACTCAACGTTGATATAGAGATCAATGCGTTTATCGATAATGCATGACACAATCGAAGACTTAATATCATATGTGCCCCCCCTTACGACAACAAGAGGTTATGTTGCAATTAGAATCCCCCTATTAATAACGTTCTTGTGTATTGTGAATTGCTCTACCATACACTCTTAGAGTTGATTGTTTTGTTTTTTGAACGGTCTAAGGTTCGAATTTGTAAAAAGAGGGGTTGAGTCTTGTCCTGGTTGACAGGTTATAAAAACAAAAATAAAAATAATATATTTGGAGATATTAGTTGTGGGTATGGCCCAAAAGATATAGTAGTTTCACTTCTATTTACTATAGATTTTTATATATGCATAATCCAAGTATTAGACTTGTGTTTTTTCATCACATTTTTAGACATTTTAATTTATAGTTATTTTATATGTTCTCTAAAATATAGTGCATTTGGGTAAAATAATAAAAATTAAATAAATATTATACCAAATGCACAGCGAAAAATACGGCCATGTACAATATATGTACTGTCCAAAAGGCTTTTTAATCCTAAGAGTGACATCAAAGTTTTTTTAGTTGAATTTGGATCCATTTAGGACCGGAAGTCTCAGGTATGTTATGGGCGTCTATCTCTAAAATTCACCCGGGGTACACGCTAGATCTCTTCCGGTTTCTGATTATAGTCTACCTCTATAGGAGGTTTTGGTGTCAGCCAGATCGAGGCTTGGCTCGTCTTGGCGCATGCCTGTTGGTGTGTCAGACCGGCACTAAAATGAGGCTTGGTTCTACTTCCGCATGTATTCTAGTATCTGTTTCTTATTTTCGATTTATGTTCCGCCCTGTGGGCGGTTTCATACTGACGGTCCCGTCGAATCTCCTATACATGCTCTGTCGAGAGACGGACGTGGGCGGGGATGAGGGCGTGGTTGCAACTCCGTCTATTGATATATAAGGTGATGGTTCATTGCGTCGCCCGTGCCCCGTAGATGACGTCACGTATGACGAAACATGTAGGGCGTGGCCTCGCAGTGCTTGCCATCACGTGTTCTGAAGGTTTACTTTGCACGGGCGTTCTGCCTTTGTATATGCCGGCTTTTTATGAATATTTTTATGAAGTTTTTTTAAATGTTCACTTGTGGTTTATCCAATAAAACCCCAACGATATTACACCAGAGGAGCCTCTTCTTTTCTCCTTATGTCTTTTTTGTTCATGGGCCTCTCCTTTCTCGGGTCCCCCCTCTGATGCTGGAGCTGTTGGACTATCCCGACCATCTGGAAGTCTGCGGTGTACGCTGTCAAGACCTGGTTACCAACACTTGGTCCCTGCAGAGGGCGAAATCTGCAAGTTCGTAAGACCTTGCCACAGAGGAGGTCCAACAATAGGGGTAAGCGCACACCTATTACTCTCTCTGCAATCAATGCACGTCCGATAGAAAGCCTCTTTGATCTATCAGTCCTTATGGTTTGGAGACCAGATGAATTAAATGGACTTTTAATTTAATTGGAATTATTTTTCTATGGACATATTATAGGTGGTGTTGATGCCTGAACATCGACTTTTAGCACATAACTATTTTCTGTTATAAGGTCTATGCACTTATTGTTACTTTTTGATTGGGACTTACATACATATATTGTGTGCCCTAAACACTTTTTTCAATTATATTATCACTGCTAGCGCAATTAAGTTTTATTTTGTACTTTATTGTGTACCCTGCACAGTCTGACCTACAGTATAGCAACCAGCAGCCAGTTGCTTGTGTAGGCTCATTGAAGTATTTCCAGCTACTTTACTGTGTACCCTGCACAGTCTGACTTACAGTATAGCAATCTACAGCCAGTTGCTTGTGTAGGCTCATTGAAGTATTTTGAGCTACTTTACTGTGTACCCTGCACAGTCTTACCTTCAGTATAGCAACCTGTAGCCAGGTGCTTGTGTAGGCTCTTTTAAGTATTTCCATCTACTTTACTGTGTACCCTGCACAGTCTGACCTACAGTATAGCAACCTGCAGCCAGTTGCTTGTGTAGGCTCATTGAAGTATTTCCAGCTACTGTACTGTGTACCCTGCACAGCCTGACCTACAGTATAGCAACCTGTAGCCAAGTGCTTGTGTAGGCTCATTGAAGTATTTCCAGCTACTTTATTGTGTACCCTGCACAGTCTGACCTACAGTATAGCAACCTGCAGCCAGTTGCTTGTGTAGGCTCATTGAAGTATTTCCAGCTACTTTACTGTGTACCCTGCACAGTCTGACCTACAGTATAGCAATCTGCAGCCATTTGCTTGTGTACGCTCATTGAAGTATTTTGAGCTACTTTACTGTGTACCCTGCACAGTCTTACCTTCAGTATAGCAACCTGTAGCCAGGTGCTTGTGTAGGCTCATTGAAGTATTTCCATCTACTTTACTGTGTACCCTGCACAGTCTGACCTACAGTATAGCAACCTGCAGCCAGTTGCTTGTGTAGGCTCATTGAAGTATTTCCAGCTACTGTACTGTGGACCCTGCACAGTCTGATCTACAGTATAGCAACCTGTAGCCAGGTGCTTGTGTAGGCTCATTGAAGTATTTCCAGTTACTTTACTGTGTACCCTGCACAGTCTGACCTACAGTATAGCAACCTGCAGCCAGTTGCTTGTGTAGGCTCATTGAAGTATTTTGAGCTACTGTACTGTGTACCCTGCACAGTCTGACCTACAGAATAGCAACCTGCAGCCAGTTGCTTGTGTAGGCTCATTGAAGTATTTCCAGCTACTGTACTGTGTACCCTGCACAGTCTGACCTACAGTATAGCAACCTGCAACCAGTTGCTTGTGTAGGCTCATTGAAGTATTTCCAGGTACTTTACTGTGTACCCTGCACAGTCTGACCTACAGAATAGCAACCTGCAGCCAGTTGCTTGTGTAGGCTCATTGAAGTATTTCCAGCTACTGTACTGTGTACCCTGCACAGTCTGACCTACAGTATAGCAACCTGCAACCAGTTGCTTGTGTAGGCTCATTGAAGTATTTTGAGCTACTGTACTGTGTACCCTGCACAGTCTGACCTACAGTATAGCAACCTGCAGCCAGTTGCTTGTGTAGGCTCATTGAAGTATTTCCATCTACTTTACTGTGTACCCTGCACAGTCTGACCTACAGTATAGCAACCTGCAGCCAGTTGCTTGTGTAGAATCATTGAAGTATTTCCAGCTACTGTACTGTGTACCCTGCACAATCTGACCTAAAGTATAGCAACCTGCAGCCAGTTGCTTGTGTTGGCTCATTGAAGTATTTCCAGGTACTTTACTGTGTACCCTGCACAGTCTGACTTACAGAATAGCAACCTGCAGCCAGTTGCTTGTGTAGGCTCATTGAAGTATTTCCAGCTACTGTACTGTGTACCCTGCACAGTCTGACCTACAGTATAGCAACCTGCAGCCAGTTGCTTGTGTAGGCTCATTTAAGTATTTCCAGCTACTGTACTGTGTACCCTGCACAGTCTGGCCTACAGTATAGCAACCTTCTGCCAGGTGCTTGTGTAGGCTCATTGAAGTATTTCCAGTTACTGTACTGTGTACCACGCACAGTCTCACCTACAGTATAGCTACCTGCAGCCAGGTGCTTGTGTGGGCTCTTGACATATTTCCAGTTACCGTACTGTGTACCCTGCAAAGTTGCACCTACATTATAGCTGCCTGAAGACAAGTGCAGGGGTTATCATACTAATAATACTACAGGCAGGCAGTTCATTCTGCTAGCTGCAGTATAATCGGTATATATATATATATATATATATATATATATATATATATATATATATATATATACCAGTTTTGTGCAGCTCACTGCAGGCCAATAGTATGTCTGGAAGGCCAACAAGGAGAGGCAGACAGTCACAAGCCAATAAAAGAGGGCAAGCAGGCTCTGTGTCTAGAGGCAACAGTGCTGGTCGTGGACACGGTGCATTCTCGTCAGCACGTGGCCGTGGGACACGCTTGGCCTTTTTTTCGGCAGCTGGCCATGTTGAGCCGCAACATGCGGAAGACTTGGTCGAGTGGATGATCAAGTCGTCCTCATCCTCCTCATCCTCTCTCACCCAGGCTCAGGGTACTTTGTCTGGCAAAGCAGCTGCCAACGCGGCCTCTTCCCTCCCTTAATGGCATCAGTGACTCCTTCCCTAGCCCCACCATGTCCTCCTGAGGAGTCCCTCGAACTGTTTGACCACAGTGTTGGGTACATATGGAGAGACATATGTTGACCTGCCATGCAGTTTGTTGGCAAGCGTACCTAAAAGACCCACACCAAAGAACATAGAGGACCTTTCCTTGCTCCTCATCAGCTGGGATCTCGAACCCCACTACACCTTCAGTCCTCTCTGAGACCTGCACTGAGAGGAATGAAGGTGCAGAATTAGGTGTTTCACTGCCAAGTACTTCCGGGCAATCTGCTATCGGTACACCAATGTCAGATTGTACCAGGCAAATTTCCCTGCACTAGCTGCTGCAACCCTGGAAAGAAGTTCGCTCCCAGCCATCCACATGCCCAGCGGTTGAATGCTAGCTTGGCAAAATTGCTAGCACTTCAACTGCTACCTTTTCAGTTGGTAGACTCTTCCCCTTCCGTGAGTTTGTGGAATGTGCGGTTCCTCAGTGGCAGATTCCCAAACGCCACGGAACGGAAGGCGATTCCGGCTCTCTACCGGCATGTGGAAGGCAATGTCTTGGCCTCGCTGGACAGGGCGGTCAGCGGTAAGGTGCATATTACCGCTGACTCATGGTCCAGCAGGCATGGACAGCGACGTTACCTAAGTTTCACGGTGCATTGGGTGACTGCTGGCAGCTGGGAAGGATGCAGGACAAGGTGCAGTAGTGTTGGAGGTTGTTCTGCCACCACACCTCCAAAATGCCACTACTGGTGATTCTGACACACCTCTCTCCTCCACCCCCTCCTCTTCTTCTTCCTCTGTGGCCTCTTCCTGTGCTTTGTCCTCGGAACAAGCGGTGCTCCGTAGGCGTTCAAGGGGCTACGCAAGTACGCAGGCCAAAAGATGCCATGCGGTGCTTGAGCTGGTGTGCTTGGGGGACAGGAGCCACACTGGGGCAAAGGTTCTGTCAGCTCTGCAGGGGCAGGTTCAGAGGTGTTTGATGCCACGCCAACTTAAGGCAGGAATGGTGGTTTGCGACAATGGCACCAACCTCCTCTCTGCCCTCTGACAGGGACAAATGACCCATGTGCCCTGTTTGGCTCACGTCCTTAACTTGGTGGTGCAGCAATTCTTGGGCAGGTCCCCGGGCTTACAGGATGTCCTGAGGCAGGCCAGGAAAGTCTGCATTTCTGCTGGTCATATAATGTCAGTGCTCGGCTGGCAGACCTCCAAAAGGAATTTAACCTGCCCAAGAACCGCCTAATCTGTGACATGCCCAGCAGGTGGAACTCAATGTTGGCCTTGCTGCAGCAGCTGCACATGCAGCAGAGGGCCATCAATGAGTACCTGTGCGACTATGGCACCAGGACAGGATCAGGGGAGCTTGTTTTTTCCCACGCCATTGGGCCATGATCAGGGATGCATGCACTGTCCTGACACCATTTGAGGAGGCCACAAGGATGGTGAGCAGTGACAGTGCATGCATCAGTGACACCGTCCCCCACCTGTTGGAGCACACGCTGTGTGCAATAATGGACAGGGCACTTGAGGCAGCACAGAGGCAGGAAGAGGAGGACTCCCTTAGCTCTCAAGGCCCCCTTTATCCAGACAGTGTTCCTGCGTGCCCTCTGATAACACAGGAAGAGGAGAAGGAGGAGGATTGTGTCAGCATGGAGGTGGAGCCTGGCACTCAGCATCAGCAGCAGTCTTTAAGGGATCATTTACAGTCCCAAGAAACTCATGGAATTGTACGTGGCTGGGAGGAGGTGGCTGCGGATCATGTCGTCCTTAGTAACCCAGAGGACTCCGGACCGAATGCCTCGGCAAACCTACGCTGCATGGCCTCCCTGATCCTGCAAAGCCTGCGGAAGGATCCTCGTATTCGTGGTATCAAGGAGAGGGATCAATACTGGCTGGCAACCCTCCTTCATCTACGTTACAAGGGTAAGGTTGCGGACCTTATCTTGCCGTCGCAGAGGGAGCAGAGGATGAAACATCTTCGGCAGGCCTTGCAGAAAGGTCTGTGCAACGTGTTCCCAGAGACTGGGAGGTTACAAACTCCTGTTCCTGGACAACGTGTTGCTGAGGCTTCGGTCAGTCAAAGAAGAAGCGGTGGAGAAGGTGGCCGTCTGACCGATGCGTTCAGACAATCTTTTAGTCCGCAGCCCCAAGGTATGATCGGTTCCAGCAACCATCGCCAGCGTCTGTTTTACATGGTGCAGGAAAACCTAGGGGCAAGATCTGACTTGGACACCTTTCCCACCGAAAATCCTCTGGGTTACTGGGTCTTGAGGATGGATCACTGGCCAGAGCTTGCACAGTATGCAATTGAGCTACTGGCCTGTCCTGCATCCAGCGTTCTTTCGGAACGCACATTCAGTGCTGCTGGAGGCTTTGTAACCGATCACAGGGTGCGTCTGTCCACCGACTCAGTCGATCGACTGACCTTCATAAAAATGAATCAGTCTTGGATCACCACAAGCTACCAAGCACCACTGGGCTCACAAGGTTTGATGACTGGCCTGAAAACTACAGAGTGAAAGTCTAGTTTTGAACTGGGTATTGCTTAGGGTAGGAATTGGACATGTTAGCAAAGTGGCTAGGCCCTTTATCCTCAGAGGGTGTCAAGAGACCAAGACTTGTTCATGTTGGCAATCTGACTGCAGGTCTCCATGCTGCTTAGGAGAGGCTAGATTAGAGTTACGACAGTCCAGAAGCTATAGAAGAGGCTCTGTTCGGGAGGCTGCAAGACTTTCCTTAGATATCCTTTAAGGGTAATCAGAAATTTCAGGAACTAAGTGATCTTTTGCTTGATGCATAACTTGCTAAGACAGATCCCCACCAACTAGACCTCAGGTTTCTAGACACTGTTTGCAGTGTGTGAATCCAGTTGTTTCAAAACTGTTTTCTATTTCTGTGATTTCATCAGGAATATTGCAGAAATTAAAAAGCTGCTCACTTACTGACTTGCCCTACAACTACAAGGGCAGAAAACCTCACCACTAAATGTGGAGACTATAGAAACATAGGGGTTGATTTACTAAAACAGGAGAGTGGAAAATCTGGTGCAGCTGTGCATGTCAGCCAATCAGCTTCTAACTTCAGCTTGTTCAATTATGCTTTGACAAAAAAAAAAAGCCTGGAAGCTGATTGGTTTCTATACAAAGCTACGCCAGATTTTGCACCCTCAATGCCATCAACTCTGTTGGAAAGATGGGAGTTACACTGACTAACATAAGAAAAAGAGAAGAAAGGTGAATGGATCCAGAATGGATCCAAACTACTACTGTTGCATTTATGATAAACCTCCTCCTTTCAGAAAATGTCATGTGTTTAATGGAAAGTCTTTTGAAGAGTGCAAGACGTTTCTCAAGGACAATGTAATTTGATTCAGATGTTGTACATTTACAGAGCACTTTGGCAGAGACTGAAAGGCTGGTTAGGTGCCCATGATGTGACAGTGATAATCACATATCACCCCTACAATGAGACCCCAGTAAACTGGACTATACATCCACTGAAGTTCCTACTAGGGATGAGCTGAACACCCCCCGATTCGGTTCGCACCAGAACCTGCGAACGGACCGAAAGTTTGTGCAAACTTTAGAACCCCATTAAAATCTATGGAACTTGAACGTTCGAAATCAAAAGTGCTAATTTTAAAGGCTAATATGCAACTTATTGTCCTAAAAAGGGTTTGGGGACCCGGGTTCTGCCCCAGGGGACATGTGTCAATGCAAAAAAAAGTTTTAAAAACGGCCGTTTTTTTGGGAGGAGTGATTTTAATGATGCTTAAAGTGAAAAAAAAGTGAAATATTCCTTTAAATATCATACCTGAGGGGTATCTATAGTTTGCCTGTAAAGTGGCGCGTGTTTCCTGTGCTTAGAACAGTCCCTGCACAAAATGACATTTTTAAAGGAATAAAAGTCATTTAAAACGGCTTGCGGCTTTAATGTAATGTCGGGTCCCAGCAATATGGATGAAAATCAGTGAGACAAACGGCATGGGTACCCCCCCAGTCCATACATCAGGCCCTTTGGGTCTTGTATGGATATTAAGGGGAACCCCGCACCCAAATTAAAAAAAGGAAAGGCGTGGGGCCCCCAGGCCCTATATAATCTGAACAGCAGTATACAGGCGGTGCAAACAAGACAGGGACTATAGGTTTGTTGTTAAGTAGAATCTGTTTGTAATTTTGAACTGGTGCATTTTTAAGGTGTAGCTCCAGCTAGAAAATCTATTTTTAACCTTTTTGGAAAACATAGGGAAGGGTTATCACCCCTGTGACATTTGTTTTGCTGTCTGTGCACCTCTTCAGAAGATTTCACCTCACTTTCTGTCCCAATGACAAATGTTTTTTGACAATTTGGGGTTATTAGTGAAAAAAGGATTGGTGATAAAGCATCATTGGAAAGGAGACACAATTTTCCCATATTTACTCTTACAGGAGAGAATTCCCCTTCCTAGGGGTAGATTTCATCTCACTTTCTGTTGTCTCCTTCCGTTTGCAAGTAGGAGTCGTTTGTAAGTTGGATGTTTGAAAGTAGGGGCCTGCCCTATATACTCTGCAGAAATTGAGGCCTTAGGTGTTGGTGTTGCCACAACACTGTAAGTCCTCACAGTTACTCTTGGTGGGCGCAGAAAGGGGCCCTGCTGTGAAATATTAGATCAAGAATTGTAATTACATGCAACTGTTGAACAGGGGCATAAAAATTGGGCCTTTGGTGGTGGTGGTGGTGGTGTTGCCACAACACTGTAAGTCCTCACAGTTACTCTTGGTGGGAGCTGGAATGGGCCCTGCTGTGAAATATTAGATCAAGAATTGTAATTACATGCACCTGTTGAACAGGGGCAGAAAAATTGGGCCTTTGGTGGTGGTGGTGCCACAACACCGTAAGTCCTTACAGTTACTCTTGGTGAGCGCAGGAATGAGCCCTCCTGTAAAATATTGCATCAAAAATTGTAATTAAACGCCCCTGTTAAACAGGGGCTGAAAAATTGGGCCTTAGGCACTGGTGCTGGTGCCACAACACTGCAACCCCTCGTAGATACTATAGTTGGAGCGCAGGAACAAGCCCTGCTGTAAAATATTGCATCAAAAATTGTAATTACATGCCCCTGTTAAACAGGGGCTGAAAAATTGGGCTTAGGCACTGTTGCTGGTGCCACAACACTGAAACCCCATTACAAATACTCTAGTTGAGTGGAGCAACGAACCCTCCTTGCAAAATATTGCATCCAAAATTGTAATTACACGCCCCTCAAGACCCAGTAACCCAGAGGATTTTCGGTGGGAAAGGTGTACAAGTCAGATCTTGCCCCTAGGTATTCCTGCACCATGTAAAACAGACGCTGGCGATGGTTGCTGGAACCTATTATACCTTGGGGCTGCGGACTAAAAAATTGTCTGAACGCATCGGTCAGACGGCCACCTTCTCCACCGCTCCTTCTTTGACTGACCGAAGCCTCAGCAACACGTTCTCCAGGAACAGGAGTTTGTAACCTCCCAGTCTCTGGGGACGCGTTGCACAGACCTTTCTGCAAGGCCACCCGAAGATGTTTCATCCTCTGCTCTCTCTGTGACGGCAAGATAAGGTCCGCAACCTTACCCTTGTAACGTGGATGAAGGAGGGTTGCCAGCCAGTTTTGATCCCTCTCCTTGATACCACGAATACGAGGATCCTTCCGCAGGCTTTGCAGGATCAGGGAGGCCATGCAGCATAGGTTTGCTGAGGCATTCGGTCTGGAGCCGTCTGGGTTACTAAGGACGACATGATCCGCAGCCACCTCCTCCCAGCCACGTACAATTCCATGGGTTTCTTGGGACTGTAAATGATCCCTTAAAGACTGCTGCTGATGCTGAGTGCCAGGCTCCATCTCCATGCTGACACAATCCTCCTCTTCCTCCTCCTCCTCCTCGTCCTCTTCCTGTGTGATCGGAGGGTACGCAGCAACACTCTCTGGATAAAGGGGGCCTTGAGAGCTAAGGAAGTCCTCCTCTTCCTGCCTCTGTTCTGCCTCAAGTGCCCTGTCCATTATTCCACGCAGCGTGTGCTCCAACAGGTGGACAAGGGGGACAGTGTCACTGATGCATGCATTGTCACTGCTCACCATCCTCGTGGCCTCCTCAAATGGTGATAGGACAGTGCACGCATCCCTGATCATGGAGTGGGGAAAAAAAACAAGCTCCCCTGACCCTGTCCTGGTGCCATAGTCGCACAGGTATTCATTGATGGACTTCTGCTTTGTGTGCAGCCGCTGCAGCATGGCCAAGGTTGAGTTCCACCTGGTGGGCATGTCACAGATTAGGCGGTTCTTGGCCAGGTTAAATTCCTTTTGGAGGTCAGTCAGCCGAGCACTGGCTCTATATGACCGGCAGAAATGCACACAGACTTTCCTGGCCTGCCTCAGGACATCCTGTAAGCCCGAGTACCTGCCCAAGAACCATTGCACCACCAAGTTAAGGACGTGAGCCAAACAGGGCACATGGGTCATTTGTCTGCGTGCTTGCGTAGCCCCTTGAACGCCTATGGAGCTCCGCTGGTTCTGAAGTCAAATCAGCACAGGAAGAGGCCATGGAGGAAGAAGAAGAGGAGGGGATGGAGGAGAGAGGTGTGGCAGAATCACCACTAGTAGTATTTTGGAGGCGTGGTGGCAGAACAACCTCCAACACTACTGCACCCTGTCCTGCATCCTTCCCAGCTGCCAGAAGAGTTACCCAGTGCGCGGTGAAAGATGGGTAACGTCCCTGTCCATGCCTGCTGGACCATGAGTCAGCGGTAATATGCACCTTACCACTGACTGCCCTGTCCAGCGAGGCCAAGACATTGCCTTCCACATGCCGGTAGAGAGCCCAAATCACCTTCCGTGAGAAAAAGTGGCGTTTGGGAACCTGCCACTGAGGAACCACACATTCCACAAATTCACGGAAGGGGGCAGAGTCTACCAACTGAAAAGGCAGCAGTTGAAGTGCTAGCAATTCAGCCAAGCTAGCATTCAACCGCTGGGCATGTGGATGGCTGGGAGCGAACATCTTTTGGTGGTGCAGCAGCTGGGGCAGGTAAATTTGCCTGGTACAATCTGACGTTGGTGTACCAATAGCAGATTGCCCACAAGTACTTGGCTGTGACACACCTAATTCTACACCTTCATTCCTCTCAGTGCAGGTCTCAGAGAGGACTGAAGGTATAGTGGGGTTGGAGATCCCAGCTGATGAGGAGCAAGGAGAGGTCCTCTTTGTTCTTAGGTGTGGGTCTTTTAGGTACGCTTGCCAATGAACTGCATGGCAGGTCAACATATGTCTGGTCAAGCATGTGGTGCCCAAGCGGGAGATGTTTTGGCCACGAGAGATACGCTTATGAGACATATGTTGCAAATAGCAGCGGTGGGATCTGATACACTCGTCTCAAAAAAGGCCCACACCAAAGAACTTTTGGAATAACGCGCAAAGACAGCAGCGCCCTGCACATGCGGAGCTTTGCGGTTTGATGCAGTCGGTGTGCTGCCCTTAAGCTGGAAGGCATCCTGCCTCGTTGGTGATGTGCCTCCTCCTCTTCCTCTCTCCTATCAGACACCCACGTGGAATCAGTGACCTCATCATCCCCTCCCTCCTCATCATTGGAGCAAAGCTGGCAGTATGCTGCAGCTGGGGGAACATGACTGCCAGATTTGATCGCTTCAGATCGCTTCTCGGCCTTTTGGCTAAGATCAAGTGTAGTATCAACTTTAGCCCTTAGGGGTGTCTCTGCTTCACAGCTAGGACGTTGAGAACCACTTGCATCTATCCAAGCCAAATGGTCCTTGTGGGGTACCCTCTGCTCGGCCTGGTAGGATCGTTGATTAAATTCAGCTTCACCTACTTGCTGCTATTGGGTTAGAGGCTTCGCCTCCACAGGAAACGAGATTGCGGTCTTCCCTCCTCCCCCACTCCGCATTACTACCTCCGGGCAGTAGATGCTAGAGCCTTTGTAAAGGCTACAAAAAGAGCGAAGACGTCGAGGAACCAGAAGGAAGCCGCCTAAGGACACCTGAAGCGACATCCAACTCCTCGACGATGGGAAGAGCGACAAGAAGACCAGCAAGGAGAAGAAGAACCCCGTTCCAGCCACTTCCTCCGAGACGGGAATGCCGCTGCCTCAACCCCCGCCTCTACCCCGGTCGGCACCAGCCGACCAGGACCAGCCAAGCCAGACCAGCCTGCAGAGAGGGCTCCCAGCTTTGGAGCCTTGGATGAAGCAGACGGTCGTGCTGCAGCTGAAGGAGGTGGACGGAAGAGTCCCCGACATGACCCCGGCGATCTTCGGCAAGAAGATGATCCTGGAACAGGGGTTCAGCAAAGCGGAGACGCTTTCTGTGCAGAACTTCACAAAAGGTATCTTCTTTAAAACTTTTGTGTAGTTTCAGGTCTGCAGAAGATACTGGGAGATGGTGAAGACAAGTGGCCCTGAATCCCTTTTCCGGAAGTTCATTGCGAACTGCCTCATAATATGGGACGAAAAGTGGGTGACAATGTCCATGAGGAACCTCCATACCCCAGGAAGGGACATAGCCACCTACCTCCAGAGGTTCTGCACATGCCGGTAAAGGACTCGATCCAAATCCTCGATGTCAATGGCTTCTGGATAGGTAAGTGGTCTGTGCTCTGCAAACTGAGGAAAGACCCTTCGGGGGACATCCAGCACCTGCAGCCTTCCTTCTCCCTGGGATCATCCGCAGGATTCCTTTTCTATCCCGGCATACTCTACAACTGTAACAGGTGCGGGCAACCGGGACACATAGGTAAGGATTGTACAGAGCTTGCTTGCAAGTTCTGTAGGGTAACAGGCCACGAGACCAAGGACTGTCCGAGGTCCAAAGCCTGCAACCTTTGCGGATTGGCAGAGCATGTCTTCAGACACTGCCCCCAGAGGACCCGGACCTACGCTGGAGTCGTGAGCCAGGGTAAACCACCCTCCAGCACCGGGAGGAAGCTGCCGGAAAAACCAAAGAAACCAAAGAATCCAAAGGAACCTCGAAAGGCCACAGGTAAGTCCACTCCTGCCCCCCCTGCCCCAGCCCCACCCCCTACCTCCAGCACACCCCCACCCACGCCCTCTGTGCCAGAGGAGCCCCTCCCCACCCCTTCCCCCCCGAACCTGTCCTCCCTGGAGGACTTCCCCACCCTCCCACCTCCCTCCACCCCCACCAGTGGACCAACAGGAAGCCGTAGCCGGAAAGGGAAACCAGAGAGCCCAACAGCTGAGGAACCCGCCACCTCCACCAAACGGCCCAATGGGGTCCAGCATGACAACGATGAACCAGAGCAAGTAGTGGAGGACCTAGAGTCTGCAGGGGAGGAGGAGGAAAAGGAGGAGATCGTGGTCGACCCCGAGCATGACCTCCCCCCCAACGTCCACATCAGCCAGCAAATGATGGAGTCTGTCCTTGAGGAGCTGGGCCTGGCCCAGAACACAGGACAGGCAGAAGACGCAACGGAAGAGACACCCTCCCCCCTCTGGGGAGGTAAGTTCAGACCCTTGTTAACTAGACCCTCATACCCTTTTTCATTATGGCTGAGATCTCAATCTTTTCCATTAATGTGAGGAGTATCAAGGATACATCTAGAAGGCAAGCCATCCTGACCTTTCTTTCAAGTCAGCAGAGTTATGTCTACATGCTTCAGGAGTGCGCCCTTCCTCCCTTGAGGAGGTACACTCATCTGTCCTCCCAGTGGTCCCTTGGTCCCTCCTACTAGTCCGGGGGTGGCGATTGCAAGTCTGCAGGAGTAGCCATTCTGGTCAGGGTTGGGCTTCCCGGTTGACTCTATCCATGAGCTAGTCTGTGGCCATCTTTTGGTCATAGACGGCTCGTGGGTGGAAGAGCCAGTTAGGCTCATCAACGTGTACGCCCCCCCAGACAAGAATGCACAGCTGGAACTTTTCCAGACCCTGAGGACCCAACTCGTTACCACCAGAACAGTAGTGATCGGCGGTGATTTTAACTGTCCGATCGAGGAGCATGGGTGCAGCTCCAGCATATACGCAAAACTTGATGCTACTTCTAGGCTGCTCAAGGAGATGATCTCGGAGGCCTCCTTGCAGGACGCTGTGGGATCCATAGGGAAAGGGACCGTGAACTATTTGTGGTGCCGACCCGATGGATCGGTGTGTTCCAGGATTGACTTCGTGCTCACTTCAAGAACAGTCAAGCATCGTGAGTTCTCCATGGTCCCCTGCTTTTTCTCTGACCACAGGGCTATTCATTTTCGGGGTGACCTGGGTGAGGGCTTTGCCCGCGCACCGGGTTCCTGGAAGCTGAATAGCACCCTGCTAGAAAACGAGGAATTGATGGGGGAACTTCGTGAGGCCTATGCCACCTGGACGGAGGAAAAGAGATTCTTCGGAAGGGTAAGTGATTGTGAAGGTTAAGCTGCGTAGCTTCTTTCAGGCAAGGGGACGCCAGCGTGTGTGTGCCAGAAGGAGGGAACTCAGTTGCAGTCCCTGCAGGACCTTCATCACTGTGGCTGGGACGTTAGGCAGGACCTGCAGGACACCACGAAGAGCCTGAAAGGACACTTCGAGGAAGAATCCAGGCACATTGTCTTCCGTGCCAAGGTGGAGAATCTTGAGAAAGGTGAGAAGTGCAATTCTTTCTTTTTCAGGAAACTTCACTCAGGACACACACCCTTGTCAGAGCTGCGTGACGAGACTGGAACACTCCAGAAGGGGAAGAAGGCTGTGATGCAAGTGGTCAGCGACTACTACACCAACCTCTACTCCCCAAAAGAAACGGACACACAGGCGGCCGACAGTTTCCTGTCAGGTATCTCTAACCATATTGATCCTGCAGGTTCATCAACCGTCAACGCCCCCTCGGTGTTTCAGGAGCTGCACTCTGCCGCTAAATCCTTTAGGCGAGGCAGGACCCCGGGCTGCGATGGTCTCCCAGTCGAGCTCTATGTAGCTCTATGTAGCACTGTGGGATCGCGTGGGCCCGGACCTACTCGAGCTGTACGAGGAGATGGTGGTGGAGGGCAGAATGCCTCCGTCACTGAGGGAGGGGATGATCACGATTTTGTATAAGCGGAAGGGGGAGAGATCAGATCTTAAACATTGGCGTCCGATCTCTCTTCTGAACGTGGATTACAAAATCCTCGCCAAGGTCCTGGCCAACAGGCTGAAGTCTGTCATCAGACAGATCATCCACCCGGATCAGACTTGCGGCATTCCTGGTCGCAGGATTGCGGACAGCCTTGCGCTTGTCCGGGACACAGTCCAGTACATTCATGGCCGCCGTGTGCATGCGGCCCTGGTCAGTCTTGACCAGGAGAAGGCCTTTGACCGTGTCTCCCACGAGTTTATGTGCAGAGCTCTGCGCAGGTTTGGTCTTGGGGAAATGTTTTGTTCGTATGTGAATGTAATGTACACTGACATTTCTAGTTTGGTGCTGGTAAAATGGCTGGAAAACTGACCCCTTTCCAATTTTGTCTGGGGTCAGACAAGGCTGCCCTCTCTCACCTCTGCTTTTTGTTTGTTGTATAGAGCTCTTCGCCCGAAGCATGAGACAGAACCCAGAGATCAGAGGGATCACCGCACCAGGACCGGACAGACGGGATGGCCAAGTGCTCACTCTACATAGACGACGTGACGGTGTTCTGTGCTGATCGGCACTCCATCGACACACTCACCCAGACCTGTGAGGACTTCGTCCAAGCTTCAGGGGCAAAGGTCAACTGCGGGAATTCAGAAGTCATGCTCTTCGGAAAGTGGTTCCTGCCTTCTTCTGCACCCATTCCTTTCAGCATCAAGACGGACTTCATCAAAATTCTTGGGGTCTGGTTTGGAGCTGAGGGCACAGTCCTGAAGTCCTGGGAGGAAAGACTGTCAAAGATGCGACAGAAGTTTGGACTTTGGAGCCTCAGAGAACTCACCATCGAAGGTAATACACTGGTACTCCGCAGCGAGATTCTCCCTGTGTTGCAGTACCTCGCCCAGGCCTGGCCCCCCCGGGTTAACACCTGCAATGCCATCACCAGGGCGGTGTCTCACTTCATCTGGAGCTCCAAAATAGACAGAGTGAAGCGGGCGGTTATGTTCAAGGAACCCCTCAAGGGCAGTAAGGGCGTGCCCGACATCGCTACCCTACTGAGGGTGTGCTTTGCTTGTAACTGCATCCGCAGGACATTGGTTGACAGAACTGTGGACTCTTGCGGTAACTCCATGTCCCGTTTTTTCCTCCTGCCTCTTTGGAGGACCCTTGGATGGGACAAATGGGACAGCTCCATCCCCTACAACTGGGACACCCCTTGGTACTACTTGGACACCTTCAAGTTTATTAAGGAGCTGGGGCTACACGGAGTGAAGCCCAACTTGTGGAAGCCAAAAACTATGCACAAGTTGATTAGAGCATCGGACATTGTTGAGGCTGTTCCAGGCCTCCCTTTAGCCACTTGTAAAGTGGTCTGGAGGAATGTTTCTTCAAAGAGACTCACCAACAGGCAGAAAGATCTGGCATGGATGGCAATCCAAGGGGGGTTGCCACTCAGGACATTCATGCATGCCAGAAACCTGTGCAGATACAGGCAATGCCCCTTTTGCATCATCCAGGAGGAAACTGCTTTGCATGTTTTCTGGGAGTGCCCCTTTGCACAGGACCTGTTGAGGGCCTTGGAACCTGAACTCAAAGACTTTGTACCACAGACTGCTATCACACACTTTGGTGTGTTGAATGGACTCTTCTGTGGAACTCATTCACAGGAGGACATTGACGCCTGGTGGGTGCTGTGTTGCTTTAAGGACGCTTTATGGTGCGCCAGAAAGCGCCTCATCCTTCAGCGGGAGAGGATGTCCATCGAGGACTGTCGCAGACTGGTCCACAGTCTGCTCAGAGACTACCACTTGATGGACTTCAAGGAGGAAGAGTAGGTCTGAAGATTCCCCCCCCTCCCCCGTGTATCCTTTGGCAGTTCAAATAAAGCTTAGGGCCTGTGAACTCTTTCCTCCCTCCCCTACCCCACCTTCTCCACCCCCCCCAACACACCCGCTGCCCATTTGAATGTTATTAGACTATATGACCTGACTTTTGTGACATGTTTTTGAAGTAATGCTTTCAGGGTAATGCGGCGTCATGCATGATGTGATGTTTCGGGGTATTATTACTCTGCACAACACATTAGGCATCATACCGCAGGATGAATGTAATTTATTTGTATGCTTGGCAATGTATTGGTATGTAGTGTATTTATGCGCTGAGTCACAGTACAGATTGGAATGTACCCTGTTTAAGTACTTGTTTTTTGTATATTTTCTTGCAAAATAAAGTATACATTTTCAATCAAAAAAACATGACTGCCAGATTGCTGTCCTTCTTGGGCACCCCCTCTCCCTAGGCTCACGTTACTGCCTTCCTCTAGCTGGGTACCATCATCGGAGCCTTCAAAACGCTGGGCATCCTCCTGGAGCATGTACCCAACACTGTGGTCAAACAGTTTGGGAGACTCCTCAGGAGGACATGGTGGGGTTATGGAAGGAGTGACTGATGCCATTGAGCCAAGGGAAGAGGCCGCGTTGGCAGCTGCTTTGCCACACAAAGTACCCTGAGCCTGGGTAAGAGAGGATGAGGAGGATGAGGACGGCTTGGTCATCCACTTTACCAAGTCTTCCGCATGTTGCGGCTCAACACGGCCAGCTGCCGAAAAAAAGGACAAACGTGTCCCACGGCCATGTGTTGATGAGCATGCACTGTCTCCACGACCAGCACTGTTGCCTCTAGAAACAGAGCCTGCTTGCCCTCATTTATTGGCTTGTGACTGTCTGCCTCTCCTTCTTGGCCTTCCAGACATACTAATGGCCTGCAGTGAGATGTAGCTGCACAAAGCTGGGATGTATATATATACTGATACTGCAGCTAGTAGAATCAACTGCCTGCCTGTAGTATTATTAGTATGAGAACACCAGCAATTGTCTTCAGGTAGCTT
The DNA here is from genome assembly GCA_037952925.1 of Lithobates clamitans. Taxonomy (NCBI): domain Eukaryota; kingdom Metazoa; phylum Chordata; class Amphibia; order Anura; family Ranidae; genus Lithobates; species Lithobates clamitans. Next base: position 1,875,000 of record JBBGZY010001841.1, on the reverse strand, counting down.
TAGGTGCACACTGTGCAGAGGACGCACTGAACTAACTGTAAATACTGTAGCTGCCTGCCTGTGGTATTAATAGGATCAGAAGAACACCACTAATTTTCTTCATTTAGCTTTAGGTGCACACTGTGCTGAGGACACAGTGCACTAACTGTAAATACTGTAGCTGCCTGCCTGTGGTATTAATAGGAGCAGAACAACAGCAATTGTCTCCAGGTAGCTTTAGGTGCACACTGTGCAGAGGACGCATTACACTAACTGTAAATACTGTAGCTGCCTGCCTGTGGTATTAATAGGATCAGAAGAACACCACTAATATTCTTCAAGTAGCTTTAGGTGCACACTGTGCAGAGGACACAGTGCACTAACTGTAAATACTGTAGCTGCCTGCCTGTGGTATTAATAGGAGCAGAACAACAGCAATTGTCTCCAGGTAGCTTTAGGTGCAGACTGTGCAGAGGACGCACTACACTAACTGCAAATACTTTAGCTGCCTGCCTGTGGTATTAATAGGATCAGAAGAACACCACTAATTTTCTTCAAGTAGCTTTAGGTGCACACTGCGCAGAGGACACAGTGCACTAACTGTAAATACTGTAGCTGCCTGCCTGTGGTATTAATAGGAGCAGAAGAACACAAGCAATTGTCTTCGGGTAGCTTTAGGTGCACACTGTGCAGAGGACACAGTGCACTAACTGTAAATACTGTAGCTGCCTGCCTGTGGTATTAATAGGATCAGAAGAACACCACTAATTTTCTTCAGGTAGCTTTAGGTGCACACTGTGCAGAGGACACAGTGCACTAACTGTAAATACTGTAGCTGCCTGCCTGTGGTATTAATAGGAGCAGAACAACAGCAATTGTCTCCAGGTAGCTTTAGGTGCACACTGTGCAGAGGACGCATTACACTAACTGTAAATACTGTAGCTGCCTGCCTGTGGTATTAATAGGATAAGCAGAACACCATTAATATTCTTCAGGTAGCTTTAGGTGCAAACTGTGCAGAGGACAAATTGCACTAACTGTAAATACTGTAGCTGCCTGCCTGTGGTATTAATAGGAGCAGAACAACAGCAATTGTCTCCAGGTAGCTTTAGGTGCACACTGTGCAGAGGACACAGTGCACTAAGCAGGAGCGTAACTAGAAATAGCAGGGCCCCATAGCAAAATGTTGTATGGGGCCCCCCTGCAAAAAGCCCCCCCCCCACAGCTGCCCTAGTGTCAATGCAGCGTGACCTGTGCCACATATAGCGTGACCGTTGCACAATGCAGCGTGACCTGTGCCCAATGCAGCGTGACCTGTGCACAATGCAGCGTGACCTGTGCCCCATACAGCGTGACCTGCGCCCAATGCAGCGTGACCTGTGCCCCATACAGCGTGACCTGTGCCCCATACAGCGTGACCTGTGCCCCATACAGCGTGACCTGTGCCCAATGCAGCATGACCTGTGCCCAATGCAGCGTGACCTGTGCCCCATACAGCGTGACCTGTGCCCAATGCAGCGTGACCTGTGCCCAATGCATCGTGACCTGTGCCCAATGCAGCATGACCTGTGCCCCATACAGCGTGACCTGTGCCCCATACAGCGTGACCTGTGCCCAATGCAGCGTGACCTGTGCCCCATACAGCGTGACCTGTGCCCCATGCAGCGTGTCCTGTGCCCAATGCAGCGTGACCTGTGCCCAATGCAGCATGAAATGTGCCCAATGCAGCGTGACCTGTGCCCCATACAGCGTGACCTGTGCCCCATACAGCGTGACCTGTGCCCCATACAGCGTGACCTATGCCCAATGCAGCGTGACCTGTGCCCAATGCATCGTGACCTGTGCCCAATGCAGTGTGACCTGTGCCCCATACAGCGTGACCTGTGCCCAATGCAGTGTGACCTGTGCCCCATACAGCATGAGCTGTGCCCCATACAGCGTGACCCGTGCCCAATGCAGCGTGACCTGTGCCCAATGCAGCGTGACCTGTGCCCAATGCAGCGTGACCTGTGCCCCATACAATGTGACCTGTGCCCCATACAGCGTGACCTGTGCCCCATACAGCGTGACCTGTGCCCCATACAGCATGACCTGTGCCCCATACAGCGTGACCTGTGCCCAATGCAGCGTGACCTGTGCCCAATGCAGCGTGACCGGTGCCCAATTGAGCGTGACCTGTGCCCCATGCAGCGTGACCTGTGCCCAATGCAGCATGACCTGTGCCCCATACAGCGTGACCTGTGCCCCATACAACGTGACCTGTGCCCCATGCAGCATGACCTGTGCCCAATGCAGCATGACCTGTTCCCCATACAGCGTGACCTGTGCCCAAAACAGCATGACCTGTGCCCAATACAGCATTGCCTGTGTCCAATACAGCCTGGTCTGCCTGGGCCCCATACAGCCTCACCTGTGCAGAGGAAGAGGCAAGCCACCCGGATCAGCAGAGAGCGGGATTGCCCGCTGTAATAGCTTTCATTTGAATTTCCCGTCTTCCCGGGGCTCATCGTCACATAGCTGTTACATCGGGCAATTCAGCTCTCTGCTGATCCGGGTGGCTTGCCTCTTCCTCTGCACAGGTGAGGCTGTATGGGGCACAGGCAGACCAGGCTGTATTGGGCACAGGCAATGCTGTATTGGGCACAGGTCACACTGCATTGGGCACAGGTCACAGCTTGCCTCTTCCTCTCCTCTCTCTTCCCCTGGCTGGGAGACTGTGCCGGCGGTGCTCTCATCCTCACTGGGCCCCACTTGGCTGCGGGCCCCATAGCGCCCGCATGGGTCGCTATGGTGGTAGTTACGCCCCTGGCACTAAGTGTAAATACTGTGGCTTCCTGCCTGTGGTATTAATAGGATCAGAAGAACACCACTAATTTTCTTCAGGTACCTTTAGGTGCACACTTTGCAGAGGACACAGTGCACTAACTGTAAATACTGTAGCTGCCTGCCTGTGGTATTAATAGGAGCAGAACAACACCAATTGTCTCCAGGTAGCTTTAGGTGCACTCTGTGCAGAGGACGCATTACACTAACTGTAAATACTGTAGCTGCCTGCCTGTGGTATTAATAGGATCAGAAGAACACCACTAATATTCTTCAGGTAGCTTTAGGTGCAAACTGTGCAGAGGACGCAGTACACTAACTGTAAATACTGTAGCTGCCTGCCTGTGGTATTAATAGGATCAGAAGAACACCAGCAATTGTCTTAAGGTAGCTTTAGGTGCACACTGTGCAGATGACACAGTACACTAACTGTAAATACTGCAGCTTCCTGCCTGTGGTACTAATAGGATCAGAAGAATGCCAGCAATTGTCTTCAGGTAGCTTCAAGTGCACACTGTGCAGAGGACACAGTACACTAACTGTAAATACTGCAGCCGCCTGTCTGTGGTACTAATAGGATCAGAAGAACACCAGCAATTGTCTTCAGGTAGCTTTAGGTGCACACTGTGCTGAGGACACAGTACACTAACTGTAAATACTGCAGATGCCTGCCTGTGGTATTAATAGGAGCAGAAGAACACCAGCAATTGTCTTAAGGTAGCTTTAGGTGCACACTGTGCAGAGGACACAGTAAACTAACTGTAAATACTGCAGCTGCCTGTCTGTGGTACTAATAGGATCAGAAGAACACCAGCAATTGTCTTCAGGTAGCTTTAGGTGCATACTGTGCTGAGGACACAGTACACTAACTGTAAATACTGCAGATGCCTGCCTGTGGTATTAATAGGATCAGAACACCAGCAATTGTCTTCAAGTAGCTTTAGGTGCAAATAGTGTAGAGGACACAATACACTAACTGTAAATACTGCAGCTGCATGCCTGTGGTACTAATAGGATCAGATGAACTCCAGTAATTATCTTCAGGTAGCTTTAGGTGCACACTGTGCAGAGGACACAGTAAACTAACTGTAAATACTGCAGCTGCCTGTCTGTGGTACTAATAGGATCAGAAGAACACCAGCAATTGTCTTCAGGTAGCTTTAGGTGCACACTGTGCTGAGGACACAGTACACTAACTGTAAATACTGCAGATGCCTGCCTGTGGTATTAATAGGATCAGAAGAACACCAGCAATTGTCTTAAGGTAGCTTTAGGTACACACTGTGCAGAAGACACAGTACACTAACTGTAAATACTGCAGCTTCCTGCCTGTGGTATTAATAGGATCAGAACACCATCAATTGTCTTCAGGTAGCTTTAGGTGCACACTGTGCAGATGACACAGTACACTAACTGTAAATACTGCAGCTGCCTGCCTTTGGTACTAATAGTATCAGAAGAATGCCAGCAATTGTCTTCAGGTAGCTTCAAGTGCACACTGTGCAGAGGACACAGTACACTAACTGTAAATACTGCAGCCGCCTGTCTGTGGTACTAATAGGATCAGAAGAACACCAGCAATTGTCTTCAGGTAGCTTAAGGTGCACACTGTGCAGAGGACACAATACACTAACTGTAAATACTGCAGCTTCCTGCCTGTGGTATTAATAGGATCAGAACACCATCAATTGTCTTCAGGTAGCTTTAGGTGCACACTGCGCACAGGACACAGTACACTAACTGTAAATACTGCAGCTGCCTGTCTGTGGTACTAATAGGATTCGAAGAACACCAGCAATTGTCTTTAGGTAGCTTCAGGTGCACACTGTGCAGAGGACACAGTACACTAACTGTAAATACTGCAGCTGCCTGTATGTGGTATTAATAGGATCAGAACACCAGCAATTGTCTTCATGTAGCTTTAGGTGCACACTGTGCAGAGGACACAGTACGCTAACTGTAAATACTGCAGCTGCCTGCCTGTGGTATTAATAGGATCGGAACACCAGCAATTGTCTTCAGGTAGCTTTAGGTGCACACTGTGCTGAGGACACAGTACACTAACTGTAAATACTGCAGATGCCTGCCTGTGGTATTAATAGGATCAGAAGAACACCAGCAATTGTCTTAAGGTAGCTTTAGGTGCACAATGTGCAGAAGAAACAGTACACTAACTGTAAATACTGCAGCTTCCTGCCTGTGGTATAAATAGGATCAGAACACCATCAATTGTCTTCAGGTAGCTTTAGGTGCACACTGCGCACAGGACACAGTACACTAACTGTAAATACTGCAGCTGCCTGTCTGTGGTACTAATAGGATTCGAAGAACACCAGCAATTGTCTTCAGGTAGCTTCAGGTGCACACTGTGCAGAGGACACAATACACTAACTGTAAATACTGCAGCTGCCTGCCTGTGGTAATAATAGGATTAGAACACCAGCAATTGCCTTTGGGTAGCTTTAGGTGCGCACTGTGCAGAGGACACAGTACACTAACCGTAAATACTGCAGATGCCTACCTGTGGTATTAATAGGATCAGACGAACACCAGCAATTGTCTTAAGGTAGCTTTAGGTGCACACTGTGCAGAAGACACAGTACACTAACTGTAAATACTGCAGCTTCCTGCCTGTGGTATTAATAAAATCAGAACACCATCAATTGTCTTCAGGTAGCTTTAGCTGCACACTGTGCAGAGGACACAGTACACTAACTGTAAATACTGCAGCTGCCTGCCTGTGGTACTAATAGGATCAGAAGAACACCAGCAATTGTCTTCAGGTAGCTTCAGGTGCACACTGTGCAGAGGATACAGTACACTAACTGTAAATACTGCAGCTGCCTGTCTGTGGTACTAATAGGATCAGAAGAACACCAGCAATTGTCTTCAGGTAGCTTTAGGTGCACACTGTGCAAAGGACACAGTACACTAACTGTAAATACTGCAGATGCCTGCCTGTGGTATTAACAGGATCAGAAAACCAGCAATTGTCTTCAGGTAGCTTTAGGTGCACACTGTGCAGAGGACACAGTACACTAACTGTAAATACTGCATATGCCTGCCTGTGGTATTAATAGGATCAGAAGAACACCAGCAATTGTCTTCAGGTAGCTATAGGTGCACAAAGTGCAGAGGACACAGTACTCTAATGCCCCGTACACACGGTCGGATTTTCCGATGGAAAATGTCAGATCGGAGCGTGTGTGGGCTCCATCGGACATTTTCCATCGGATTTTCCGACACACAAAGTTGGAGAGCAGGAGATAAAATTTTCCGACAACAAAATCCGATCGCGTCAATTCCGACCGTGTGTGGCCTGTTCCGACGCACAAAGTGCCACGCATGCTCAGAAGAATTTCCAAGACGGAACAGCTTGTTCTGGTAAACTTAGCGTTCGCAATGGATACAGCACTTTCCTCACGCTGCAATGGTAAAAATGGTTTAATACAGCACACTCTCTTCTTCTTTATAATGTGACAAGAATATATTAGTTTTGCTGCTCATATTCACACACACTTCTCACAAACTTATTTCGTTACTTTTTATCTGGATTCCCTCAATATATTTTGATTTCTCACATCTGACAACATATTTTTGTTTATTTTTTATATTTATTTTGGCTTTAATGTAGATTCTTTTTTTGTGTTTGTATTTTTTTTTAAGTGTTTTTTTGGGATTTTGATTTGTACTCCCGAAAATGTTTGTGTGTGTTTTTTGTGACAAGTTCCCACAACACCATTGATATGTTGTTCGATTTAATCTGTAGGAGATTGTTTGGTGTTGTTGTCCCTTGTTAATTTCACATTTTATGTTAGAAATGTACCTGAATCGTCACCAACAAACTGTCCTTTTTGGATGAAAACACACACAGGAGAGTATAATTTCCCAAAAAAATTTTTATTAAGGGGTCACAACTAAACAAAGAGGGAGGCAACGCTGGAGAAAGTGCAGAAGTGGCTGAAGCCTTGTACCCCCAGGGCACACATCAACTATTTTGAAGCAAAATTGGTGGCCTGAGGAGTCCTTATCTAAGGGAGGGCAGTCTGGTCCAGAAGTCCCAGAGATCCGGAAAGCAGCAGATGACATCTGTGTCCCCAGGCTGTGGTCATACAAGATACTGCAGTGTCTGTCAGACCAGACTGAACCCAGGGCAATCACTCTCTGGTCTTCTTTCCATGCCTCCTTCCACGCGGTGGCTGTGGTGGTGGGTTTGTGGCAGCAGGAGGAGGAGGATGGTCCAACTCAACCACGTTGGTCTTGGGTGTTAGTTCCCCACTCACCCCCTTACGTAGCACTTTATAAAGCAGGTCCTCACAGAGCCTGCGTTGACCCTCCTGCATGCCCTGCAATTTGGTGGCAGCCATGCAGGCAAAGGCCTCTTCAGGAGTGGGTAAGGCTCGTAGGGACGCCGAAGCCTCCTGGATCAGCCTGAATGCTGAATCCTGCACGGGACTCGGAGTCGTCTTCCTGGCTCTTTTATATGGAAGGCGGAGGGGAGGAACCTGAGACTCAGTCAGGCTGCGACTGGTCCCAGGCTTCTCTTGGCTGACACTTAGCCCCGCCTCCTCCTGGTTGCCACTAATCCCCGCCTCCTCCTGACTGCCACATTCCACAACCTCCTCCTGGCTGAGGTCTTCCTGTGTATGAAAAAGGGACATAGTTTTACTTTTTTAGTCATCAATCACACACAATTTTCACCTCCTGACTGTTGTAAATTGAATGTTAACAAATATAACAGACTATCCTTCTGAGCCCAGCAGTTTTCATTCTTGTCCCAATTTTGGGTGCCCACTACTGTCTATTGATATGTAAAACACTTTCAAGCAGCAATTAGTGATCAATACTAACATCTAGTAAACATAATTTCTTTATTGACCAGAAATCAGTAGAAGAATGCTATACCTGGCTCCAGCTGGGCTCCTCCACTTCTTCCTGGCTGGAAGGCCCAGGTTGGACATTGGAAGCCTCAGCTGGGGTGAAAGGAAGCGTGGAAGGAAGAGTAGAGAGGGATTCCCTGACTTCAGTGTGGTCTGACAGAAATCGCAGTCTATCATAGTACCAGAGCCTGGGGACATAAACGTCATCTGCTGCAGCTCCGGACCTCAGGGAATCTGTGACCTTCTTGCGCTCCCTAAGATAAGTGCTCCTCAGGCCACCAATTTTGGCTTTTAAATAGGGGATGGTTGCTGTGGGGACCACCGGCTTCACCAACTCCAGCAGTTTCTCCAGCGCTGCCTGCCTCTTCTGTTTATGGTTATAGTGGGGGTGTCTGACCTGCCACAGACAGGGCAGCTCCCTGTATTTGTCAATGAACAGGGGGAGGAAATTGTGGTCGTTGAACCCATCCATTTTCTCTGCAAGACGCAACACAAGACAAACCCTAATGTCAGGCCAAACTCCCCTAATCTTGTTACAATATAGGCTTCCATTTCGAAGCAGTATAGGCCCAAGTTTAGATCCTACATTCGTTATCATGATCAGCGCCTCCGATGCTCCTTCCTCCGCTCACAGATCGTACGTAAGACGCACGCGTGTTACGCTTTATACACACTGCGCATGCGTGTAACTCCGCCTTCCCCTGACGTTCTTTCTAGTCTATTCCCTGCCCCTTTTCGTTCGGCGCAGTGGGGGAAGAGCACATGGCGGATACACAGCAGGTGCGTGCTAATTGTAGCAACGAGGAGGAGGAGGAAAGGCCGGATCCGGACACGTCCCGATCCAGAAGGAGAAGATTTAAGGACTCAAATATGTCCTTTGGGGAGATGTTGGAGATGGTGGACATCCTGAAGAAGGCCGACTATGATGGAAAGTATGGGCCTTACCCCAACCCCAATATCAGAAAGGCCAAGATCATGGTGAAAGTGGTCAGGAGTCTGCACCAGAATTTCGGGGTACGACGATCGAAAAATCAGCTCAGGAACCGGTGGTCGGACCTCAAATTACGAGAACATGAGCAGTACAGAAAGATCCGGAGAGTGCAGCAAAAAAGTAAGTAGTTGTGCTGTGTTCCTATTCTTTATGTTTATTATGTTCGTGCTGCTCCATGTGCTTTTAGGAACTGTTGTACAGTTTAAAATGGCAACTTTCATGTTCATGGGCACATTATTCGTTCGGATCAAACATTTTGCTTTCCAACTCTAAAATACCATTGTTTAGGAAATATGCATTTGGCCACCATTTTGACGCCCTATACTTGTCTTAAAAGACTTGGGTTGTGTAGATGGCTTTGTTACTAGAATGAAATGCAAACTAGATTCTGTGTAAGGAGAGGACACTGAGCAGCTGTTTTCACATCTGGACGCTGGAGCACTAGTGTGGGACACAAGAACACCATTTTTATTAGGGGGGGCACACAGGTGCTCCAGTGTATACTATAGGGGGGGCTACATCTGTGAAGCTTGTACCAAACAGGTAAAGTATTGCAGCTTGACAAAGGACACTGAAAATGCTACATCTTGGAACTCTGCTAAAATTGCCAATTGTACCCCACTTCCAAGCAATGTTTCCTATTTCTAGTTCTGCCATCAAATATCTGTGTGCTAATTATACCATTTTTGTTTTACATAGGGGATAAAAGACTCAGAGGACACCCCTCATCCGAGGAGACCAGAGCCCCCCCCCCCCTCTGGAAGAAGGGGAAATCCCACCAACACAAGCTGAGCAGGAGGAAGAAGACGTGGTGGAACTAGTTACCACAACAGGTGAGTGCCTGCGACCACAGGCTCAGATAAGAGATGGATGGCGGCATTTTTTTTTAGACCTAATTTATTTTGGGGTTCCTCTCTTTTTAGGTGATCGTGAGGTTGTGGATCCAGATCCTTTCACATCCGAAAGTGCCCAGATCCTGATCGGGGAGATCATGGGGTGTAATTTACAATTGGAAATCATCAAATAAAACATCAATGATGTTATTCCAAAAAATAAAAACATCATTGATGTTTTGGGGCGAGTTTAAAGCCCCTCCAAATCACTTTCTTCTTTTGTGTGCTACAATGTGCTAAATGTTTTTGTGATTTTTCCCAAAGCCAAATTTGGAGGATGCACACAGTGTGTCAACATGTGCTATCTGCCATCACGCGAGATCAATGGACGCGTTTTGGGGGTGCAACCCCTTCCTCAATAATAAAGTAGCTGTGAGGAAGGGCTTGCTCCCCCAAAACACATCCCTTGATCCCCCGTGATGGCAGGTCGCACATGTTGACATTGTTAAATTGGTGTGCATCTTCCAAATTTGGCTTTTCCTGGGGTGACTTCACCCCATCTGAACGCTATATCAAACCCAGTTCCTAAATACTCATGTCTGATATTGCCTTCAAGTTCACAAAATGTGACGTTTGTAAGTTCAAGATTTGTGTCTTTCTTGTTGGTTTTACACAGGCCTGTTTTGTCTAAAATTGAAATTTTGAGTTTTGATAATGCCACCCCAAAAATTGGTATACAACAAACAGGTTGGTTTGTTTGAAAAACATTTGGTAAATGCACATGTGATTGTGCAGGTATTAAAAGGATTGTTAGTCAAGAATGTGTGGATTATTGTCTCAACACTACAACACTTTTGTGGTGATGTCATTGTTGTTTTGTGAGAAAATGGGGGTTATTTACTAAGGGCAAATCCTCTTGGCACTACAAGTGCAGTTTCAGTGCAGTTGCAACTGCACTTGTAGTGAAATGTGTTTTTGCATTTTAGTAAATAACAGCCAACAGTGCTTTGTATAATAAGATTACACAATCACGACATTTTCTGGACTCAACACATTTCTGTCAGGGTCAGCTTAAACAAACACAAGCAGTAAATGTCCACAAAGAATTTCTTTTTTTTGTTTTATTATAAAAAGGCTTCACAGATTTGCTGGCATATTGATAGCCCCCCTACCCGCAAAGAACTCCAGGTAGCGTAACCGGACATCACAGGCACTCAGGAAGGGCAAGTAGTGTAACCGGACATCACGGGCACTCAGGAAGGGCAAGCCAGGACGGCCGCTTTCAAGCACCGTCAGTGTGGTTTGATGTATCATTCCGGCCTCAGGCCCAACTGAGCCAGCATAGTTGGCCGAATGTTTTCTTAAAAAGTTATGGAGAACACAGCACGCAAGTATAATATGGTTCAGTTTATACTCCGCCATATGGATGGGTGTCAGAAATAGGCGGAACCGGCTGGCCAGGATTCCAAATGTGTTCTCCACCACTCTTCGGGCTCTGGCCAGCCGGTAATTAAAAACCCTCTGTTCCGGGGTGAGGGTCCTCATTGGGAATGGCCGCATCAGGTGGTCCCCCAGCGCAAACGCTTCATCAGCAACGAACACAAATGGGAGTCCTTCAACATTGTCCTCTGGAGCTGGCAAGTCCAAGCTGCTATTCTGGAGACACCTGTAAAACTCAGTCTGGGCGATGACTCCACCATCGGACATTCGGCCATTCTTCCCCACGTCCACATACAGGAAGTCGTAATTAGCCGACACCACCGCCAACATCACTATACTATTGAACCCCTTATAGTTGAAATAGTATGACCCCGAACTTGGTGGTGGGACGATGTGGACGTGTTTCCCATCAATTGCCCCTCCGCAGTTAGGAAAGTCCCACCGCTCGGCAAAGTGGGAGGCCACAGTCTGCCATTCCTGTGGCGTGGAAGGAAACTGTTGAGGAAAAAACAATAAACATTACTATTTTTACTCAGAAACATGACAAGCAGATTAGACACAAACATTATGGGGCAACCTCCAGATAGCATTTATTAAGGGGAATTTAACAACACCAAAGTATAAGGTACACCTATCATATTCCCCCCCCCCCCCCTCTCATGGGCCATTTCTAACATTATAGGGGGTGTGTGGAAATCTTGGACAGGTAACCCTCTTCACTTCATTGAGAGATGAATGCCTAAATAATGGGTATTACTTGGAACAGCCCCTCCTCAGTTACACTATTGGCAGCCCACTGGACAGGTAAGAAGTGTCATAATACAAAGATATAAATACACACTGTACACATTTGAGGACATTTGGACATTCTGCTATTACCTATCAAGATAATAATAGGATAGAAAAACGTGAAACAGTACCATTTGAAAGTATACAGGCAGGCCCTTGCACTACATGCTTTGGGGAATTCATGCATAAATCTGAGCACTAAAGAGGTGGGTATAGTGTGTATGGGTTTGGTCAGCAGGTAGATGATTGAGGATAGATAGAGAATTGGAATCAGCTGACTTAGCAGTTGGGGGAGGGAGGGTTACTAAAAATTATTTGGGGACACCACAAAAAAAAAGCCTCTGGCACTCTGCCAGAATTTAAAGCAAAAATAACATTTCCAAACATTTTAGGGGGTGTTTGGGGTAAAGCACTACTATGGAGCAGAAAAAATACATTGTTAAGTGACTACATGCGGTGAATATAGGCCAGGAGACACCATGCTGGGCAAATATGTATGAAGGACCTAAAATAATAATAACATAAAAATCCAGCATGCATGAGAACAAAGGGGACATTCACAGCATATTACAATCATGGTAATTAGGGAATGAGGAAAGAAATACAAGATATTAGCAAACATTCAATACAATAAAATGTGATATTAAAGGATAAAAATCTTACCTTCATATACTCCTTCTGCAGGACCTCGATGATGGCAGAACAGGTCTCTGGGATAATGATCCCCAGAGCCTGGGGGGAGATGCCTGTCGAGAACTTTAAGTCCTGCAGACTTCTCCCTGTCGCCAAATACCGCAGGGTAGCGACCAACCTCTGCTCCGGAGTGATGGCTTGCCTCATGCAGGTAACCAGCCTGCTAATATAAGGGGTCAGCGAAGCCAACAGACGGTGAAACACGGGGTCCATCATCCTGAGAAAGTTACTGAAATCATCAGGATTATTCTCACGGATCTCACGGAGCAAAGGCATATGAGAGAACTGGTCACGCTGAAGCAACCAATTCTTGGTCCATGAACTCCTCCCCACCCTGTTCATGGACTGGACTTGTGTCAAGGTCAGGACCCCAACACCAAGCCCCCGCACAGCACGAACTCTACGAGCAGTACGCATACGCAACATGGCTAGAAAACGGTCGGCTGCTCAGAAAGAAGTAACAGAACGCACTGAAGAACAGAAAGGCCTGTGAAGAGCGACCTGAAAAACAGCAAGGAGCGGACAAGATCGCATAGAAAAATCCAATACGAACTGACTGCAAGCACTGAAGAGCAGATACAAACCCACAAGCACAAACTGAACAGCAGAAAACGATCTGAAAACCACGAGTCTGAAAAAGCGCGAATCGTCTCTCACCAAACTTTTACTAACATGAGATTAGCAAAAGGAGCCCAAAGGGTGCCGCGCTTGTTCTGAACCGGCCTTTTCTGGTCTCGTCGTACGTGGTGTACGTGACCGCGTGGTTGGCGATCGGAAATTCCGACAACTTTGTGCGACCGTGTGTAGACAAAACAAATTTGAGCCAACATCCGTCGGAAAAAATCCTAGGATTTTGTTGTCGGAATGTCCGAAAAAAGTCAGACCGTGTGTACGCCCTATAACTGTAAATACTGCAGCTGCCTGCCTGTGGTTCTAATAGGATTAGAAGAACACCAGCAATTGTCTTCAGGTAGCTATAGGTGCACACTGTGCAGAGGATACAGTACACTAACTGTAAATACTGCAGCTGCCTGCCTGTGGTACTAATAGGATCAGAAGAACACCAGCAATTGTATTCAGGTAGCTTTAGGTGCACACTGTTCAGAAGACACAGTAAACTAACTGTAAATACTGCAGCTGCCTGCCTGTGGTATTAATAGGATCAGAACACCAGCATTTGTCTTCAGGTAGCTTTAGGTGCACACTGTTCAGAGGAACCAGTACACTAACTGTAAATACTGCAGATGCCTGCCTGTGGTATTAATAGGATCAGAAGAACACCAGCAATTGTCTTCAGGTACCTATAGGTGCACAAAGTGCAGAGGACACAGTACACTAACTGTAAATAGTGCAGCTGCCTGCCTGTGGTTCTAATAGGATCAGAAGTACACCAGCAATTGTCTTAAGGTAGCTTTAGGTACACACTGTGCAGAGGACACAGTACACTAACTGTAAATACTGCAGCTGCCTGCCTGTCTGTGGTACTAATAGGATCAGAAGGACACAAGCAATTGTCTTCATTTAGCTTTAGGTGCACACTGTGCAGAGGACACAGTACACTAACTGTAAAAACTGCAGCTTCCTGCCTGTGGTACCAATAGGATCAGAAGGACACCAGCAATTGTCTTCAGGTAGCTTTAGTTGCACACTGTGCAGAGGACACAATACACTAACTGTAAATACTACAGCTGCTTGCCTGTGGTATTAATAGGATCAGAACACCAGCAATTGTCTTTGGGTAGCTTTAGGTGCACACTGTGCAGAGGACACAGTACACTAACTGTAAATACTGCAGCTGCCTGCCTGTGGTACTAATAGGATCAGGAGAACACCAGCAATTTTCTTCAGGTAGCTATAGGTGCACACTGGGCAGAGGACACAGTACACTAACTGTAAATACTGCAGCTGCCTGCCTGTGGTTCTAATAGCATCAGAAGAACACCAGTAATTGTCTTCAGGTAGCTTTAGGTGCACACTGTGCAGAGGACACAGTACACTAACTGTAAATACTGCAGCTTCCTGCCTATGGTATTAATAGGATCAGAACACCAGCAATTGTCTTCAGGTAGCTTTAGGTGCACACTATGCAGAGGACACAGTACACTAACTGTAAATACTGCAGCTGCCTGCCTGTGGTACTAATAGGATCAGAAGAACACCAGCAGTTGTCTTCAGGTAGCTTTAGGTGCACACTGTGCAGAGGACACAGTACACTAACTGTAAATACTGCAGCTGCCTGCCTGTGGTACTAATAGGATCAGAAGGACACCAGCAATTGTCTTCAGGTAGCTTTACGTGCACACTGTGCAGAGGACACAATATACTAACTGTAAATACTACAGCTGCCTGCCTGTGGTATTAATAGGATCAGAACATCAGCAATTGTCCTCAGGTAGCTTTAGGTGCACACTGTGCAGAGGACAGAGTACACTAACTGTAAATACTGCAGCTGCCTGCCTGTGGTACTAATAGAATCAGAAGAACACCAGCAATTTTCTTCAGGTAGCTTTAGGTGCACACTGTGCAGAGGACACAGTACACTAACTGTAAATACTGTTAAAACACCTGCCTGCCTTTTCAGTATATTAGGAAGAGAATAACAGGAATAGATTTAGCTAAACTGAATACAATATATATATATATATATATATATATACAACATCTAGGATGCATATATATATATATATATACAGAATACACTGTAAGTGCAGCTAACTGACTCGCCTGCCTTCTCTATCTAACTTAAATCAAATTACACTGTCTGTCTGTCTATCTCTTCCCGCCACTGCAACACACTACACAAGGCCACCACGTAGGCAGCCTTATATAGTGTGGGGCCTGTACTAAACCCCCTGAGCCATAATTGGTCAAGGCCACCCTGGCTTTGGCCAATTACGGCTCTCTGTACAGACGGCACTGTGATTGGCCAAGCATGCGGGCCATAGTGCATGTTTGGCCAATCATCAGCCAGCAATGCACTGCGATGCTGCAGTGAATTATGGGCCATGAGCTGCCACTCGAGTTTGGCGCGAATGGCCCATAACGTTCGCAATTCGATGAACAACCGAAAAGGCGATGTTTGAGTCGAGCATGGGTTCGACTCGAACTCGAAACTCATCCCTAGTTACTGGGTCTTGAGGATGGATCACTGGCCAGAGCTTGCACAGTATGCAATTGAGCTACTGGCCTGTCCTGCATCCAGCCTTCTTTTGGAACGCACATTCAGTGCTGCTGGAGGCTTTGTAACCGATCACAGAGTGCACCTGTCCACCGTCTCGGTTGATCGGCTCACCTTCATAAAAATAAATCAGTCTTGGATCACCAGCCATCAAGCACCTGATGCTGATGTAACATGAATGTGAGATCCCTTGAAGACTGCCTATGCTGATGCTGAGTGACTATCCTGTTATGCTGATTGACTATCCTATTCCTCCTCAATGTTCAATGTTCCTCAATGTTCGTGTAGAAAGCTTCTAAGAACAATTTTGGTTCTGGGCACCACCACCAGTGGCTAAGGCCCAATTTTTCTCCCCCTGTTTAACAGGGGCGTGTAATTATATTTTTTGATCAAATATTTAACAGCAGGGCTCGTTCCTGCGCTCAACAAGAGTGAGGGTTTGCAGTGTTGTGGCACCACCACCACTGCCTAAGACCCAATTTTTCTGCCCCTGTTTAACAGGGGCGTGTAATTACAATTTTTGATCTACTATTTCACAGCAGGGCCCGTTCCTGCGCCCACCAAGAGTAACTATGAGGGCTTACAGTGTTGTGGCACCACCAGCACACCACCACCAAAGGCCCAATTTTTCTGCTCCTGTTCAACAGGGGCATGTAATTACAATTCTTGATATAATATTTCACAGCAGGGCCCGTTTCTGCGCTCAACAAGAGTATCTGTGAGGGGTTGCAGTGTTGTGGCACCACCACCACTGCCTAAGGCCCAATTTTTCTGCCCCTGTTTAACAGGGGCGTGTAATTACAATTTTTGATCTAATATTTCACAGCAGCGCCTGTTCCTGTGCTAAACAAAAGTATCTGTGAGGCTTTACAGTGTTGTGCCACCACCACCACCACTGCCTAAGGCCCAATTTTTCTGCCCCTTTTTAACAGGGCCACGTAATTACAATTCTTGATATAATATTTTACAGCAGGGCCCGTTCCAGTGCCCAGCAAGAGTAACTGTGAGGGCTTACAGTGTTCTGGTACCACCAACACCTAAGGCCCAATTTTCCACGGAGTGTATAGGGCAGGCCATATAGTATATACAGACGATCCCCTATTTTCAAAAATCCGACTTACAAAGGACTCCTACTTACAAGCGGAGGGAGACAACAGGTAGTGAGAGAAAATCTACCCCTAGGAAGAAAAATTCTCTCCTATAGGAGTTAATATGGGAAAAAGGTATTTCCTCCACTGATTTATCACCAATCCTTGTTTCCCTTAAAAACCCCACATTTTCAAAATCCAATTGTCACTGGGACAGAAAGTGAGGTGAAATCTTCTGAACAGGGGCACAGACAGCAAAACAAATGTTACAGGGGTGTTAACTCTTCCCTATGTTTTCCAAAAAGCTTTAAAATTGATTTTTTGGCTGGAGCTACACTTACAAAATGTACCTGTTCCAAATTACAAAGAGATTCTACATAAGAACAAACCTACAGTCCCTGTCTTGTTTTCACTGCCTGTATACTGCTATTCAGAGTATTTAGGGCCTGGGGGCCCAACGCCTTTTCTTTTTTTAATTTGGGTGCGGGTTCCCCTTAATATCCATACAAGACAAAAAAGGGCCTGGTAATGGGTTGGGGGGGTACCCATGCCGTTTCTCTCACTGATTTTCATCCATATTGCCGGGACCCGACATTACATTAAAGCCTCAAGCAGTTTTAAATGACTTTTATTCCTTTAGAAATTTTGTGCAGGGACTGTTCTAAGCACGGGAAACACGCGCCACTTTACAGCCATACTATTGACACCCCCCAGGTACGATATTTAAAGGAATATTTCACTTATTTTTTCACTTTAAGCATCATTAAGATCACTGCTCCTGAAGAAAAAAAACGTCCGTTTTTAAAACTTTTTTTTCCATTGATACATGTCCCCTGGGGCAGGACCAGGGTCCCCAAACCCTTTTTAGGACAATAACTTGCATATTAGCCTTTAAAATTTTCACTTTTGACTTCTCACGTTCGAGTCCCATAGACTTTAATGGTGTTTGAATGTTCACGCAAACTTTTGGTCCGTTCGCATGTTCTGGATTTTAACTGAACCGGGGGGTGTTCAGCCCATCCCTAGTAAGCAGCCTTATATAGTGTGGGGTGTGGATTTAGTCCCCCTGAGCCATGATTAGCTAAAGGCCTGCCTTTGGCCAATTATGGCTCTCTCAGCAGAGCGCGCTGTGATTGGCCAAAGCATGCAGATCAGGAGCATGTTTTGGCCAATCATCATACAGCAATGCACTCTCAGTGCATTATGGAGCGTTCCGTGTCGCTCAAATTTCCCACAAACGCCCCATAATGTTCGCTGTTGGGCGAACGGGCGAACGACTCGTACATCTAGCTCATCCCTACAGGTAAGTATTGGGGGGGCTGAGGGGGGCTGCTGCACACAGACTTCTTTTTATCTTAATGCATAGAATGCATTAAGACAAAAAGCCTTCTGCCTTTACAATCACTTTAATAATGATGTGATGCCAAACACTCTGTTGGTGGAAGTGCCAGATGACACAAAGGCAAATAGACACATTTACACAATTGTAGATGTAGGGATTACGGTCAGCGAGCACTGACCCAAATATTTAACTAATGAAGGTCAGGTCAGTTGCTGGCAGAATGACATGTGCCAGTGGAGTTGGTATATTGTGAAATGGCCATGTGAGACAACCACGCCACTGTGTGTGATTTCTCTGCAGACATTGTCCTGCTGAATGCTGAAAAAAGGAGTTTTGACAGACAGTAGTTGATATTTCTGACAATGATAAAAAGGGCAATGCAAGGCAATGATGATTTTTGATGGTTTGATTGCCATGGGTGACATTAAAAATATTGGTAGACCTGAATGTCAATTTGGCATTGTTGCAGGCAGTGGCTGGTGGTGGTATATATTTTGGGGGGGGGGGCGTGAACTCAACCTTGTTGGTTGCCCCACCCCGGTCAGTCGATTGGTCACTTACCCCATCTAGGTTGCGGGCCTCCTCCAGCCGGCAGGCAGCGGCTCCACCCTCCTTCCTCTGATTTATGGCTGTGCAGCTTCCCCTGCATCTCCTCCCTCCTCCTCCTCCTCCAATAGGATTGCTTCTCCTCTTAGCAAATGAGGTCTCAGGACCCGCTTTCTGAGCCGGGATTGGCTGGGAGGAGAATCAGGAAGACACAAATGGATTGGCACTACTCCCCAAACCCACACATTTTGAAGCCAATTAGAGCCTCCGGCTCTAATCATGTGCTTCTAAAAAAAAAAAACAACAAAAAACCTCCCTTGGAATTGGCCCAAAGCTCTCAAGGTTGCGCTAAAGGAGTTTGATGCCCAAAGAGCAGAGCCCACAAAATGTGTTTAAAAATGTCACCCCTTAACAGTTAAATAAAGGGAAAAAGGGTTGGTTACAGCAGAGGTGGGCAATTATTTACAATGGTATGCCTTAGGGTGGGAATTGGACATGTTAGCAAAGTGGCTAGGCCCTCTATCCTCAGAGGGTGTCAATAGACCAAGAGTTGTCCATGTTGGCAATCTGAATGCAGGTCTCCATGCTGCTTGGGAGAGGTTAGATTAGAGTTACGACAGTCCAGAAGCTATAGAAGAGGCTCTGTTCAGGAGGCTGCAAGAATTTCCTTAGATATTCTTTAAGGATAATCAGAACTTTCAGGAACTAATTGATCTTTTGCTTGCTGTATAACTTGCTAAGGCAGATCCCCACCAACTATATCTCAGGTTTCTAGACACTGTTTGCAGTGTGTGAATCTAGTTGTTATAAACTGTTTTCTATTTCAGTGATTTCTTTAGGAACATTGCAGAAATTAAAAGCTTCTCACTTACTGACTTGAGCATTCATAGCCCTACAGCTACAAGAGCAAAACACCTCACCACTACACGTGGAGACTATAGAAACATAGGGGTTGATTTACTAAAACAGGAGAGTGCAAAATCTGGTGCAGCTGTGCATGTCAGCCAATCAGCTTCTAACTTCAGCTTGTTCAATTATGTTTTGACAAATTTGACAGTGATAATCATGTACCACCCTTACACTGAGACCCAATTAAACTGGACTATACATCCACTGAAGTTCCTCCACACAGTTTGATCATGGTGGGGAAGGTGATGAACAGGCACTAATGATCCCTTCCAACTTCAGTGAGCAATCTCACAATGGACTAAAAAACTCTAAAACACCTAAAGAAAGTGAGAAGCAGAGTCCAGTGTATGTGCCTGTAAAGCTATTGTTAAAAGAATTCAAGACACCCATTTCACCTCTCAAAACTCAAGGTATGGGGATTTAATAAAGATATCAACATTGACAATGAGACTTCTTGTAAGCAATCAAGTCGACCCGAGAAAATCATGTTACAGAGGTATCAGTGAAACAACATCTCAAACTACTACTGTGACATCAACATGACTGAGCCTTTAATAAGTGACTATGATCTACCAATACAATGATCCTGCACAACAATGCTGATGCTCATTAGTTTATATATGTGTAACTACCGGTAGTGAATCCAAATTATTTTACTACCTCAGTAGATGCTATAAAGTTGCTCAGAGAAAAACCTAAGAAACTCATCAGCATTGTCTACTCCAGTCATCGACTTCTCAGGAAGTTTCTTCAACCAACTAGAAAGATTTCCTACTTCCACCCATAAGGGACTTTATAAGCTTTGCCATCCTTATGTCTTTATTGACTGTTCCAGGATGTACCAAGTTTAGGACACTTAAGACTTTTCTAAGACTTAATGCTTCCCTTATGAACCTATGTCTATATTTTGCATGTTTATTTCTTCTAATATTTGTTTTTCAGTTCCAGAGGATTAGTCATCATCTTTCATGATTTTTATTTATTTTATGTCTATAATAGTAAAGGTAAAATGTATCCAGGTGCTGCCTTGCCTGCTACAGGAGCAGGCTGTGTTCCCCCCACTCTTCTTTCTCCTACTTCCTTCTGCCGCTGGGTGCAGCACAGACTTTCTTCTTTTCCCCCTCTCTCCTGCGGACTTTCTCCTCTTCCCCCTCTCACTGCATAGGGAGACCTAGCAGCTCTGTGTAAAGATCCCCTGCCCCCTCTCCCTTCTGGTAAGCAGCAGCAGTGGACCAATCAGGGGAGGCAGGAGAAGTATCATGGGACCTGCTGTTCCCTCAGGAGTGCCACGAATGGGCCTTGGACAGCCCCAACCATGCTCTGAATAAAAGAGGAGGAGGACTGAGGACCCGGGAAATTTATCTGAGGTTCGAGGAGAGAAGCGTGAGATGAGAGAGTGTAAGGACCTGCTACAGTGCACTGTGCCTACATCCAAGGAGTACTGAGTGAGACTTGTGTGACTAAGCCGCTAGCAAGATACAGTCTGTTCAGTGCTGAGGACTAGAGTCGCCCCAGGTCAGTATTCTTATCCACACTGCAGTTAATGTTTATATGCACTGCTTATTACGCACTTTGCTGTTTTAGGAGTTGAATCCAGTCTAGTGATACAGAACTTTATTGATTATAGTGATTAAGTAATTATACTGTTTAGAAGACTGTGTCTGCCTCAGAAGTATGCTCATTTAAGCTCAAACCATCATTCATTATAAACCATATCAATACATTGAGTTCATTTACCACTACACAGTCTTGTGTTTATTTTCCGGTACTATTTCACAGCCAACTCAAAGGTATCTATGCTCGTCAGTTCTTGCAGTGACTTTCATTAAACCAAGTGTGTCTGAGGAGCTTAGGTTGTTCTTGGAGTCAAGGCGCAGAACAGAGGACCCAAATTACCAAGCGGCTTCCTTAGGGGTAGAGCTACACATGGGGATATCTCTGCGGTTGACTGGAGTCACGTGTGCTGGTCAATATTCATGGAAACATCTTGACAGACCTGCCAAGCAGTAATGACATTAGTTCCTGATCAGAGAGTGTTTATACTGGACTTGAAACCAGATCAAGGGACCTCTTGCACTTACCTCCTACTAGAGTGAAGGAGGAGAATACCTACCTGCTTCCAAGTGGCTAGTCTGCAGCTGACTATTGACATTGAAGCCCGTCTGGTTTAGCTCAACATGCTAGACATCAACCCAGAAAGTTCAAGTCAGGCAACTCCAAAAGAAGGGGCTGCCCTGCCAGCGCCTAGTGACCCTGATAAGGCCTGAATTCATTGTCACATTGGGAGACTTTGTGGCGAAGTGCCAGAAGAGTTACCGAATATACACTAAGTCTAGGAGTCGAAAACTGAGAGCCTTTTCAGGGAAGCAGCCAGTGCCTGCTTGTGAGGAGAGTTTTGAGAAATGGCTGAAGCAAACCATGCAGGCCTTGGATGAATGGGACGTTCCCGAGGCCCAGAAAAAACAGAGGATCACTGAGAACTCAAAGGGGCCTGTCTCAGAAGTTATCGACAACCTGAAGCCTAGCAAGCAGGACTGTACAGCCTACAACTACTTAGGTTTTCTGTAAGATATGTTCGTGAGAACAGAAAAGGTCTCCAACCTCATGTACCACTTTGAACATACCTACCCGAATGATGGGTGAAGCTTTATGATTACATGAGGCATTTCAACAAGATAATACCCCAGCTTTTGGTAAAGAAAGGTACAGACCCTAGCTCAGTTAATGAAGTTTGGACATAGCAGATCCTAAGGGGCGCCCAACCCTTAGATCCTATCATGATTCAGCTAAAAACTTGAGAAGCTTGTGGAATCCTGAAGTACCTTGACTTAACCAGGACTGTGAGTGCAGAGGAAGCCATGCTGGAGAGCAAGAAGAAGAGCCCAAAAACAAGACCTATTGCTGAGATGAGATTAACTAGTAGGGATGAGCCAAACACCCCCCGGTTCTATTGGCACCAGAACCTGCGAACGGACCGAAAATTCACACAAACATTAGAACCCCATTGACGTCTATGGGACTCGAACGTTCGAAATCAAAAGTGCTAATTTTAAAGGCTAATTTGCATGGTATTGTCCTAAAAAGGGTGTGGGGACCCGGGTCCTGCCCCAGGGGACATGTATCAATGCAAAAAAAACTTTTAAAAACAGACGTTTTTTTCGGGAGCAGTGATTTTAATGATGCTAAAAGTAAAAAAAAAAAGGGAAATATTCCTTTAAATGTCGTACCTGGGGGGTGTCTATAGTATGCCTGTAAAGTGGCGCGTGTTTCCTGTGTTTAGTCCTGTGTTTAGTCCCTGCACAAAATGTCATTTTTAAAGGAAAAATCTCATTTAAAACTGCTTGCGGGTTTAATGTAATGTCAGGTCCTGGCAATATGGATGAAAATCAGTGAGACAAATGGCATGGGTACCCCCCAGTCCATTATCAGGCCCTTTGGGTCTTGTATGGATATTAAGGGGAACCCCGCACCCAAATTAAAATAAGGAAAGGTGTGGGGCCACCAGGCCCTATATACTCTGAACAGCAGTATACAGGCGGTGCAAACAAGACAGGGACTGTAGGTTTGTTGTTAAGTAGAATCTGTTTGTAATTTTGAACGGGTACATTTTTAACGTGTTTAGCTCCAGCCAAAAAATCTTTTTTAAGCTTTTTGGAAAACATAGGGAAGGGTTATCACCCCTGTGACATTTGTTTTGCTGTCTGTCCTCCTCTTCAGAAGATTTCACCTCACTTTTTGTCCCACTGACAAATGTTTTTTGAAAATTTGGGTTTTTTTGTGGAACAAGGATTGGAAAGCATCAGTGGAAAGGAGAAATATTTTTCCCGTATTAACTCTTACAGGAGAGAATTTCCCTTCCTAGGGGTAGATTTCATCCCACTTCCTGTTGTCTCCTTCCGTTTGCAAGTAGGAGTCGTTTGTAAGTTAGATGTTTGAAAGTAGGGGCCTGCCCTATATACTCAGCAGAAATTTGGGCCTTAGGTGTTGTTGTGGCCACAACACTGTAAGCCCTCACAGGGCCCTGCTGTGAAAAATTAGATCAAGAATTGTAATTACATGCCCCTGTTGAACAGGGGCAGAAAAATTGGGCCTTTGGTGGTGGTGCTGGTGCCACAACACTGTAAGTCCTCACTCGTTCTTGGTGGGCGAAGAAATGGGCCCTGCTGTGAAATATTAGATCAAGAATTACAGTAGTTACATTCCCCTGTTGAACAAGGGCAGAAAAATTGCGCCTTTGGTGGTGGTGGTGGTGCTGGTGCCACAACACTGTAAGTCCTCACTCGCTCTTGGTGGGGAAATGGGACGTGCTGTGAAATATTGGATCAAAAATTGTAATTACACGCCCCTCTTAAACAGGGGCTGAAAAATTGGGCCTTAGGCACTGGTGCTGGTGCCACAACACTGCAACCCCTCACAGATACTCTAGTTGGAACGCAGAAATGAGCCCTGCTGCAAAGTATTGCATCAAAAATTGTAATTACACGCCCCTGTTAAACAGGGGCTGAAAAATTGGGCCTTAGGCACTGGTGCTGGTGCCACAACACTGCAACCCCTCACAGATACTCTAGTTGGAACGCAGAAACGAGCCCTGCTGCAAGATATTGCATCACAAATTGTAATTACACGCCCCTGTTAAACAGGGGCTGAAAAATTGGGCCTTAGGCACTGGTGGTGGCGTCCAGAACCAAAAATGTTCTTACAAGCTATCAGCGTGATCATTGAGGAGGAAGAGGATAATTACTCAGGGATAGTCACTCAGCATCAGCATAGGCAGTCTTTGAAGGGATCTGAGATTTCAAAAAAAATTATTCGGTTACATCAGCATCAGGTGCTTGGTAGCTGGTGGTGATCCAAGACTGATTCATTTTTATGAAGGTCAGTCGATCAACCAAGTCGGTGGACAGACGCACCCTGTGATCGGTTACAAAGCCTCCAGCAGCACTGAATGTGCGTTCCGAAAGAACGCTGGATGCAGGACAGGCCAGTAGCTCAATTGCATACTGTGCAAGCTCTGGCCAGTGATCCATCCTCAAGACCCAGTAACCCAGAGGATTTTTGGTGGGAAAGGTGTCCAAGTCAGGTCTTGCCCCTAGGTATTCCTGCACCATGTAAAACAGATGCTGGCGATGGTTGCTGGGACCGATCATACCTTGGGACTGCGGACCAAAAAATTGTTTGAACGCATCGTTCAGACGGCCACCTTTTCCACCGCTCCTTCTTTGACTGACCGAAGCCTCAGCAACACGTTGTCCAGAAACAGGAGTTTGTAACCTCCCAGTCTCTGGGAACGCGTTGCACAGACCTTTCTGCAAGGCCTCCCAAAGATGTTTCATCCTCTGCTCCCTCTGCGATGGCAAGATAAGGTCCGCAACCTTACCCTTGTAACGTGGATCAAGGAGGGTTGCCAGCCAGTATTGGTCCTTCTCCTTGATACCACGAATACGAGGATCCTTACGCAGGCTTTGCAGGATCAGGGAGGCCATGCAGCGTAGGTTTGCTGAGGCATTCGGTCCGGAGTCCTCTGGGTCACTAAGGACGACATGGTCTGCAGCCACCTCCTCCCAGCCACGTACAAGTCCATGTGTTTCTTGGGACTGATCCCTTAAAGACTGCTGCTGATGCTGAGTGCCAGGCTCCACCTCCATACTGACACAATCTTCCTCCTCCTCCTCCTTGTCCTCTTCCCGTGTGATCGGTGGGCACGCTCCAACAGGTGGACAAGGGGGACAGTGTCACTGATGCATGCACTGTCACTGCTCACCATCCTCGTGGCCTCCTCAAATGGTGACAGGACAGTGCATGCATCCCTGATCATGGCCCACTGGCGTGGGGAAAAAAAACAAGCTCCCCTGACCCTGTCCTGGTGCCATAGTTGCACAGGTACTCATTGATGGCCCTCTGCTGCGTGTGCAGCCGCTGCAGCATGGCCAACGTTGAGTTCCACCTGGTGGGCATGTCACAGATTAGGCGGTTCTTGGGCAGGTTAAACTCCTTTTGGAGATCCGCCAGCCGAGCACTGGCATTATATGACCGGCAGAAATGCACACAGACTTTCCTGGCCTGCCTCAGGACATCCTGTAAGCCCGGGTACCTGCCCAAGAACCGCTGCACCACCAAGTTAAGGACGTGAGCCAAACAGGGCACATGGGTTATTTGTTCCTGTCGGAGGGCAGAGAGGAGGTTGGTGCCATTGTCGCAAACCACTATTCCTGCCTTAAGTTGGCTCCTGTCCCCCAAGCACACCAGCTCAAGCACCGCATGGCATCTTTTGGCCTGCGTACTTGCGTAGCCCCTTGAACGGCTACGGGGCACCGCTGGTTCCGAGGACAAAGCACAGGAAGAGGCCATGGAGGAAGAAGAAGAGGAGGGGGTGGAGGAGAGAGGTGTGTCACAATCATTATTAGTGGCATTTTGGAGGCGTGGTGGTGGACCAACCTCCAACACTACTGCACCTTGTCCTGCATCCTTCCCAGCTGCCAGCAGAGTCACCGAATGCGCCGTGAAACTTAGGTAACGTCCCTGTCCATGCCTGCTGGACTATGAGTCAACGGTAATATGCACCTTACCGCTGACCGCCCTGTCCAGCGAGGCATGGACATTGCCTTCCACATGCCGGTAGAGAGCCGGAATCACCTTCCGTGAGAAAAAGTGGCGTTTGG
Source organism: Lithobates clamitans (assembly GCA_037952925.1). NCBI lineage: Eukaryota > Metazoa > Chordata > Amphibia > Anura > Ranidae > Lithobates > Lithobates clamitans. The sequence goes on along the minus strand of JBBGZY010001841.1, from coordinate 1,848,850 downwards.
GTACCTGCCACTGAGGAACCGCACATTCCACAAACTCACGGAAGGGGGCAGAGTCTACCAACTGAAAAGGCAGCAGTTGAAGTGCTAGCAATTTTGCCAAGCTAGCATTCAACCGCTGGGCAAGTGGATGGCTGGGAGCAAACTTCTTTCAGCGGTGCAGCAGCTGGGGCAGGGAAATTTGCCTGGTACAATCTGTACCAAAAGCAGATTGCCCACAAGTACTTGGCTGTGACACACCTAATTCTACACCTTCATTCCTCTCAGTGCAGGTCTCAGAGAGGACTGAAGGTATAGTGGGGTTGGAGATCTCAGCTGATGAGGAGCAAGGAGAGGTCCTCTTTGTTCTTTGGTGTGGGTCTTTTAGGTACGCTTGCCAACGAACTGCATGGCAGGTCAACATATGTCTGGTCAAGCATGTGGTACCCAAGCGGGAGATGTTTTGGCCACGCGAGATACGCTTGAGACATATGTTGCAAATAGCAGCGGTGCAATCTGATGCACTCGTCTCAAAAAAGGCCCACACCAAAGAACTTTTTGAATAATGCACAGAGACTGCAGAACCCTGCACATGTGGAGCTTTGGGGTGTGATGCAGTCAGTGTGCTGCCCTTAGGCTAGCCCCTGAAGGGCATCCTGCCTCGTTGGTGATGTGCCGCCTCCTCCTTCTCTCTCCTATCAGGCACCCACGTTGAGTCAGTGACCTCATCATCCCCTCCCTCCTCATCACTGGAGCAAACCTGGCAGTATGCTGCAGCAGGGGGAGCATGACTGCCAGATTGCTGTCCTTCTTGGGCACCCCCTATGTCCGTGCTCATGTTACTGCCTTCATCGAGCTCAGTATCATCATCAGAGCCTTTCAAATGCTGGGCATCCTCCTGGAGCATGTACCCAACACTGTGGTCAAACAGTTCGAGGGACTCCTCAGGAGAAAATGGTGGGGCTAGGGAAGGAGTCACTGATGACATTGAGCCGATGGAAGAGGCTGCTGCTTTGCCAGACAAAGTACCCTGAGAATGGCTGAGAGAGGATGAGGAGGATGAGGACGGCTTGGTCATCCACTCGACCAAGTCTTCTGCATGTTATGGCTCAACACGGCCAGTTGCCGAAAAAAAGGCCAAGCGCGTCCCACGGCCACGTGCTGATGAGGATGCACCGTCTCCACGACCAGCACTAGACACAGAGCCTGCTTGCCCTCTTTTATTGGCTTGTGACTGTCTGCCTCTCCTTCTTGGCCTTCCAGACATACTAATGGCCTGTAGCTGCACTAAGCTGGGATATATATATATATATATATATATATATATGAACACTGTGCAGAGCTCGCAAAAAACTAACTTGTAGCTTTTTTAGCTGCCTGCGGTAGTGATAGGATCAGGAAAACACCACCAACCTTCTACAGGTGGCTTTAGCTGAACACTGTGCAGAGCTCGCAAAAAAATAACTTGTAGGTTTAGCTGAACACTGTGAGGAGGACGCACCACACTAACTTGTAGTTTTAGCTGAACACTGTGAGCAGGACGCACTACACTAACTTGTAGCTTTAGATGAACACTGTGCAGACCTCGCAAAAAAATAACTTGTAGGTTTAGCTGAACACTGTGCAGAGGTCTCACTACACTATCTTGTAGTTTTAGCTGAACACTGTGAGCAGGACGCACTGCACTAACGTGTAGCTTTAGATGAACACTGTGCAGAGGTCTCACTACATTAACTTGTAGTTTTAGCTGAACACTGTAAGCAGGATGCACTGCACTAACTTGTAGCTTTAGATGAACACTGTGCAGAGGTCTCACTATACTAACTTGTAGTTTTAGCTGAACACTGTGAGCAGGACGCACTGCACTAACTTGTAGCTTTAGATGAACACTGCAGAGCTCGCAAAAAAATAACTTGTAGGTTTAGCTGAACACTGTGAGGAGGACGCACCACACTAACTTGTAGTTTGAGCTGAACACTGTGAGCAGGACGCACTGCACTAACTTGTAGCTTTAGATGAACACTGTGAGCAGGACGCACTGCACTAACTTGTAGCTTTAGATGAACACTGTGCAAAGGTCTCACTACACTAACTTGTAGTTTTAGCTGAACACTGTGAGCAGGACGCACTGCACTAACTTGTAGCTTTAGATGAACACTGTGCAGAGGTCTCACTACACTAACTTGTAGGTTTAGCTGAACACTGTGAGGAGGACGCACCACAATAACTTGTAGTTTTAGCTGAACACTGTAAGCAGGACACACTACACTAACTTGTAGCTTCAGATGAACACTGTGTAGAGCTCACAAAAAAAAACCTTGTAGGTTTAGCTGAACACTGTGAGGAGGACGCACCACACTAATCTGTAGTTTTAGCTGAACACTGTGAGCAGGACGCACTGCACTAACTTGTAGCTTTAGATGAACACTGTGAGCAGGACGCACTGCACTAACTTGTAGCTTTAGATGAACACTGTGCAGAGGTCTCACTACACTAACTTGTAGTTTTAGCTGAACACTGTGAGCAGGACGCACTGCACTAACTTGTAGCTTTAGATGAACACTGTGCAGAGGTCTCACTACACTAACTTGTAGTTTTAGCTGAACACTGTGAGCAGGACGCACTGCACTAACTTGTAGCTTTAGATGAACACTGTGCAGAGGTCTCACTACACTAACTTGTAGTTTTAGCTGAACACTGTGAGCAGGATGCACTGCACTAACTTGTAGCTTTAGATGAACACTGTGAGGAGGACGCACCACACTAAGTTGTAGTTTTAGCTGAACACTGTGAGCAGGACGCACTGCACTAACTTGTAGCTTTAGATGAACACTGTGAGCAGGACGCACTACACTAACTGGTAGCTTTAGATGAACACTGTGTAGAGCTCACAAAAAAAACCTTGTAGGTTTAGCTGAACACTGTGAGGAGGACGCACCACACTAAGTTGTAGTTTTAGCTGAACACTGTGAGCAGGACGCACTGCACTAACTTGTAGCTTTAGATGAACACTGTGAGCAGGATGCACTGCACTAACTTGTAGCTTTAGATGAACACTGTGCAGAGGTCTCACTACACTAACTTGTAGTTTTAGCTGAACACTGTGAGCAGGACGCACTGCACTAACTTGTAGCTTTAGATGAACACTGTGAGCAGGACGCACTGCACTAACTTGTAGCTTTAGATGAACACTGTGCAGAGGTCTCACTACACTAACTTGTAGTTTTAGCTAAACACTGTGAGCAGGATGCACTGCACTAACTTGTAGCTTTAGATGAACACTGTGCAGAGGTCTCACTACACTAACTTGTAGGTTTAGCTGAACACTGTGAGGAGGACGCACCACAATAACTTGTAGTTTTAGCTGAACACTGTAAGCAGGACGCAATACACTAACTTGTAGCTTTAGATGAACACTGTGTAGAGCTCACAAAAAAAACCTTGTAGGTTTAGCTGAACACTGTGAGGAGGACGCACCACACTAACTTGTAGTTTTTGCTGAACACTGTGAGCAGGACGCACTGCACTAACTTGTAGCTTTAGATGAACACTGTGAGCAGGACGCACTGCACTAACTTGTAGCTTTAGATGAACACTGTGCAGAGGTCTCACTACACTAACTTGTAGTTTTAGCTGAACATTGTGAGCAGGACGCACTGCACTAACTTGTAGCTTTAGATGAACACTGTGCAGAGGTCTCACTACACTAACTTGTAGCTTTAGATGAACACTGTAAGCTGGATGCACTGCACTAACTTGTAGCTTTAGATGAACACTGTGCAGAGGTCTCACTATACAAACTTGTAGTTTTAGCTGAACACTGTGAGCAGGACGCACTGCACTAACTTGTAGCTTTAGATGAACACTTTGCAGAGGTCTCACTACACTAACTTGTAGGTTTAGCTGAGCACTTTGAGGAGGACGCACCACAATAACTTGTAGTTTTAGCTGAACACTGTAAGCAGGACGCACTACACTAACTTGTAGCTTTAGATGAACACTGTGTAGAGCTCACAAAAAAAAAACCTTGTAGGTTTAGCTGAACACTGTGAGGAGGACGCACCACACTAAGTTGTAGTTTTAGCTGAACACTGTGAGCAGGACGCACTGCACTAACTTGTAGCTTTAGATGAACACTGTGAGCAGGATGCACTGCACTAACTTGTAGCTTTAGATGAACACTGTGCAGAGGTCTCACTACACTAACTTGTAGTTTTAGCTGAACACTGTGAGCAGGACGCACTGCACTAACTTGTAGCTTTAGATGAACACTGTGAGCAGGACGCACTGCACTAACTTGTAGCTTTAGATGAACACTGTGCAGAGGTCTCACTACACTAACTTGTAGTTTTAGCTAAACACTGTGAGCAGGATGCACTGCACTAACTTGTAGCTTTAGATGAACACTGTGCAGAGGTCTCACTACACTAACTTGTAGGTTTAGCTGAACACTGTGAGGAGGACGCACCACAATAACTTGTAGTTTTAGCTGAACACTGTAAGCAGGACGCAATACACTAACTTGTAGCTTTAGATGAACACTGTGTAGAGCTCACAAAAAAAACCTTGTAGGTTTAGCTGAACACTGTGAGGAGGACGCACCACACTAACTTGTAGTTTTTGCTGAACACTGTGAGCAGGACGCACTGCACTAACTTGTAGCTTTAGATGAACACTGTGAGCAGGACGCACTGCACTAACTTGTAGCTTTAGATGAACACTGTGCAGAGGTCTCACTACACTAACTTGTAGTTTTAGCTGAACATTGTGAGCAGGACGCACTGCACTAACTTGTAGCTTTAGATGAACACTGTGCAGAGGTCTCACTACACTAACTTGTAGCTTTAGATGAACACTGTAAGCTGGATGCACTGCACTAACTTGTAGCTTTAGATGAACACTGTGCAGAGGTCTCACTATACAAACTTGTAGTTTTAGCTGAACACTGTGAGCAGGACGCACTGCACTAACTTGTAGCTTTAGATGAACACTTTGCAGAGGTCTCACTACACTAACTTGTAGGTTTAGCTGAGCACTTTGAGGAGGACGCACCACAATAACTTGTAGTTTTAGCTGAACACTGTAAGCAGGACGCACTACACTAACTTGTAGCTTTAGATGAACACTGTGTAGAGCTCACAAAAAAAAAACCTTGTAGGTTTAGCTGAACACTGTGAGGAGGACGCACCACACTAAGTTGTAGTTTTAGCTGAACACTGTGAGCAGGACGCACTGCACTAACTTGTAGCTTTAGATGAACACTGTGAGCAGGATGCACTGCACTAACTTGTAGCTTTAGATGAACACTGTGCAGAGGTCTCACTACACTAACTTGTAGTTTTAGCTGAACACTGTGAGCAGGACGCACTGCACTAACTTGTAGCTTTAGATGAACACTGTGAGCAGGACGCACTGCACTAACTTGTAGCTTTAGATGAACACTGTGCAGAGGTCTCACTACACTAACTTGTAGTTTTAGCTAAACACTGTGAGCAGGATGCACTGCACTAACTTGTAGCTTTAGATGAACACTGTGCAGAGGTCTCACTACACTAACTTGTAGGTTTAGCTGAACACTGTGAGGAGGACGCACCACAATAACTTGTAGTTTTAGCTGAACACTGTAAGCAGGACGCACTACACTAACTTGTAGCTTTAGATGAACACTGTGTAGAGCTCACAAAAAAAACCTTGTAGGTTTAGCTGAACACTGTGAGGAGGACGCACCACACTAACTTGTAGTTTTAGCTGAACACTGTGAGCAGGACGCACTGCACTAACTTGTAGCTTTAGATGAACACTGTGAGCAGGACGCACTGCACTAACTTGTAGCTTTAGATGAACACTGTGCAGAGGTCTCAGTTCACTAACTTGTAGTTTTAGCTGAACATTGTGAGCAGGACGCACTGCACTAACTTGTAGCTTTAGATGAACACTGTGCAGAGGTCTCACTACACTAACTTGTAGCTTTAGATGAACACTGTAAGCTGGATGCACTGCACTAACTTGTAGCTTTAGATGAACACTGTGCAGAGGTCTCACTATACAAACTTGTAGTTTTAGCTTAACACTGTGAGCAGGACGCACTGCACTAACTTGTAGCTTTAGATGAACACTGTGCAGAGCTCGCAAAAATAAACCTTGTAGGTTTAGCTGAACACTGTGAGGAGGACGCACCACACTAATCTGTAGTTTTAGCTGAACACTGTGAGCAGGACGCACTGCACTAACTTGTAGCTTTAGATGAACACTGTGAGCAGGACGCACTGCACTAACTTGTAGCTTTAGATGAACACTGTGCAGAGGTCTCACTACACTAACTTGTAGTTTTAGCTGAACACTGTGAGCAGGACGCACTGCACTAACTTGTAGCTTTAGATGAACACTGTGCAGAGGTCTCACTACACTAACTTGTAGTTTTAGCTGAACACTGTGAGCAGGACGCACTGCACTAACTTGTAGCTTTAGATGAACACTGTGCAGAGGTCTCACTACACTAACTTGTACTTTTATCTGAACACTGTGAGCAGGATGCACTGCACTAACTTGTAGCTTTAGATGAACACTGTGAGGAGGACGCACCACACTAAGTTGTAGTTTTAGCTGAACACTGTGAGCAGGACGCACTGCACTAACTTGTAGCTTTAGATGAACACTGTGAGCAGGACGCACTACACTAACTTGTAGCTTTAGATGAACACTGTGTAGAGCTCACAAAAAAAAAACCTTGTAGGTTTAGCTGAACACTGTGAGGAGGACGCACCACACTAAGTTGTAGTTTTAGCTGAACACTGTGAGCAGGACGCACTGCACTAACTTGTAGCTTTAGATGAACACTGTGAGCAGGATGCACTGCACTAACTTGTAGCTTTAGATGAACACTGTGCAGAGGTCCCACTACACTAACTTGTAGTTTTAGCTGAACACTGTGAGCAGGACGCACTGCACTAACTTGTAGCTTTAGATGAACACTGTGAGCAGGACGCACTGCACTAACTTGTAGCTTTAGATGAACACTGTGCAGAGGTCTCACTACACTAACTTGTAGTTTTAGCTAAACACTGTGAGCAGGATGCACTGCACTAACTTGTAGCTTTAGATGAACACTGTGCAGAGGTCTCACTACACTAACTTGTAGGTTTAGCTGAACACTGTGAGGAGGACGCACCACAATAACTTGTAGTTTTAGCTGAACACTGTAAGCAGGACGCACTACACTAACTTGTAGCTTTAGATGAACACTGTGTAGAGCTCACAAAAAAAACCTTGTAGGTTTAGCTGAACACTGTGAGGAGGACGCACCACACTAACTTGTAGTTTTTGCTGAACACTGTGAGCAGGACGCACTGCACTAACTTGTAGCTTTAGATGAACACTGTGAGCAGGACGCACTGCACTAACTTGTAGCTTTAGATGAACACTGTGCAGAGGTCTCACTACACTAACTTGTAGTTTTAGCTGAACATTGTGAGCAGGACGCACTGCACTAACTTGTAGCTTTAGATGAACACTGTGCAGAGGTCTCACTACACTAACTTGTAGCTTTAGATGAACACTGTAAGCTGGATGCACTGCACTAACTTGTAGCTTTAGATGAACACTGTGCAGAGGTCTCACTATACAAACTTGTAGTTTTAGCTGAACACTGTGAGCAGGACGCACTGCACTAACTTGTAGCTTTAGATGAACACTTTGCAGAGGTCTCACTACACTAACTTGTAGGTTTAGCTGAGCACTTTGAGGAGGACGCACCACAATAACTTGTAGTTTTAGCTGAACACTGTAAGCAGGACGCACTACACTAACTTGTAGCTTTAGATGAACACTGTGTAGAGCTCACAAAAAAAAAACCTTGTAGGTTTAGCTGAACACTGTGAGGAGGACGCACCACACTAAGTTGTAGTTTTAGCTGAACACTGTGAGCAGGACGCACTGCACTAACTTGTAGCTTTAGATGAACACTGTGAGCAGGATGCACTGCACTAACTTGTAGCTTTAGATGAACACTGTGCAGAGGTCTCACTACACTAACTTGTAGTTTTAGCTGAACACTGTGAGCAGGACGCACTGCACTAACTTGTAGCTTTAGATGAACACTGTGAGCAGGACGCACTGCACTAACTTGTAGCTTTAGATGAACACTGTGCAGAGGTCTCACTACACTAACTTGTAGTTTTAGCTAAACACTGTGAGCAGGATGCACTGCACTAACTTGTAGCTTTAGATGAACACTGTGCAGAGGTCTCACTACACTAACTTGTAGGTTTAGCTGAACACTGTGAGGAGGACGCACCACAATAACTTGTAGTTTTAGCTGAACACTGTAAGCAGGACGCACTACACTAACTTGTAGCTTTAGATGAACACTGTGTAGAGCTCACAAAAAAAACCTTGTAGGTTTAGCTGAACACTGTGAGGAGGACGCACCACACTAACTTGTAGTTTTAGCTGAACACTGTGAGCAGGACGCACTGCACTAACTTGTAGCTTTAGATGAACACTGTGAGCAGGACGCACTGCACTAACTTGTAGCTTTAGATGAACACTGTGCAGAGGTCTCACTACACTAACTTGTAGTTTTAGCTGAACATTGTGAGCAGGACGCACTGCACTAACTTGTAGCTTTAGATGAACTCTGTGCAGAGGTCTCACTACACTAACTTGTAGCTTTAGATGAACACTGTAAGCTGGATGCACTGCACTAACTTGTAGCTTTAGATGAACACTGTGCAGAGGTCTCACTATACAAACTTGTAGTTTTAGCTGAACACTGTGAGCAGGACGCACTGCACTAACTTGTAGCTTTAGATGAACACTGTGCAGAGCTCGCAAAAAAAAAACCTTGTAGGTTTAGCTGAACACTGTGAGGAGGACGCACCACACTAATCTGTAGTTTTAGCTGAACACTGTGAGCAGGACGCACTGCACTAACTTGTAGCTTTAGATGAACACTGTGAGCAGGACGCACTGCACTAACTTGTAGCTTTAGATGAACACTGTGCAGAGGTCTCACTACACTAACTTGTAGTTTTAGCTGAACACTGTGAGCAGGACGCACTGCACTAACTTGTAGCTTTAGATGAACACTGTGCAGAGGTCTCACTACACTAACTTGTAGTTTTAGCTGAACACTGTGAGCAGGACGCACTGCACTAACTTGTAGCCTTAGATGAACACTGTGCAGAGGTCTCACTACACTAACTTGTAGTTTTAGCTAAACACTGTGAGCAGGATGCACTGCACTAACTTGTAGCTTTAGATGAACACTGTGCAGAGGTCTCACTACACTAACTTGTAGGTTTAGCTGAACACTGTGAGGAGGACGCACCACAATAACTTGTAGTTTTAGCTGAACACTGTAAGCAGGACACACTACACTAACTTGTAGCTTTAGATGAACACTGTGTAGAGCTCACAAAAAAAACCTTGTAGGTTTAGCTGAACACTGTGAGGAGGACGCACCACACTAACTTGTAGTTTTAGCTGAACACTGTGAGCAGGACGCACTGCACTAACTTGTAGCTTTAGATGAACACTGTGAGCAGGACGCACTGCACTAACTTGTAGCTTTAGATGAACACTGTGCAGAGGTCTCACTACACTAACTTGTAGTTTTAGCTGAACATTGTGAGCAGGACGCACTGCACTAACTTGTAGCTTTAGATGAACACTGTGCAGAGGTCTCACTACACTAACTTGTAGCTTTAGATGAACACTGTAAGCTGGATGCACTGCACTAACTTGTAGCTTTAGATGAACACTGTGCAGAGGTCTCACTATACAAACTTGTAGTTTTAGCTGAACACTGTGAGCAGGACGCACTGCACTAACTTGTAGCTTTAGATGAACACTGTGCAGAGCTCGCAAAAAAAAACCTTGTAGGTTTAGCTGAACACTGTGAGGAGGACGCACCACACTAATCTGTAGTTTTAGCTGAACACTGTGAGCAGGACGCACTGCACTAACTTGTAGCTTTAGATGAACACTGTGAGCAGGACGCACTGCACTAACTTGTAGCTTTAGATGAACACTGTGCAGAGGTCTCACTACACTAACTTGTAGTTTTAGCTGAACACTGTGAGCAGGACGCACTGCACTAACTTGTAGCTTTAGATGAACACTGTGCAGAGGTCTCACTACACTAACTTGTAGTTTTAGCTGAACACTGTGAGCAGGACGCACTGCACTAACTTGTAGCTTTAGATGAACACTGTGCAGAGGTCTCACTACACTAACTTGTAGTTTTAGCTGAACACTGTGAGCAGGATGCACTGCACTAACTTGTAGCTTTAGATGAACACTTTGCAGAGGTCTCACTACACTAACTTGTAGGTTTAGCTGAGCACTTTGAGGAGGACGCACCACAATAACTTGTAGTTTTAGCTGAACACTGTAAGCAGGACGCACTACACTAACTTGTAGCTTTAGATGAACACTGTGTAGAGCTCACAAAAAAAAAACCTTGTAGGTTTAGCTGAACACTGTGAGGAGGACGCACCACACTAAGTTGTAGTTTTAGCTGAACACTGTGAGCAGGACGCACTGCACTAACTTGTAGCTTTAGATGAACACTGTGAGCAGGATGCACTGCACTAACTTGTAGCTTTAGATGAACACTGTGCAGAGGTCTCACTACACTAACTTGTAGTTTTAGCTGAACACTGTGAGCAGGACGCACTGCACTAACTTGTAGCTTTAGATGAACACTGTGAGCAGGACGCACTGCACTAACTTGTAGCTTTAGATGAACACTGTGCAGAGGTCTCACTACACTAACTTGTAGTTTTAGCTAAACACTGTGAGCAGGATGCACTGCACTAACTTGTAGCTTTAGATGAACACTGTGCAGAGGTCTCACTACACTAACTTGTAGGTTTAGCTGAACACTGTGAGGAGGACGCACCACAATAACTTGTAGTTTTAGCTGAACACTGTGAGCAGGACGCACTACACTAACTTGTAGCTTTAGATGAACACTGTGTAGAGCTCACAAAAAAAACCTTGTAGGTTTAGCTGAACACTGTGAGGAGGACGCACCACACTAACTTGTAGTTTTAGCTGAACACTGTGAGCAGGACGCACTGCACTAACTTGTAGCTTTAGATGAACACTGTGAGCAGGACGCACTGCACTAACTTGTAGCTTTAGATGAACACTGTGCAGAGGTCTCAGTTCACTAACTTGTAGTTTTAGCTGAACATTGTGAGCAGGACGCACTGCACTAACTTGTAGCTTTAGATGAACTCTGTGCAGAGGTCTCACTACACTAACTTGTAGCTTTAGATGAACACTGTAAGCTGGATGCACTGCACTAACTTGTAGCTTTAGATGAACACTGTGCAGAGGTCTCACTATACAAACTTGTAGTTTTAGCTGAACACTGTGAGCAGGACGCACTGCACTAACTTGTAGCTTTAGATGAACACTGTGCAGAGCTCGCAAAAAAAAACCTTGTAGGTTTAGCTGAACACTGTGAGGAGGACGCACCACACTAATCTGTAGTTTTAGCTGAACACTGTGAGCAGGACGCACTGCACTAACTTGTAGCTTTAGATGAACACTGTGAGCAGGACGCACTGCACTAACTTGTAGCTTTAGATGAACACTGTGCAGAGGTCTCACTACACTAACTTGTAGTTTTAGCTGAACACTGTGAGCAGGACGCACTGCACTAACTTGTAGCTTTAGATGAACACTGTGCAGAGGTCTCACTACACTAACTTGTAGTTTTAGCTGAACACTGTGAGCAGGACGCACTGCACTAACTTGTAGCTTTAGATGAACACTGTGCAGAGGTCTCACTACACTAACTTGTAGTTTTAGCTGAACACTGTGAGCAGGATGCACTGCACTAACTTGTAGCTTTAGATGAACACTTTGCAGAGGTCTCACTACACTAACTTGTAGGTTTAGCTGAGCACTTTGAGGAGGACGCACCACAATAACTTGTAGTTTTAGCTGAACACTGTAAGCAGGACGCACTACACTAACTTGTAGCTTTAGATGAACACTGTGTAGAGCTCACAAAAAAAAACCTTGTAGGTTTAGCTGAACACTGTGAGGAGGACGCACCACACTAAGTTGTAGTTTTAGCTGAACACTGTGAGCAGGACGCACTGCACTAACTTGTAGCTTTAGATGAACACTGTGAGCAGGATGCACTGCACTAACTTGTAGCTTTAGATGAACACTGTGCAGAGGTCTCACTACACTAACTTGTAGTTTTAGCTGAACACTGTGAGCAGGACGCACTGCACTAACTTGTAGCTTTAGATGAACACTGTGAGCAGGACGCACTGCACTAACTTGTAGCTTTAGATGAACACTGTGCAGAGGTCTCACTACACTAACTTGTAGTTTTAGCTAAACACTGTGAGCAGGATGCACTGCACTAACTTGTAGCTTTAGATGAACACTGTGCAGAGGTCTCACTACACTAACTTGTAGGTTTAGCTGAACACTGTGAGGAGGACGCACCACAATAACTTGTAGTTTTAGCTGAACACTGTGAGCAGGACGCACTACACTAACTTGTAGCTTTAGATGAACACTGTGTAGAGCTCACAAAAAAAAACCTTGTAGGTTTAGCTGAACACTGTGAGGAGGACGCACCACACTAACTTGTAGTTTTAGCTGAACACTGTGAGCAGGACGCACTGCACTAACTTGTAGCTTTAGATGAACACTGTGAGCAGGACGCACTGCACTAACTTGTAGCTTTAGATGAACACTGTGCAGAGGTCTCACTACACTAACTTGTAGTTTTAGCTGAACATTGTGAGCAGGACGCACTGCACTAACTTGTAGCTTTAGATGAACACTGTGCAGAGGTCTCACTACACTAACTTGTAGCTTTAGATGAACACTGTAAGCTGGATGCACTGCACTAACTTGTAGCTTTAGATGAACACTGTGCAGAGGTCTCACTATACTAACTTGTAGTTTTAGCTGAACACTGTGAGCAGGACGCACTGCACTAACTTGTAGCTTTAGATGAACACTGTGCAGAGCTCGCAAAAAAATAACTTGTAGGTTTAGCTGAACACTGTGAGGAGGACGCACCACACTAACTTGTAGTTTTAGCTGAACACTGTGAGCAGCTCGCACTGCACTAACTTGTAGCTTTAGATGAACACTGTGAGCAGGACGCACTGCACTAACTTGTAGCTTTAGATGAACACTGTGCAGAGGTCTCACTACACCAACTTGTAGTTTTAGCTGAACACTGTGAGCATGACGCACTGCACTAACTTGTAGCTTTAGATGAACACTGTGCAGATGTCTCACCACACTAACTTGTAGGTTTAGCTGAACACTGTGAGGAGGACGCACCACACTAACTTGTAGTTTTAGCTGAACACTGTGAGCAGGACGCACTACACTAACTTGTAGCTTTAGATGAACACTGTGCAGAGCTCGCAAAAAAATAACTTGTAGGTTTAGCTGAACACTGTGAGGAGGACGCATCACACTAACTTGTAGTTTTAGTTGAACACGGTGAGCAGGACGCACTGCACTAACTTGTAGCTTTAGATGAACACTGTGAGCAGGACGCACTGCACTAACTTGTAGCTTTAGATGAACACTGTGCACAGGTCTCACTACACTAACTTGTAGGTTTAGCTGAACACTGTGAGGAGGACGCACCACACTAACTTGTAGTTTTAGCTGAACACTGTGAGCAGGACGCACTGCACTAACTTGTAGCTTTAGATGAACACTGTGCAGAGGTCTCACTACACTAACTTGTAGCTTTAGATGAACACTGTAAGCTGGATGCACTGCACTAACTTGTAGCTTTAGATGAACACTGTGCAGAGGTCTCACTATACTAACTTGTAGTTTTAGCTGAACACTGTGAGCAGGACGCACTGCACTAACTTGTAGCTTTAGATGAACACTGTGCAGAGCTCGCAAAAAAATAACTTGGAAGTTTAGCTGAACACTGTGAGGAGGACGCACCACACTAACTTGTAGTTTTAGCTGAACACTGTGAGCAGCTCGCACTGCACTAACTTGTAGCTTTAGATGAACACTGTGAGCAGGACGCACTGCACTAACTTGTAGCTTTAGATGAACACTGTGCAGAGGTCTCACTACACCAACTTGTAGTTTTAGCTGAACACTGTGAGCATGACGCACTGCACTAACTTGTAGCTTTAGATGAACACTGTGCAGATGTCTCACCACACTAACTTGTAGGTTTAGCTGAACACTGTGAGGAGGACGCACCACACTAACTTGTAGTTTTAGCTGAACACTGTGAGCAGGACGCACTACACTAACTTGTAGCTTTAGATGAACACTGTGCAGAGCTCGCAAAAAAATAACTTGTAGGTTTAGCTGAACACTGTGAGGAGGACGCATCACACTAACTTGTAGTTTTAGTTGAACACGGTGAGCAGGACGCACTGCACTAACTTGTAGCTTTAGATGAACACTGTGAGCAGGACGCACTGCACTAACTTGTAGCTTTAGATGAACACTGTGCACAGGTCTCACTACACTAACTTGTAGGTTTAGCTGAACACTGTGAGGAGGACGCACCACACTAACTTGTAGTTTTAGCTGAACACTGTGAGCAGGACGCACTGCACTAATTTGTAGCTTTAGATGAACACTGTGCAGAGGTCTCACTACACTGACTTGTAGTTTTAGCTGAACACTGTGAGCAGGACGCACTGCACTAACTTGTAGCTTTAGATGAACACTGTGCAGAGGTCTCACTACACTAACTTGTAGCTTTAGCTGAACACTGTGAGCAGGACGCACTGCACTAACTTGTAGCTTTAGATGAACACTGTGCAGAGGTCTCACTACACTAACTTGTAGTTTTAGCTGAACACTGTGAGCAGGACGCACTGAACTAACTTGTAGCTTTAGATGAACACTGTGTAGAGGTCTCACTACACTAACTTGTAGTTTTAGCTGAACACTGTGAGCAGGACGCACTGAACTAACTTGTAGCTTTAGATGAACACTGTGTAGAGGTCTCACTACACTAACTTGTAGTTTTAGCTGAACACTGTGAGCAGGACGCACTGCACTAACTGTAAATAGTCCAGCTGCCTGACTGTGGTACTAATAGGATCAAAAGAACACCAGCAATTTTCTTCAGGTAGCTGTAAATACTGTAACAAGACAAGCCTGCCTGTCAGTAAGAAGATAACAGGAACGGATCTAGCTAAACTGAATGCAGTGTATATATATATATGCAACACCTGGGATGCATATATATATACACAATACACTGTAAGTGCAGCTAACTCACTGATTGTCCTGCCTAATCTATCTAACTCAAATGAAATGACACTGTCTCTCTGTCTATCTATCTCTTTTTCAACGCCGGAACACACACTACACAGGGCCACCGTGCAGACGGCCTTACATAGTGTGGGGCGTGTTCTAAACCCCCTGAGCCCTAATTGGCCAAAGCCACCCTGGCTTTGGCCAATTACAGCTCTCTCTACCGACGGCGCTGTGATTGGCCAAGCATGCTGGTCATAGTGCATGCTTGGCCAATCATCAGCCAGCAATGCACTGCGATGCCGCAGTGAATTATGGGCCGTGACTCGCCACACGAATTTGGCGCGAATGGCCCATAACGTTCGGAATTCGGCGAATGGGCGAACAGACGATGTTCGACTCGAACACGAAGCTCATCCCTATTAACTAGTGTAGCTGGTGGTAACCCAAAAATGGAGCTCTTGAAAGCCCAGATGGTCCAACTAATAAAATGATGACTCTACTGGCGATCAAGATTATCATATGACCTGGCGAGAGTGTTCTAGGGCCCAACAAGTCTTTAAACTCTACGGCTGTTTCAGGTTGAAAAAACAGTTTCTGATTTAGTAGGGGAGGGGGGGATGAGATTCCTGTAGAAAGGTTAAACCCTCAGAACGCCCCACTCTGACCTGAGTGTAAAGAAAGAACAAAAGCTCAGCTTCTGAGATGGAGATTGGGTGATTTTGATGTGGGGAGTGCAAAAAGTACCCAGCACCAAATTTGTCTGCAGGATAAGAAGCTATTCTGAGAAAGAGCCTGACAGATTCCACTGGGTGACCTGGAAGATCTCTGTGAGCAACAGGCAATTGAAGAGGATCGGCTTCATTCAGGAGTCACAGAGCCCTTATGCCTCCCCCATAGTTGTGAGGTGGTGTAGAAGAATGGTTCTCCAGGGATGTGTATCTACTACTGCACACTCAACAGGAGAACGATCACCAGCCAGTATGCCACACCTTGCATAGAAGATGCCCTACAATGTCTGTTGGGTGCAAAATGGTTCTGTCTACTAGACCTGAAGAGCGTGTACGCCCAGATCCCCATGCATCCAGAAAATAGAGAGAAGATGGCCTTCATCTATCCGCAAGTGTTCTTCAAATTCAGCAGAATGCCCCAAGGTCTGTCAGGAACTCCAGTGACTCTCTAGAGATTGATGGAGAAGACAGTTGGGACATGAATCTGATTGAAGCACTGGTGTATTTAAACAATATCATTGTCTTCAGCATAACCCTTGAAGTGCATGAAGAGCAACTCGAGGAAGCCCTGAAGAGACTTATGATGAGAGGTTGAAGTTGTCCTTATAGAAATGTTAGTTCTACCAACCTTCTGTCATTTACCTCAGAGATGTTGTGTCAGGTGATGGAGTGGCCACTGACCCCATGTAACTGGGGTAAGCTGTCACCTCCTAGCCAGGACTTACCAATGTGAGGACACTTAGGTCTTTTATCATACTATGGAAGATTAATCGAGAGATTCACTAAGATAACTTGGCCCCTCAATGAGTTATTGATGGGTGAGGATGAGGATGAAGGCATACAAACTAACAGGAGGGCTTAAGAAGTCTCAGGAGTCATCCAAGACCAGTAGGCTGATCAATGTGAACAAGCCTTCCATCAGCTGAAGAGGAGCCTAAGGAAAACCCATTTTCTGGCCTATGCCGATACAGCCAAACATAACGTACTACAGTACATGTCAATGCCAGTCAAGATAGGCTAGGTGGGGTGTTGTATCAAGAGCACAATGGACACCTGCGGCCTGTTGCATATGTGAGCAAAAGCCTTACCCCAGCTGAGAAAAACTATCTCTCCAACAACCTGGAATTCCTTGCCCTGAAATGGATAAACTGAAAGATTTATTGTATGGTGCAGACTTTGTGGTCAAAACTTACAATAACCCACTCACATTTATACTTACCACAGCCAAGCTGGATGTCACTGGGTGTAAGTGGTTGGCCACCATATTGGGGTTCTTCTTCAGTCTGAAGCACTGTCCAGAGACACTGGCACCCTCTCAAGGAGACCCTATGACTCAGGGCCTTCCTTTGCAGAAAAATGGACTCAACTGAGATTGGAAGGTTACAAGCCTTGAGTCAAGGAGTAGAGCATCAAACCAGAAAATTGACAGGGGCTAAAGCCCTAACCAAGCTCTCAAAGAAAGACTTAAGGAAGGACCAGATGGAGGACCCTCTCTGTGGTTTAACATTAAAAGCTCTAGAGGTTCAGTGTCCAGATCTACTGCTGACAGATTCTCTAAAAGAAGCACCTCTAGTTCACAAAGAATGGAATTGACTGAAGTTATGCAAAGGAGTGGTCTACTGAAGGGGTCCATCAGATGATCCTGAAGTTAAATGGCAACTGTTCCTGCAAGGAAAGCATAGAGAGACTGTGGCGACTGCTCTGTATTGTAGTGGGAGACCACTTCTATTGTCCCTGCATGCTGACTGAAATTAAAGGATACTGTAATTCTTGCATATGATGTATATAGAGGAAGACTTTACCCAATAGAGGCTCAAATGGGCCAAATCCAAAGTCAAAGACCAATGGAATTGGTGCGCATTAACTTAATGCATTTGAAATCTGATTCAAGTGGACAGAGAAATGTCCTGGTGGTGACCGACCACTGTGGCCAAAGTTCTGGTAGAGAAGTTCTTCATCCATTACGGCCTGCTTAAGTGTATTCATTCTTACCAAGGGAGAGACTTTGAGAGTAGAATCATTAATAGACTGTCAAAGCGGAGTTTCACTCGTTTTTTGGTTTATTTAAAGTCAGCAGCTACAAAAAACATAGCTGCTGGCTTTTAATAAACCAACACTTACCTGTCCCATGGTCCAGCGAAGTGGCCGCGCAGAGCCTTGCTTCTCTTCCCTTCTTCTCCTCGGCGCCTCCATTGATACTGTGGGCACCTGACCATGACAGCTTATGGCTTCACGGCCAAGCACGCACCGTGCATGCGTGAGTCGTGCTGCGCTCTGCTATTGGCCAGCCAATCTTCTGGGACCTGTGTTGTGTCCCAGAAGATCGCTGGCAGGGCGGGGCCGCCTAGGGCGAGAGGAGAAGTCGCATAGGCGGCCAAGAACCAGAAGGAGGAAGTAGGACAGGAAGTCCCACTAAAAAGAGGGTACACACCCCCCCAAAAAAAATTGACATGCCAAATGTGGCATGCCAGGGGGCGAGGAGTGCTTAAATTGGAGGGCCATCATGAAAAAAAAATCACCAAAAAAATTCTAAAAAAAATTTAAAAAAAACATTTGAAAAAAAAAAAAATTTAAACTTACCTAAGCCCTTGTTCCTAGGCAGTCTTATTAATCTGCCTCTTCCTTTTCCGCGGCATGTTCTGCTCCTTGGTGAGCAGCCCTGTTGTCTTCTGGGAACTGTGTGTGTTCCCAGGACACCCTGGGGCCACTTACAGAGCGCCGCACCACTCGTGTGTGCGCAGTGGAAAACTGGCAGTGAAGCCGCAAGGCTCCACTGCCTGTTTCACTTACCTAGGATGGCGGTGCTGGGACCAAAGAGCCGAGGGATGGGTTGGCCTCGGGCGGCCGACATCGCGGGCACCCAGGACAGGTAAGTACTTATTTAAAGTCAGCAGCTACAGTGTTTGTAGCTGCTGACTTTTACATTTTTTTTTTTTTTACCGCCGGAATCCCGCTTTAAGGTGGAAGTTCCACTTTTGGGTGGAAC
Organism: Lithobates clamitans; assembly: GCA_037952925.1. NCBI lineage: Eukaryota > Metazoa > Chordata > Amphibia > Anura > Ranidae > Lithobates > Lithobates clamitans. The sequence continues at coordinate 1,829,911 of JBBGZY010001841.1, read as the reverse complement.
TCCGCTTTAAACCTATTAGGCATTCAGAGGTCCAGAACAACTCCTTACCACCCACAAGGAGACCCACAGCCAGAATGATTCAACCATACCCTATTAGATATGTTTGGAACGCTCCCTAAAGCAAAGAAATAACACTGGAGGCGGCGTATTTAGGCAGTCGTACATGCCTACAACAGCACAGAGAACAGCACAGAGAACAGCACAGAGGTGGAGAGTGCAGAGAGCAGGAGTCTCCAAACTGCGGCCTGAGGGCGGATGCAATCATTTGCTAGCCTTTATTCCTTCCAATGATATTAAGCATTATTCTTCCCACTGGCACCAACAATGGGAATTATTTCTTCCACTGATACCAATGATGGGGTACTATTCCTCCCACTTATACCATGGATGGGGCACTACTCCTTCTACTACTGGCCATGTTTATTCTTACGAATGCTGGGCCTGGGACGTTTTCTACCCCCATTGGCCACATTCCGGCCCCCCTGAGGTCTGTAGGACGGTAAACTGGCTCTTTGTTTGGAAAGTCTGGAGATCCCTGCCATAGAGGATATTTATGTGGACCATTTAGGGAAGAGTCTGAAAATGGCATACGAAAAAAGTGTACTCACTTTTGTTGCCAGCGATTTAGACATTAACGGCTGTGTGCTGAGTTATTTTGAGGGGACAGCAAATGTACACTGTTATACAAGCTGTACACTCACTACTTTACATTGTAGCAAAGTGTAATTTTTTCAGTGTTGTCACATGAAAAGACATAATAAAATATTTACAAAAATGTGAGGGGTGTGCTCACTTTTGTGAGCTACTGTATATAGACAGGCAAGAGATTAGGTTGGACACATTAAACTACAAGAAATCTGAGAATGCATTCTATATGTTACCCTGAGGTATATAGGCAGGTATATATCCTGGCAGCAAGGGAGGAACCTTCTTCCCCATATTCTCTGCACAAAGCTCTTCAGTGACAGTAGGCACAGTAAAGGCACATAAAGCGGTTTCTGAACACATACAGTGCCTTGCAAAAGTGTTCACCCCCTTGGCTTTTTACCTATTTTGTAACATTACAGCCTTTAGTTCAATGTTTTTTTTTAATCTGAATTATATGTGATGGATCAGAACACAATATTCTAAGTTGGTGAAGTAAAATTAGAAAAAATATTTACATAAAACTATTTTTCAGAAATAAAAAACTGATAATTGGCATGTGCTTATGTATTCACCCCCTTTGTTATGAAGGCCATAAAAAGCTCTGGTGCAACCAATCACCTTCAGAAGTCACATAATTATTGAAATGATGTCCACCTGTGTGCAATCTAATGCCCCGTACACACGGTCGGACTTTGTTCGGACATTCCGACAACAAAATCCTCAGATTTTTTCCGACGGATGTTGGCTCAAACTTGTTTTGCCTACACACGGTCGCACAAAGTTGTTTCCGATCGCCAAGAACGCGGTGACGTCAAGCACGTACGACGAGACTAGAAAAGGCCAGTTCAGAACCAAGCGAGGCACCCTTTGGGCTCCTTTTGCTAATCTCGTGTTAGTAAAAGTTTGGTGAGAGACGATTCGCGCTTTTTCAGACTCGTGGCTTTCAGATCGTTTTCTGCCGTTCAGTTTGTGCTTGTGGGTTTGTATTTGCTCTTCAGTGCGTGCAGTCAGTTCGTATCGGAGTTTTCTGTGCGATCTTGTCCGCTCGTTGCTGTTTTTCAGGTCGCTCTTCACAGGCCTTGCTGTTCTTCAGTGCGTTCTGTTACTTCGTTCTGAGCAGCCGACCGTTTTCTAGCCATGTTTCGTATGCGTACTCCTCGTACAGTTCGTGCTGTGCGGGGGCTTGGTGTTGGGGTCCTGACCTTGACACAAGTCCAGTCCATGAACAGGGTGGGGAGGAGTTCATGGAGCAAGAATTGGTTGCTTCAGCGTGACCAGTTCTGTCATATGCCTTTGCTCCGTGAGATCCGTGAGAATAATCCTGGTGATTTCAGGAATTTTCTCAGGATGACGGACCCCGTATTTCACCGTTTGTTGGCTTCGCTGACCCCCTATATTAGCAGGCAGGATACCTGCATGAGGCAAGCCATCACTCCGGAGCAGAGGTTGGTCGCTACCTTGCGGTATTTGGCGACAGGGAGAAGCCTACAGGACCTCAAGTTCTCGACAGGCATCTCCCCCCAGGCTCTTCTTTGTGGACATTTACTGCTTGTGTTTGTTTGAGCTGACCCTGACAGAAATGTGTGGAGTCCAGAAAATGTCGTGATTGTGTAACCTTATACAAAGCACTGTTGGCTGTTATTTACTAAATGCAAAGACACTTTTCACTACAAGTGCACTTGCAACTGCACTGAAACTGCACTTGTAGTGCAAAGTGGATTTGCCCTTAGGAAATTACCCCCATTTTCTCATCAAACAACAATTACATCACCCCAAAAGTGTTGTAGCGTTGAGACAATAATCCACACATTCTTGATGAACAATCTTTTTAATACCAGCACAATCACATGTGCATTTACCAAAGGTTTTTCTGACAAACCAACAGGTTTGTTGTATAACATATTTTGTGGTGTCATTATCCAAAATCAAAATGTGCATTTTATAGAAAACAGGCCTGTGTAAAACCCACAAGAAAGACACAAATCTTGAACTTACAAAGTTCACATTTGGTAGAACTTGAAGGCAATATCAGACATGAGTATTTAGGAACTGTGTTTGATATTGCGTTCAGATGGGAGGAAATCACCCCTGGAAAAGCCAAATTTGGAAGATGCACACAAATTTCCCAATGTCAACATGTGCTATCTGCCATCACGGGGGATCAAGGGATGTGTTTTGGGGGAGAAAGCCCTTCCTCACCGCTACTTTATTATTGAGGAAGGGGTTGCACCCCCAAAACGCATCCATTGATCTCCTGTGATGGCAGATAGCACATGTTGGCACACTGTGTGCATCCTCCAAATTTGGTTTTGGGAAAAATCACAAAAACATTTCGCTCATTGTAGCAGACAAAAGAAGAAAGTGATTTTGAGGGGCTCGCCCCAAAACATCAATGATGTTTTTATATTTTGGAATAACATCATTGATGTTTTGCTTGATGTTTTCCAATTGTAAATTACACCCCATGATCTCCCCGATCAGGATCTGGGCACTTTCGGATGTGAAAGGATCTTCATCCACAACCTCACGATCACCTAAAAAGAGAGGAAACCCAAAATAAATTAGGTCTAAAAAAAATGCCGCCATCCATCTCTTATCTGAGCCTGTGGTCGCAGACACTCACCTGTTGTGGTGACTAGTTCCACCACATCTTCTTCCTCCTGCTCATCTTGTGTTGGGGGGATTTTCCCTTCTTCCAGAGGGGGGGGGGGCTCTGGTCTCCTCGGATGAGGGGTGTCCTCCGAGTCTTTTCTCCCCTATGTAAAACAAAAATGGTATAATTAGCACACAGATATTTGATGGCAGAACTAGAAATAGGAAACATTGCTTGGAAGTGGGGTACAATTGTCTATTTTAGCAGAGTTCCAACATGTAGCTTTTTTAGTGCCCTTTGTCAAGCTGCAATACTTTACCTGTTTTGTACAAGCTTCACAGATGGAGACCCCCCTATAGTATACACTGGAGCACCTGTGTGGCCCCCCTAATAAAAAGGTGTTCTGGGGTCCCACACTAGTGCTCCAGTGTCCAGATGTGAAAACAGCTGCTCAGTGTCCTCTCTTACACACAATCTAGTTTGCATTTCATTCTAGTAACAAAGCCATCTACACAACCCAATTCTTTGAAGACAAGTATAGGGCCTCAAAATGGTGGCCAAATGCATATGGGCTAAACAATGGTATTTTATAGTCCGAAAAAAAAATGTGTGATCCGAACGAATAATGTGCCCATGAACATGAAAGTTGCCATTTTAAACTGTACAACAGTTCCTAAAAGCACATGGAGCAGCACGAACGTAATAAACACAAGAACAATAGGAACACAGCACAACTACTTACTTTTTTGCAGCACTCTCCGGATCTTTCTGTACTGCTCATGTTCTCGTAATTTCAGGTCCGACCACCGCTTCCTGAGCTGATCTTTCGATCGTTGTACCCCGAATTTCCGGTGCAGACTCCTGACCACTTTCGCCATGATCTTGGCCTTTCGGACATTGTGGTTGGGGTAAGGCCCATACTTTCCATCATAGTCGGCCTTCTTCAGGATGTCCACCATTTCCAACATCTCCCCAAAGGACATATTTGAGTCCTTTAATCTCCTTCTGGATCAGGACGTTTCAGGCTCCAACCTTTCCTCCTCCTCCTCCTCCTCGTTGCTGTAATTAGCACGATCCTGCTGTCTATCCGCCATGTGCTCTTCCTCCACTGCGCCGAACAAAAAGGGGCGGGGAATAGAATAGAAAGAACGTCAGGGGCGGGCGGAGTTATACGCATGCGCAGTGTGTATAAATCGTAACACGCGTGTCTTACGTACGATCTGTGAGCGGAGGAAGGAGCATCGGAGACGCTAAACTTGGGCCTATACTGCTTCGAAATTGAAGCCTATATTGTAACAAGATTAGGGGAGTTTGGCCTGACATTAGGGTTTGTCTTGTGTTGTGTCTTGCAGAGAAAATGGATGGGTTCAACGACCACAATTTCCTGCCCCTGTTCATTGACAAATACAGGGAGCTGCCCTGTCTGTGGCAAGTGAGACACCCCCACTATAATCACAAACAGAAGAGGCAGGCAGCGCTGGAGAAACTGCTGGAGTTGGTGACGCCGGTGGTTCCCACAGCAACCATCCCTTATTTAAAAGCTAAAATTGGTGGCCTGAGGAGCACTTATCTTAGGGAGCGCAAGAAGGTCACAGATTCCCTGAGGTCCGGAGCTGCAGCAGATGACGTTTATGTCCCCAGGCTCTGGTACTATTAGAGACTGCGATTTCTGTCAGACCACACTGAAGTCAGGGAATCCCTCTCCACTCTTCCTTCCACCCTTCCTTCCATCCCAGCTGAGGCTGCCGATGTCCAACCTGGGCCTTCCAGCCAGGAAGAAGTGGAGGAGCCCAGCTGGAGTCAGGTATAGCATTATTCTACAGATTTCTGGGCAATAAAGAAATGATGTTTACTAGATGTTATTATTGATCACTAATTGCTGATTAAAAAAAGTGTTTTACATATCAATAGACAGTAGTGGGCACCCAAAATTGGGACAAGAATGCAAAATGCTGGGCTCAGAAGGATAGTCTGTTATATTTGTTAACATTGAATTTGCAGCAGTCAGGAGGTGAAAATTGTGTGTGATTGATGAAAACAATTCTAAAACTATGTCCCTTTTTCATACACAGGAAGACCTCAGCCAGGAGGAGGCTGTGGAATGTGGCAGTCAGGAGGAGGCGGGGATTAGTGGCAGCCAGGAGGAGGCGGGGCTAAGTGTCAGCCAAGAGAAGCCAGGGACAAGTCGCAGCCTGACTGAGTCTCAGGTCCCTCCCCTCCGCCTGCCATATAAAAGGGCCAGGAAGGCCACTCCCAGTCCTGTGCAGGATTCAGCGTACAGGCTGATCCAGGAGGCTTCGGCGTCCCTCAGAGCCTTCCCCAGTCCTGAAGAGGCCTTTGCCTGCATGGCTGCCACCAAATTGCAGGGCATGCAGGAGGGCCAACGCAAGATTTCTGAGGACCTGATTTATAAAGTCCTTCGTAAGGGGGAGAGTGGGGAACTGACACCCAAGACGGATGTCATTGAGATGGACCATTCTCCTCCTCCTCCTCCTCCTCCTCCTGCTGCCACAACTCCACCACCACAGCCAAAGCCTGGAAGAAAGCGTGGAAGGAAGACCTGAGAGTGATTGCCCTGGGTTCAGTCTGGTCTGACAGAAGATGCAGTCTCTCGTATGACCACAGCCTGGGGACACAGATGTCATCTGCTGCTTTCCGGATCTCTGGGACTTCTGGACCAGACTGCCCTCCCTTAGATATGGACTCCTCAGGCCACCAATTTTGCTTTTAAATAATTGATGTCTGCCCTGGGAGTCCAAGGCTTCGCCCACTTCTGCAGTTTCTCCAGCGTTGCCTCCCTCTTTGTTTTTTTATAGTTGTGACCCCTTAATAAAATATTTTTAGGTAAATTCTACTCTCCTGTGTGTGTTTTCATCCAAAAAGTACAGTTTGTTGGTGAGTATTCAGGTACATTTCTAAAGTACAATGTGAAATTAACAAGGGACAACAACACCAAACAATCTCCTCCTACAGATTAAATAGAACAACATATCAATGGTGTTGTGGGAACTTGTCACAAAAAACACACAAACATTTTCGGGAGTACAAATCAAAATCACCAAAAAATAAAAAATAAAAAGAGAAACACAAAAAAAGATTCTACATTAAAGTAAAAAAAAAAATAAAAAAAATATGTTGTCAGATGTGAGAAATCAAAATATATTGAGGGAATCCCGATAAATAGTAACGAAAAAAGTTTGTGAGAAGTGTGTGTGAATATGAGCATCAAAACGACTTAATTCTTGTCACATTATAAAGAAGAAGAGAGTGCGCTGTATTAAACCATTTTGAACATTGCAGCGTGACGAAAGTGCTTTATCCATTACGAACGCTAAGTTTACCAGAACGAGCTGTCCCGTGTCGGAATTTCTTCTGAGCATGCGTGGCACTTTGTGCGTCGGAACAGGCCACACACGGTCGGAATTGACGCGATCGGATTTTGTTGTCGGAAAATTTTATCTCCTGCTGTCCAACTTTGTGTGTCGGAAAATCCGATGGAAAATGTCCGATGGAGCCCACACACGGTCGGAATTTCCGACAACACGCTCCGATCGGACATTTTTTATCGGAAAATCCGACCGTGTGTACGGGGCATAAGTGTCACGTGATCTGTCATTACATATACACACCTTTTTGAAAGGCCCCAGAGGCTGCAACACCTGTTCACAAGCACAAACCTTCTAACTTGAAGGAGCTGGAGCAGTTTTGAAAGGAGGAATGGGCAAAAATCCCAATGGTAAGATGTGACAAGTTCATAAAGACTTATCCAAAGTGACTTGGAGCTGTGATAGCAGCAAGATGTGGCTCTACAAAGTATTGACTTTAGGGGGGTGAATAGTTATGCACATTGACTTTTTCTGTTATTTTGTCCTATTTGTTGTTTGCTTCACAATAAATAAAAAAAAAATCTTCAAAGTTGTGAGCATGTTCTGTAAATTAAATGATGCAAATCCTCAAACAATCCATGTAAATTCCAGGTTGTGAGGCAACAAAACATGGAAAATGGCAAGGGGGTGAATACTTTTGCAAGACACTGTATATTAGGAGTTCTGAAATGAATTGAGCCAGGGCTGTTGTCAGAAATCATAGGGCCCCATTGAGCCTACTTGACAGGGCCCCCTACCTGACAGGAACAGGGCCTGAGCCCTACCACCCCTTCCCCTAGCCTGCTGGCAGTGTGCGTGATGGAAAAATTTGGGTGTGTCAAAATTGTGCTAACAGTGAGAGGGGTTTAAAACTTGTACAGAGCATATAGGTGAAAAATATGTAACATACAGAGTACAGTTATCTGTTTTATATAATGTACAAAATGCAGGTGTCAAGAGTATGTAATGTGTGAGGGTCAGAAGTGGGTAATGTACATAGTTCAGGGGTCAGGAGTGGATAATGTACATAGTTCAGGGGTCAAGAGTGGGTAACTTATATAGTTCAGGGGTTAGGAATGAGTAATGTGTAGAGTTTGGTGGTAAGGTGTGCAATGTACATAGTTCAGGGGTCAGGAGTAGGTAATGTACAGAGTGCAGGGGTCAGGAGTGGGTAATGTACAGAGTGCAGGGGTCAGGAGTGGGTAAAGTACAAGTAAGCAGGGTTCCCATCAAAGTCCCCCCCTTAGAATAGGGTTCCCTTTAGAGTTACCCCTTATATCACAGTCCCTCATGCCACCATAAGCTGGAGACCATGGACAGCCTCCGCTGACCTTAATCCTTCATCAGGGCCTGCTGAGGATATGCCACTGACTGTGAACTGAATAAAATCTTGCAGTGGGCTAGATGTGGCCTACGGGCCATAGTTTGGAGACCCCTGTTTTAAAGAATGCTGTTCTATGCATTTGAATTAGCACCTTCAAAGTCCCAATACCCAAAGTTTTTTTGTCTATGTAATGTACAAGAAGGGATGTGGTGCGATCATACTAGGGAACCAATGATTGTTTATAATTGAATCTTGTTAACGTGATGTGTAGAATCCTACATGACATGGCATAGAGCTTACTGTATATTGGGAAATATGCCTGCTCGGGCATGGACTGCTATTTCTTATCTTAGAAGCTATCACCCAGGGAAGGCAGCTCCAGGAGGTCTGGAACTGTGGGCAGTGCAATATGTAGGTGGGACTTTGTGTGGGCGTGGCTTGAGTGTGAGCAGGGACACAGGGGGCCCCATGATCTCCTATTGCCTGTGGGCCCCATGAGTTGCCAGTCCGTTCCTGGTAGCTTTATGATCCATCTATAAGGTTGCACGCTTGAAATGTTTGTGTTTATGTCAATGAAAAGAAATGGTGGCATTAAAACACTAATCTCACGTCGGTGGCCAGCTTTGCACATTCTGATTGTATTAAGGAAATACAATACATATTTCAGGACAGACAAGCAGTTTCACACCTAGCAGCGGCTGGTGCGCATTTTTTTGGGGGAGGCAGCAAACAATCCCCCCGCCAGATCCGCACTTACCGCGTCCAGGTCACGGCTTCCTCGGTTTCTCCTCCCGGCTAATCCGTTCTTAAGATCCACCACCTGTCCTGATTGGCCGGGAGGAGAAGCCAGAAGACAATAACGAATTTTTATTTCGCTAATGTCACAAGTGTGTGGGTTGCGCCCAACCTTTTTGAAGCCAATTAGAGCCCCAGGCTCTAATCATGTGCTTCAAAAAAAAAGAAAGAAGAAAAGCTCATAGATAACCACTGAGTCTGGTGCCCCGCATGGAAATTAGGGGGATGACACCCCTGCGCGCCTTATGGACAGGCCGCTGCTGTTCACACCCCTCCTCCAAGAAAATGCCTAGGTCTCCAATGCTCTTAATATCCAAGCCAGTGTTTGATAAACCTTTATCTTTTTTTTTACTTAAATTGCTTCATTAGTGATTATTGATCTTATTACTTATTGTGAACCTTGTGCTAAATTTCCGGTGTGCCGATTTTCAGACTTTTTGATTTTCATTAATTGCTCAAATTTGTATAGATTTTTATAATTCCATTTTTTACATTTCTATAGTAGTCCTCAGTGACCCTCAACATTTCCACATGACTTTTGCCATTTTATTATTGCTTTTTATCGGTACCTATTTCATATTGCTGCACTGACTCAGCTATGATAACTAATTCCCATGTAATTACTAATACTACCACATGATGGCAGTACAGAGCAGAGCCCAGGCAGACATGGTTTTACATTGTTGTTACTAATGCCTCGTTTCCACTGAGCGGATCGGTTTGGTTCGGTTCAGTACGGTATGCTATTTTGGGTGTTTCCATTATGAAAGCGGCTCATACAACTGAACCAAACCGTTCCATTCAGGGTCCTGCTTCAGATGTGGGGCCATAGAAAATGGAACGGTTCGGTTAGGGCAGAGCTACAATACATTCCACTGATTGGTTGACAGAAAACCCTCTTCTGTGCTATGCTGAGGCATTTTTTCTAAACCCTGTATGGCCCCTTGTGGTCCCACTTGCAGTGGAAACGCTCACCAGAATAGACTGGACCATTCTAGGCCATTCAAACTGTACCGACCCCAACCGATCAGCTCAGTGGAAACGAGGCATAAGTGTATCAACGAGTCACTATTTATTTTAATTAAAATCCTTTGTGAAATTAATTATTTTAATTGATTATATCTATTATGTTAAGCATAAATATATCTTAATTTGGACCGTTTATCCACCGCACTTATACATAATC